>BLSH010337824.1:161672-190770 GCA_018402905.1 Glandirana rugosa | reverse complement strand
TTTGCAGCCCTCTAGGGCTTTCCAGGACTTTGTTACAGCCATTTTTGTGCATAAAAGTTCGGGTCCCCATTAATTTCAATGGGGTTCGTTGTCCGTGCGATCGTTCGGGTTCCGTCCGGACCCGGACCCGGACTTTGTCCCGAAGTTCGGACGGACCAGCAGAACCCGAACTTCCAGAGGTTCGCTCAACTCTACCCGCAAACAGTTTGCTGAAGACAATCAGACTAAGGACATATATTACTGGAACCATTACCTGTGGTCTAATGAAACCAATATAAACTTATTTGGTTCAGATGGTGTCAAGTTGATGGACTGGCCAAGCATGTCTGCCAACCTAAACCCTATTGAGCATCTGTGGGGCAGCCAAAAATAGTAGGTGGAGGAGTTCAAGGTCTCTAACATCCACCAGCTCCGTGATGTCGTCATGGAGGAGTGGAAGAGGAATCCAGTGGCAACCTGTGAAGCTCCGGTGAGCTCCATGCCCAAGAGGGTTAAGCCAGTGCTAGAAAATAATGGGGGTCACACAAAATATTGACACTTTGGGACCAATTTGGACATTTGCCCTTAGGGGTGAATTCACTTTTGTTGCCAGCGGTTTAGACATTAATGGCTGTGTGTTGAGTTATTTTGAAGGGACAGCAAATTTACACTGTTATACAAGCTGTACACTCACTACTTTACATTGTAGCAAAGTGTCATTTCTTCAGTGTTGTCACATGAAAAGATATAATAAAATACTTACAAAAATGTGAGGGGTGTACTCACTTTTGTGAGATACTGTATGTCCAGAGCTCCAAAGTTGATGTCAGAAATGGAGAAGCAAGCATGTTTTCTCAGAATGCTAAAAAGTGATGCTCTAAGTCATGAAGTGTGAAAGCTGCTCTAGGTTGGAATAAGCCACCATTCCACATTTTACCTGGTAATAAGACTTCATTATTGGTTTCAGCTGTACACATGCCTCCATATATATGAACTGATGGATGCTCAGAGTTCTCTAGCAGGCTGATTTCTGATAAAACACTTTACAAGAGCTGCCTGTTGGTTTGGGCCAAACCCATTAAGGAGCATCCAGTTAGTCAGGAACTGGCATGAGTTTAGTTAGTGACACTGATGAGCAGATTTTTGTTTTACACTTTTAACATTCTGTACAAAGCATCCTGCATTAAAACTGTGTGCTACCATACTGAATAAAAGTGCAAGACAAACCTGTTTGATTTTTCCTTAAGTTCCCTGTCCTGTGCATGGTTTATTGCTGCCAGTTGAGCCTGTCTCCATTATAACCTACATGTAGGCGGTGCCCTAAAGAGACAGACACCTATTGAATAAAATGGATGAGCTTGTAAAACAGCTTTTGCTGGCAAGCACTAACCGATAGCAGACTAACCAGCTACTGAGAGAGACTTAACTATCTTACAGTTGTAACAGGAAATGAACCTGCCTCCACAAAAGCAAATCTAGCCCCTATCAGAGAGCAGAGAGGCAGATGATGACACACTGGCCGACATCTAAGCCTTTACAGCTGGAACAAAGCATTTTATGGGAATTGTGCCTGGAGGATGACATTGAAGCCTATCTGAGCATCTCTGGGAGAATAGTGGAATGTGCGGATTTCCCCAAGGAGCATTAAGCTTAGGTTCTAGCACCAAACACCATACTTTGACTTACAACTTCTGGATGCCAAGGGGTATCCTAAATTTGAGAAGAAAGTTTTGGGGTCACTATAGCTGCCTGAGTAAAGCATGTGTGCACATGAAAATATGACTCTGGAGAGCCGGTGTGTGATTTGTTCCCTCTTACTAAAAAGTGGTTGCAAAAAGAGGTGCTCAGCTAAGCAAAAACTGTGAAGCAAATTGTCTGCAATCATAGAAGGGCATTGTAGGTTAAGATAGAAGCACAGTGGTCATACAGAGCCCAAGAGTGTGGATGTGATACACCCTCCAAACAGAAATCATTATTATTTTTATTATTCAGGATTTACTGTATAGAACTAATAGTTTGCAAATTTCTTTACAAAATAAAGAGAGAGAGAGTACTGTTGCAATACAATTCAAGACACAAGGGTTAGGAGGGCTCTAAACAACTTTGCATGTAGGTGGTACCATAAAGAGACAGACACCTATTGAATAATAGAACTACTTTAAGTTGAACCGAGTCCATGTATAAAAAAACAAGTTAGAGCCTTTCTATGGATTGTAGGATACTACCAAAGGTTTTTTACTAACTTTGCTACTTTGCCACCAATTTCAAGAGCTGGGGTCAGTATTGTGTAAGAGACCAGTGCTAACCACTTCCCAACTTCAGTTAAGAATTCCCTGTTTAACCACTTCAGCCCCGGAAGCATTTCCCACGTTAGGACCAGAGCACCTTTTGCGATACAGCACTGCGTCGCTTTAACTGACAGTTGCGCGGTCGTGCGACGTTGTAGCCAAACAAAATTTGCGTCCTTTTTTTCCCCATACACAGAGCTTTCTTTTGGTGGTATTTGATAAACTCTGCTTCATTTCTGATCACTGCTATAAAAAAAAGTGATTATTTTGCAAAGAAAACAATATTTCTTACTTTTTGCTAAAATACAAATCAAAAACAAAAATATAAAAAAAATGCATTCATCGGTTTATATTCTTCCTCATACTGGTAAAAAAAAATCACGATCTGCATTTATTGATTGGCTTGCACAAAAGTTGCCGCGTTTACAAACCATGAGAATTAATTTCTGGGGTTTTTACAATTTATTTATTTTTTTACTAGTGATGGCAGCGATCTGCAATTTTTATTGCGACTGTGATATTGCAGCGGACATGTCAGACATTTTTGACACTTCTTTTGGACCAATGACATTTATACAGCGATCAGAAATTTAAATATCCACTGATTACTGTATAAATGTCATTGGCAGTGAAGGGGTTAACATGCGGGGGGCAATCTAAGGGTTAACTGTGTTCCCTAGGCGTGTTCTAACTGTGAGGGGGCTTGGCTCCCAGGGGCATAAGAGATCTAACTGATCCCAGTGACAGGGATCAGTAGATCTCTTAAATGGGCACTGACAGAGCGGGGAACCGGTGGTTCCCCATTCTTCCTCTCTGCTAGGCAATCGCGGCTAGCCAGCAGAGATCGAGTCCACCCAAGCTGCAGCCACACTACCGCAGAGTGCTCCTGCCCGCTAGCCGCATACGAGTGAGCCACCGTTTATAAATTTTTGCACTACAGAGCCACTCTGCAGCAGTAAAAGTACACGAGGCGGTCGGGAAGTGGTTAAACAGATGCCTCTGATGCCGACCTGGGAATAGTCTTGTTGCAGTAAATCAATGGGGAAGAACATCCAGTAGCATACTTCAGCCGACGATTAACCCCTGCAGAGATTAACTATTTAATAGCATAAAGGGAGTGTCTGGCCATATAGTGGGCAGTAGAGTCATTGAGGTATTGAAGTTGATTTACTAAAGGCAAATAGCCTGTTTATGCACTTTACAAGGGAAGTTGACCTTTGCATAGTTATTTTCCCCAGAGCTTAGTGAATGTGGTGAAATGTTCCTTTTGCATTGCATGTTATTGCAAAAATATGCAATCGTGTACAATAAAATTTTTTACAAAAAAAGCATTTTTGCTTGAACATGATAGGATGATGGAAGTCAGCAGAGCTTCACCTCATTTGCTAAGTTATGGGGAAAATTTAAATGCAAAGTGCAGCCTCCTTTGCCCCTAATTACATTAGCTAGTACATTTCCTGGGTTTTGTCAAGAACAATGTTCAACTCAAAATGTTATAAGCATGTTGCTACTTACTGTAGTTATTGAATTATTAGCAATAACATTTCCACATCAGAACTTTTTTCCTGAAAACAATTACCAGAAGCAGATCACTTTTTTCCAAATAATTTCTAATAACAAAAATGTTGATACCGAAAATGAATATGATATAAGTATAATAAAATCTGTATTTCCATATTCATATATGAAGTAAAAAATGCCAAGACTTGTGACAAACTTACTTTAATCACTTCAGCCCCGGAAGGATTTCCCACTTTAGGACCAGAGCACTTTTTGCGATTCGGCACTGCGTCGCTTTAACCGACAATTGCACGGTTGTGCGACGTTATACCCAAACGAAATTTGCGTCCTTTTTTTCCCACAAATAGAGTTTTCTTTTGGTGGTATTTGATCCCCTCTGCGTCATTTCTGATTGCCGCTATAAACAAAAGAAGAGCGCCAATTTTGCAAAAAAAAACAAATTTACTACTTTTTGCTAAAATACAAATCCAAAAAAAAATATAAAAAACATTTTTTTCCATCGGTTTTGGCCGATTTATATTCTTCCTCATATTTTTGGTAAAAAAAATCGCAATCGGCGTTTATTGATTGGTCTGCGCAAAAGTTGCCGCGTTTACGGATGATGAGAATTAATTTCTGGGGTTTTTATTTATTTATTTTTTTTACTAGTAATGGCGGCGATCTGCGATTTTTTGCAGTACTGCGATATTGCAGCGGACATGTCGGAGCATTTTGACACTTATTTGGGACCATTGGCATTTATACAGCGATCAGTGCTATAAAAATTCACTGTTTACTGTGTAAATGCCATTGGCAGTGAAGGGGTTAACCTGCAGGGGGCACTCTAAGGGTTAACTGTGTTCCCTGGGGGAAAGGGGATGATCACAGCATCCATATACAGGACGGAGATCCGTGTTTACATACACGGACCTCTGTTCTTTCAGTGCGGGGGAGCCATTGCGGGTAGCCAGCGGTGATTGAGTCTGCCCTACCCGCTCCCTGGCTCCCCCCGAACACAGTGAGTGTGCGAGCGCGCCTCCGGCGGTGCGCACGCGCTCACAATGCTAGTTGTCGCGGCCGCTGTCCTGTGACGGCGGTTCGCGATAACAGGCCACCGTGCCGCCGTCACGCTGTGGCGGGCGGTCGGCAAGTGGTTAAAGAAAGTATATGATGCCTATGTAAAATTGTACTTACTTTATTGTGGTCAAGATATAAAAAATACAAATGCCTTTTTTTCATTTTTTTTTGATCAGATAAATATGAAATAATGCATACTAATAGTATGCTGTCTTCTATCCAGCCAGCAGGTGGTGCTCTTTTTTCCTTTTTACATATTCAGCTATGTTAGCTTTCACCTATGCTGGAAGAACCATTGTTTTCAGAACTCCAAATAGTCATAGCAGCAGCGACTCAGCTATTATTATGAGGCTTAAGACCAGACAATAGGAGCAGCAAAGTAACCTTTTTTGCTCTCTCTTTAGCTAACCCATAGTGCTACCTGTGAATTATTTATCATGTATTATATACTGTATCTATTTTAAAATTAGTTTTTCATTTAAATGTAAGATGGAATGGGCAATCTAGTACAGTAAGGCAAGGCAGGTTTCATATCACTGTTCCAATGTCACCTAGAATTAATAGCCATCAATGAAAAGGGTAATGTCTATCTTTAGTGCCCATTTTCTTTTCATATTATCAATTCTCTAAGATTTCAGGTGCACATTAATAGCAGCATTTTCTCCATTCATCCTACTATGAAAAATTGTTACTTTTATGTGCATGTCCTTAATAGTCACACTGAAAGGCTAGTTATTATTACTGAATCTTAACTGAGTCATTGTGACATTCTTTTCTGTACATCATGTAAGGACTCCATTTTCTCAGTTTCAAATCTCTCAATAAAAGGTACAAATGACACTTCAAGCAATTTGCGGATTCAAACAGATAATTAAAAAAAGAAGAAAAAAATAAAACTTAAAGAAAAGTCTTTTTTTTGTCTAAAAAAACACAGTATAAAATGTAATTGCTTTAACCACTTCCTTACTGGGCACTTAAACCCCCCTCCTGCCCAGACCAATTTTAGGCTTTCAGCGCTGTCACATTTTGTATGACAATTGCGTGGTCCTTCCTTAGACGCTGTACCCAAACAAAATTTTTATAATTTTTTTCCCACAAATAGGGCTTTTGGTGGTATTTGATCACCTCTGCGGTTTTTATTTTTTGCACTATAAACAAACAAAGAGCGACGATTTTGAAAAAAGAACAATATTTTTTACTTTTTTGCTATAATAAATATCCAAAAAAATAAAAAATTATTCATCAGTTTTGGCCGATATATATTCTTCTACATATTTTTGGTAAAAAAAAAAAATCGCAATCGGCGTATTTTGATTGGTTTGCTCAAAAGTAATCGCGTCTGCAAACTGTGGGAATTGATTTATGGCATTTTTACAATTTTTTTTTTTTACTAGTAATGGCGGCGATCTGCGATTTTTATCGGGACTGCGATATTGCAGCGGACATGTCGGACATTTTTGACACATTTTTGGGACCAATGACATTTATACAGCGATCAGAAATTTAAATGTCCACTGATTACTGTATAAATGTCATTGGCAGTGAAGGGGTTAACCTGAAGGGGGCAGTGAAGGGGCTAAGTGTGTTCCCTGGGAGTGTTCTAACTGTGGGGGGGGGGCTGATCGGGACATAAGAGATCTAACTGATCCCAGTGACAGGGATCAGTAGATCTATCATGTCCCATTCACAGAACGGAGAACCGCCGTGTTTACATCGGCGGTTCCCCGTTCTGCAGCTGCCAATGGTGATCGGCGGGTCTCGGACGGACATCGAGTCCGCCCGACCCGCAGGCATGCCCACGCAGCGTGCGGCGGCCGCGAGAGCAGGCTGCGAGTGCGCGTTGGGAGTGTGCACAAAGGCCGTCTTTTGGCTATAGCGCGGATCTGAACTGGTTAAACAGCATGTTGTAAGTAATTGTTAATACACATTATATTTCTAGAAAAATCTAAATCCACTTTCCAAAATTTGTTTCTAAAATCTTTCCTGCTGACTGCTTTTCATAGTATTATGTTAAAATATTAAGTGCAGGCCCACAATACCATTTTATTTCAGTATGGGTAATGCAAATTGACTGAGGAATATAGAGCTTCTTACGCAGAAGAAAAAAAAATGATAAATGGTGCACTGCTGTTTGCAGAAGTAGTGGGTTTGTATAAGTTTACACTCAGCTCAGAACTCAGAGCTTTGACTAAAGTCTAGTACACACCAGTAGTTTTTTTTTTTTTTTCTTTTCAATAAAGAATTTTATTAGAAATTGCAAGTAACAGAAGTGATACAGAATAAAGAATTTGCACTAATAAAAATGTACATGTATCGGGCAAATAGAGACAATAAAAAGGTGTACTAACACCACGTAGTATCTCAGAGACAGTCATGGTACATATAACCACATATGATCCTGTATCATAGACATCGTAACAAATAGAGGTATAACCGCAGGTAAATAAGAAGTGCAACAAATAAACAAGTACCCCCAAATCTAGATGGTTCACGGTAACCTGGGCTCACATCCGTAGAACATCAGATAAGGGCATAAATTGAACTGTGGTCCAAGCACCGTAGGAATGTTAAGGTTCCTTCTACTACTTGGTGTCCAGTTGAAATATATTAATATAAGGTTTGGATATGCATGTGGTCTCTATACCCATTCTCCCCATTATGTGAATAGAAAGCATTATACTGGTCACGCGTTCGGCAGCCCAGCGCGTATGTAGATAGGTGCGATTCATTAAACCGGTCAGGGTGGGGCAGTCATTTTTTTTTTAGTTCAACTCAGCGGGTTGAACGAAAATAAATTGACAGCTCAGGTCAGAGCCGTTGTACTAACAATCTGATGTTAGTACAGCTATATCCCATGCTGTTCTATTGTGTTCTGACAGGGAGACGACCCCCCTGCCAGAACACTGTGGTCAGCACTCTCAGCCATTGGCTGAGAGAGCTAATCTGGAGCTGGTTTGGCAGAACTTTTTCAGTCATGAGCCTGTTGGACCGGCTGCCATACACACAGGCAAAATGTTGGCCGGTTCTATTGAACCAGCCGATGCTGCGCCTGAACATTCAGCCTTGGTGTACTACTCTCTGTGATCTCACTGTCAATTGGCTCATAGAGAGGCACACCGGTGGACAAAGAGTCTATGGGGGACATGTCTCAACTTTGAAATCAGAATGCAGACTAATAGAACTAAAAGTTGGAACCGTGTTTGTTTGTCTACTGAGCTATACAAGTGTCTTTTCATTTTTATTGAGTGAGTACACCCCCCTCACATTTTTGTAAATTAATATATATATATATATATATATATATATATATATAATAATAATAATATAATTTATATTATATAAATTTTATATATATATATATGATATTATATATATGTTATTATATCTTTTCATGTGACAACACTGAAGAAATGACACTGTGCTACAATGTAAAGTAGTGAGTGTACAGCTTGTATAACCATGTAAATTTGCTGTCCCCTTAAAATAACTCAACATACAGCCATTAATGTCTAAACCACTGGCAACAAAAGTGAGTACACCCCTAAGTGAGAATGTCCAAATTGGGCCCAAAGTGTCAATATTTTGTGTGACCACCATTATTTTCCAGCACTGGCTTAACCCTCTTGGGCATGGAGTTCTCCAGAGTTTCACAGGCTGCCAATGGAGTCCTCTACCACTCTTCCACGATGACATCACGGAGCTGGTGGATGTTAGAGACCTTGGGCTCCTCCACCTTCCATTTGAGGATGCACCACAGATGCTCAATAGGGTTTAGGTCTGGAGACGTGCTTGGCCCGTCCATCACCTTTACCCTCAGCTTCTTTAGCAAGGCAATAGTCTTCTTGGAGGTGTGTTTGGTGTCATTATCATGTTGGAATACGGTGCTGCGGCCCAGTCTCCAAAGGGAGGGGATCATGCTCTGCTTCAGTATGTCACAGTACATGTTGGCATTCATGGTTCCCTCAATGAACTGTAGCTGCCCAGTGCCGGGAACACTCATGCAGCCCCAGACCATGACACTCCCACCACCATGCTTGATTGTAGGCAACATACACTTGTCTTTGTACTCCTCACCTGGTTGCCGCCACACAGGCTTGACACCATCTAAACCAAATACATTTATCTTGGTCTCATGAGACCACAGGACATGGTCCCAGTAATCCATGTCCTTAGTCTGCTTGGGTTTCAGCAAACTGTTTACAGGCTTTCTTACGCATCATCTTTAGAAGAGGCTTTTTTTCTGGGACGACAGCCATGCAGACCAATTTGGTGCAGTGTGCGGTGTATGGTCTGAGCACTGACAGGCTGAACCCCCACCTCTTCAGCCTCTGCAGCACTCATACATCTATTTTCCAAAGACAACCTCTGGATATGACGCTGAGCATGTGCATTCAACTTCTTTGGTTGACCATTGCGAGGCCTGTTCTGAGTGGAACCTGTCCTGTTAAACCGCTGTATGGTCTTGGCCACCGTGTTACAGCTCAGTTTCAGGGTTTTCACAATCTTCGTATAGCCTAGGCCATCTTTATGTAGAGCAACAATACTTTTTTTAGATCCTTAGAGAGTTCTTTGCCATGAGGTGCCATGTTGAACTTCCAGTGACCAGTATGAGAGAGTGAGAGTGATAACACCAAATTTAACACACCTGCTCCCCATTCACACCTGAGACCTTGTAACACTAATGAGTCACATGACACTGGAGAGGTAAAATAGCTAATTGGGCCCAATTTGGACATTTTCACTTGGGGGTGTACTCACATTTGCTGCCAGCAGTTTAGACATGAATGGCTGTGTGTTGAGTTATTTTGAGGGGACAGCAAATTTACACTGTTATACAAGCTGTACACTCACTACTTTACATTGTAGCAAAGTGTCATTTCTTCAGTGTTGTCACATGAAAAGTTAGAATAAAATATTTACAAAAATGTGAGGGGAGTACTCACTTTTGTGAGATACTGTATTAATCCCACTCCTAGACTAAGTTAAAAAAGCTTTGTAGTTACTACTCATAGTTGTATTCTTTGGACCCAGTGAGCTGTAAAAGATGTGGAACATCAATTCAGACCTAAAGTCAAAGACTCACTTAGGGCTCGTTTACACTTGCTTCAAAACAGGGCGTCAGACAGGCTTTGTTAAAGCTCTGTTAACGCCAATCAAAGCCCATGTCACTAAATAAAATGGTTAGCTTACAGTCCTGTTTACACCTTGCGTTGGCTTTGCTTCGCTTCAGCTTTGCGTCAAAAATTATACCCCATGTAGCTTGAGCCAGGCTTCAAAGCCTCTCCAACACCTCCATAGAAGTCTATGAGGAAGCTTGTTTGAAGCTCGCTTGAAGCGCCCGTAGCTTTTCAGAGGCTGTAATTCAGCTTTAGCTTCGTTTTGTTTCAGAGAAATTGCAGGTGTGAAATATCAACAAACACACAGAGCATCTGCCAAGCTTCAACAAGGCTTCAAAAGAGCATCACTGAAGCCTCGTCAAAGCCTTGTTGAAGCCTCTTCGAAGCACAGCTGAAACCTCCAAAACACATCAAAAAAATGCTTGTTGAAGCTGTATGAGCTTTAATGAGCGTTGAAGCTGAATCAAGTGTAAACTAGCTCTTACAGCCATGTAAACCCAATGCAGGCAGTCCCCTAGTTACAAACATCTGATTCACAAACGACTCCTACTTACAAACAGAGGGAGACAACAGGAAGTGAGAGAAAATCTACCCCTAGGAAGGGAAATTCACTCCTGTAAGAGTTATTATGGGAAAAAGGTTTCCACAACAACCCAAAATGTTCAAAATCCAATTATCATTGGGACAGGAAGTGAGGTGAAATCTTCTGAACAGAAACATAGACAGCAAAACAAACATTACAGGGGTGTTAACCCTTCCCTATGTTATCCAAAAAGTTTAAAAATATTTTTTTTGGCTAAAGCTACACTTAAAAAATGTACCTGTTCCGACTTACAAACAAATTCAACTTAAGAACAAACCTTCCCTATCTTGTTTGTAACCCGGACCGCCTGTAAGTAGAGAGTGGACTCACTCCAAATCTGACTGACGCTTTCCATACTTTTCTCATACACACTACTGAGGGTGGGTTCTGTGTGAGGCAGACATTATTTTATTAACTATATTATTTTAATTGGATGAGCATAGCTACCCAATGCATTTCACCATAGTCCAAATAAGAGTCATTATTCATTATAATCTCTATACAAGGTTGTCTGGAAATGGCCTTGAGCTGCTTTCTCTCCCCCAAAACAATTGTTGGCATTGAAACCAGTATAGTAAAACAAAATAAAATAATAATGAAAACAATAAATAAATGAAAAGAAATAAAAATAATTTTTCTATAAAATATGCTAATGAAAGTATAGGGTTAATTAGGGACTAATTAGGTTTAACAAGGATTTAACTAAGAATTGCATAAGAATAATCTTCATTAAGGTGTATCAAAAACCAAAAATAAAAATGTAATATATTTCAGCTTAACAGCCCTTAGGTGTGGTGGCTGTATTAGTTTACTTTTTGTAGGCTTTTTGTCGGCTTTTTTTTCCTTTGCACCTAGCGATTTTGTCATTAATGCACTTCCTGTAGGGCAGTGGTTCTCAACTCCAGTCCTCGGGACCCCCCAACAGGCCAGGTTTACAGGATTACATGATAACTGAAATACATCACAGGTGATGTAATTTGCTGCTCTGTGATTGCAGTATTCTAGTCTGCATCTCCCCAAGGTAATAGTTAAAATCTGGCCTGTTGGTGGGTCCCGAGGACCGGAGTTGAGAACCACTGCTGTAGGGTGACAATACTAACTTACTGTACTTTATTTAAGAAGGGGATTGTCACCTAGTTTTGAAAGTGTTTCAAAACTAAGTAAAACTTCTATCTTCCTTCTCTTCATAACATGGGGGGGGGGGGGGTAGTTCTTTGGTCAACAGAGAGAGCTGGAAACAATAACAACTGATAACAGTGAGCAGAGTGTGCATGCAGTTATCAGCTCCCCTGATGATGTCACATTTAACAAAACGATCGTCGGGATAGCTACGCACACACGCTGCTGAGTCGTTTGCACAAGGGCACTGTATCTACTAATTAATGAACTTTATATTATATGAATTCATCGTTTGCATATTTGCATTTTTTATATTGTGGACTTTGATAGGCTTGCACATAATTTATGTGATATTTGCACTATATTTATTGAGCGGTGCACCTTTTGATATATGTTTATGGCTTAACCTGGTATCTAGGTTTTGGTGTACAGCAGCTGGTTAATTATTTTGAGGCACTAGCACGGATTCTTTTTTTCACACACTTGCGGGTATGTCCACACTCTCAAGGGTACGTAAAATGAGGGTATTTAAAGCAGGGTATGCCTGTATTGGTTTTTTTTTTCATTCTCTTTTAAAACAACTTATATTCACTATAGAGCTTTGCTGCAGTTAGAGTTGCAATCATATCACAAAACAGGTCTGTGATCTTCAGAAACGAATTGCAACAACAAAATAATGTCCTGTGTAAGTGAAACAATGTAATAAGCTTACATTTAGGTAGGATTAAACAATATGAAAATGTCAATGTGTGTTAATGTGTAGTCATTTTAAAGAGGAGCTCCAGGCTCCTTCAGAAAAAAAAAGGCAGCAGCTACAAATACTGTAGCTGCTGACTTTTATTGTTAGGACTGTCACGTACCTGGTGGTGGAGTCTGACTTATGGAGTGGGCAACCTCTCTTACGACCCTGATTCGGGAACCCCTGATAGAGTAAACAGGAGGCTCAAGAGTGCAGGGAGGCATGAGGGTCGGACTGGGTCACTGGTGGTGATGTGCAGGTCCTTGATGAGCTTGTGCAAGCAGAGGCGTTGCAGTACAGATGGCGGTGCAGTACAGAAGGGTCAGGCAGGCGAGTAGTCGGGCACAGGCAGAGTTTGTTAACAGGCGGGCAGCAAGGCACAAGGGAGCAGGCAGAAGAGTGGTCGTGTAAGCCGAGGTCAGTGCGGGCGGAGATCAAAGCAGGGTCAAGACAAGCCGGGTCACAGGAATGGATAATCAGGATAACAGGTCACTCAGGAACACACCAATGCTGTAGAACGGACAGCACTGATTGCAGGGTGCTGTCAGCTTAAATGGCCGTTTTGGCACCAATGCCAGCGCACACAGGCGTGCTCAGATGCACAAGGATGCACGCACACGCTATGTGCACCTGCGCATAGGCATTCCAATGGCCCCAGATGGTTCCTTACATTGCCCCCCCCACCCCAAGGGGCAGCCTCCGGATGCCAAAATGGGCTCTCTGTTCTGGGTGTCTCCTCCAAGATGCTTCAATAAGCTCTTTGGCGTGGATATTGTCCTCGGGTTCCCATGAGTTTTCCTCGGGGCCGTACCCCTTCCATTTGACTACGAATTGGGTGGAGCCTCCCCTCTTTCTGCAAGCAAGAATAGCTTGTAGCTCAAACTCTTCCCCTCCGTCCACAAGAACTGGCCCTGTTGGAGCCATCCTCCGGTTTCAGTAGCGTGACATGAAACACCGGATGGACATGCATGGATGGAGGAAGGGTCAGATCATATGCCACCTTATTGATTCTCCTTTTCACAGGAAAAGGCCCAATGAACCTTGGTCCCAGTTTCTTGGAGGGGCAGGAGAGTTTTAGGTTTTTGGTTGCCAGTCGAACTTGGTTGCCTGGTTGTAGATCCAATTCCCCTTATCTCCCTTTGTCAAAGGCCTTTTTCTTAAGCTCCTGGGTCCAGGACAGTGTCTCCTATAGAAGTCGGTTATTCTTCTCCAAGAATTCTGTGATGTTTTGAGCCACAGGTACCATTCTTTCCGGAATCACACTGGGTAGGAACGTAGGATGGTAGCCAAGATTCACCAAAAATGGAGATTGTTCAGTGCACCGTGTTGTTATAGGCAAATTCGGCTGCCAGTAGCAGTGAGACCCAATCATCCTGGTAGAAAGAGGAATAACAGCGGAGGTACTGTTCCAGGGTTATGTTAGTCCTCTCCGTATGGCTGTTCGCCTGTGGGTGGTAGGCAGATGAGAATGCCAGTTCAATCCCTAAGCCCGAGCATACAGCCTTCCAGACTCAAGACGTGAAGTGTACTCAATGATCGGAAACTATATTGGCGGGGATTCCATGGAGACGGGCAATTTCCTTTATAAAGGTCTCAGCTGTTTCTGTTGCAGACAGGGTGCCCTTCATAAGTATAAAATGGGCCATTTTAATGAGGCGATCCACGACCACAAAGATGGAGTTAAAACCGGCAGAGGGAGGCAACTCGACTATAAAGTCCATGGATATGTGGGACCATGGGCACTCAGGAATGGGAAGTGGGTTTAATAGACCCCAGGCCTTGGTTCTACTCATCTTATTTCGGGCACAGACTGGACAATCACTGACGTATCTCTTACAGTCCTCGTCAGCTGAGGGCCACCAAAAAGAGTGTGACAATAGTGCCAGTGTCTTGCAACTCCCGAAATGCCCAGGCAATTTGTGGTCATGACAGAGTTCAAAGATGGTCAGGCGCAGTTCTTCAGGGATGAAGACCCTGCCATGGTATCACCACAGCCCGTCTTTCATTATCAGTCGAGGGTCGGGTGGTGTGGTGAAGCTGGTTAGAGATCGCTTGACCAGAGACAATAGGTCCTCCTGAGACAACAAGAAGCTCTGGGAAGGGAGGATGGTGTTTGGTGGGGCCGTATTTCCAGATTCACAGAACAGAGCATCCGGCTTAGTATTCTTTGACCCAGGCCTGTAAGTAATATGCAGTTGGAACCTCGAGAAAAAGAGTGCCCATCATGCCTGACGGGGTTTCAGTCTTTTTGCAGTCCACAAGTACTCGAGGTTCTTGTGGTCGGTAAAAACCAGGATAGGGTGTGCAGCTCCCGCCAGCAAGTACCGCCATTCCTCCTAGGTGTATTTAATCGCCAGCAGCTCTCGATCCCTAACAGATAGTCTCTGGTGGAGAGAGCTTACAGGTGAAAAAGGCAATGGGATGAAGAGAAGCCTGGGGACCTCGTCTCTGGGACAGAACCACCCCCACCACAGTCTCTGAGGCATCCACCTCTAGGATGTAAGGCAAGACTGGATCCGGGTGCTTCAGGACAGGAGCAGAGCTGAATAACCCTTTTAGCGTCAGGAAGGCCATTTGAGCCTCAGGGGTTCTGTTTCGTAAGCTGAGTGATGGGTGCGATCACAGAGGAGAACCCCTTAATAAACTTCAGATAGAAGTTTGCAAAGCCCACAAAACGTTGGACCCCCTTTCTTGTCTACTGGTGCGGGCCAATCCAGGATGGCAGAGACTTTTTGCGGATCCATAGTGACTCCTGTAATGGAAATGATGAGGCCCAAGAAAGGGATACTGGAGTACTCAAACACACACTTTTCGGCTTTTGCGTACAGTCCATGTTGCCGTAAACGCTCTAAGATGCACTTGACGTGCCTGTCTAGATAGATTATAACAAACTGATCTTGGTAATCTCTGAAAACATAATTTACCAAGTACTGGAAGGTGGCCAGGGCGTTGCAGAAGCGTAAGGGCATGACCAAATACTCGTAGTGGCCGAATCTTGTTCTGAAGGCTGTTTTCCACTCGTCACCCTCTCAGATGTGAATGAGGTTATATGCCCCATGGAGATCCATCTTGGTGAAGATGGTAGCAGTGCCCAGTCGCTGGAACAACTCAGGCACCAAGGGTAAGGGGTAGCATTTTTTTATCGTAATTTTGTTGAGGTCACAATAGTCTATACAGGGCCTCAGGGACCTGTCCTTCTTCTCAACAAAAAATATTCCAGCCCCGGCAGGGGATGTGGAAGGCCAGATAAACCCCTTCTCCAGATTATCATCCAGATAGGCCTTGAAGGCCTTTAGTTCTCCCTCGGAGAGCGGGTAAATCCTGCCAAAAGTTACTTCCCTACCTGGCAATAGCTTAATGGGGCAGTCATAGGCCCTGTGGGGTGGTAGCTTGTCTGCCCCTTTCATACTAAACACATCTAGGAAGTCATGATATGCTGGAGGGACTGCATCACGGGTCTCCTGGTCAGGGTCAGGATCCAGACATAGGACAGAGGAAGGAGACTCCTGGGGCTGCTGTAGGCAGTGGTGCTGGCAGTAGGAGGATGTGAACAGAATGTCACCTGTAGACCAACTAATGTTGGGGCAGTGTGCCCGCAGCCATGGAAGGCCAAGAATGATGGGAAAAAGAGGGGTGTCCAGAAGCAGATACTCTGAATGGCCAGTGACAGTCTTGGCAAGGAGGGTAATAGTTTCATGGGTACCCGACTTAATGATAGATCCGTTGGTCAGGCAGATGACCATCTGGTGGGCCTTGGGCCTGAGGGGAATCTGGTGTTGTGCTGTGAAGAACAAGTCCACAAAACAACTGCAGGCGCCTGAGTCCAGAATGGCTGGGACTTGGATACTCCCATTGGGGAGTTGTAAAGAAATGGAGAGAACCAGATGTGTTGCCTTGTCATACAGAAACAGGACTACTCCCTCGGGGTAGATGGAGTGCTTGACTGGGCAAGACCTTACAAGATGTCCCGAACCTCCACAATACAGGCACAGGTTGTGGATTAGACGTCTGTGTCTCTCTTGGGGGGTGAGTGATGGGTATGGGTGCTCAATATGCATGAGCTCTGGCTGTTCTTCCGCAAGCCTTTCGGGCCTACATTCCTGCAGGCGGCGGTCAACCTGGATGGTCAGGTTAATCAGGACCTCAGGGGATTGGGGTGTCCCCACTCGGGCCAATTCGTCCTTAAGCGGCTCGGATAGGCCCAGCCGGAATTCGTAGCAGAGGGCAGCGTAATTCCAAGCCGTGTCAGCACTGCAGCACCGGAACTCCACAATGTAGTCTTCCGCCGTGCGGTGACCCTGCTGGAGCGCATGGAGATCTGCCTCTGCGGTTGTGGCCTGGTGGGGATCCTCATAGAGTAGTGCCATGGCCCGGAAGAAAAGGTTCAGCCATTTCAGCAGTCGGTGGGCCCAAGTCTGGGGTTCATCGAGCAAGAGAGATATCACCAGCCCCACTTTCGTGGCTTCCGAGAAGAAGGTGCAGGGTTGCAGTGTAAAATACAGTTCACAGGCACTGCGAAAAGCCCGAAATTTCTTATGGTCCCCTGAGAACCGCTCGGGTAATGGCACCTCAGGTTCAGTGGGTAGGGTGATGACGGCACAGCCTGCAGACTGGTCGGAACTTGGTGCGGCCAACATGGAAAGTTCCTGGACTCTACTTTTCATTCGGATGTACCCCTCTTGTAAATCCTTCACCGCTTGGGTGAGTCCAGTCAGATGAATACATAGATCCTCCATTGGAGAGGGCCCCTTCACAGACTCAGATTAGTGGAAAGCTGCTCTAATCACAGCACAGCTCTGAAAGTATCTGCCTTTCTGGAGGGGGTGTGTGCCTTGCCTCCAATCAGCTGTCTCCCAGTGGAATCTAAGGCTTCTCTCACAGTGCAGAACAAGGAAATGAACATTCTAACAGGATCTGCACTTTCTAAACAGTATATAAAGCTGAAGACTGCAGATATACATGTAAAACTTATGTATGAGGGTTTGTTTCATCTCTGTGCATCATCTGAGGCTGTTTACTTCACTAGGTATATGTGAGGGTTTACATCGACTTTAAATTAAAGAAATGAAAGAACATAGCGATAATTTATCAAAAACAGAATAAACATTTACATGCATTTTATCAAGTTTTCACTACTGATCGTCTAAATATTCATAGAATGACCTCTTTTTGTTTTTTTTGTTTTTTTTTTTTTTAGAGAAAAGAGTACACTTTGTGGCACTTTTGGAAAAGATCATTATGAATCATATGGCTCATACATTGTGAACAAGTTGTACATACCAAAAGACAAATTTAACTAAAAATATACTGTAAATGTCATCATTTGTGCAACATTTTTATTAAAATTGGAACTGGTTTAGGAATTGTACATTTATTTATTTACCTATTATTTATCTATTCTGGGTATGAAATTTCTTGCCAGTAAGAAAATATTTTCCAAAACTTCCTGGAATCTCTAGACATCATTTGATCGTACTTGTACTAGGCAGTCGAGTCATCACTAAAAACAGAAGGGTGGCTGGTTTGCAGTGATTATTCACAAGCTTTGCACTTCCCTAATCTTCCACACAGAACTGATCATTCTGTAAAATTCCATTATTATAGAAAAAAAAGTGCTCATAATCTGCCCATAGAAGTAGAACATCCTTACAATATGCATACTAAACTTGATTTATTAGAGGCAAAAATACCTTGAGAAAATATGTTTATTTGTGCTAGTACAGTGTTATACACAACCAGCAATTATTTTTTAGAACGACAAGTAGATCCTGGCCTTCAATGTTTTGACATTCCAGAGTTGCAAAATGAAACATGATAGACGGGTTAAAACAAGATAATGCAAGAATCACATTCTAAAATAAATAATGACATGTACAGAAGGACATCTGAGTGGAATGGAAACATGGTATGGATTACCTATTCTACTTTTATGTAATTTTAAAGTGTTATTAAACCCAGTAATATGGAAGTAGTCCATCTGACACCCCCCCCCCCCCCACACACACACACACACACACAGTGCCCATGGCTTTTAAATCTTCTTTTTACATTGAAATACTGCCACTATATACCTTTTTGGCTGATCTGTATACTGCGGTCACATGATACACTGCAGGGTCTACCTGAGTGCTCAGTTTTCAGGTAGGAGGAGATTTTCACTATAACCTGTATACACGCCCACATGCATGATGTCAATACCATGTGACCTGGCTATCTCTGAGAACAAGGAAATGTTCTCTCCAGCAACAGAGACCAAACTGAGCAACTGAGCAGCTTTACTACTCTAACTGTGTATTATCTGGCCTTGCCAAGAGAGACCCTGCAGGAGGGGAAGATCTGTCCATACAGGATCAAAGAGCCTTTTTACACAGTACAGAGGATTAACCCCTTAAGTTCCACAGTGAGTATACCAAGCATGCTATTCTTCATATACAGACAGATTTTTCTGTTGTAAGTTTAGTAACACATACTTTTAAATAGTATTATAGTTCCATATAGAGTCCATACCTAACAATGGATTAATAACTTTACATATACTGTATTCTGTATTTGATTTTTACAAATCAAGATTGTGAGCCCGGCCCAGCCACTATCACTTTAAGTATTAAGTAATTGATAGGTCTATAGTATCTGATATTACAGTTTTTGGGGGTTAATGAGGAGATAAATAACCCAATGGTGGCTTATATCTCTCAGATGCTCTAGTCAAGATGTCACTAACATATTTTTTTGCTCGGCTCTATTGCTGTTGCAATTGTAAAGCTAAGTTAGGGGATTAATTCTTCCTCCTGCATCTTCTGGAATGAAAAACACATGATTAGAGAGAATATCAGTCCACAACATAAGGGTGATAGGAAGGTAGCAGTTCAAGTTTTGATTTTCCAGTCTGCACAAAAAGGCCACAATAATGAAAGATTAATGCTTACTCCAAGATCAGTGGATTGTGGTGTCTGCAGAGGTCCCAGGTTGCCTATACACATGTGATAATTTCCCACTATGATCATAATCATTGGCAATGATAATCTCATATCAATAGGCAGCTTTAACTTTGGCAAAATATGTCTGTAGCAGATGGCAAACATGTGCAGACAGTAGAAAAAAGTGAACATCAATAAATAGAAATGGAGCATCCTGGCACAAACCATCCTGAATCTAAGGGCCCCTGGTGGCCACTCAAATCATTCTCATTGTGATCCTCATGGGTTGCCTGTGCCATAAATAATATAACATCAAGCAATTACGTTCTACAACATAAAACAACTTTTATTCTCCAATAATGTGGATTATATAACATTCAGTCTGTGATCTGCTCAGATGTGTTTTCTACAACAGAGCCTCAAGCCTACAGCCTGCACTACTACAAATAAAATAACATCTTTTCATCTCCACTGCTGTACTTATGTAACATATTACTATGTTCAGCTCAATCACAGCAATATACCATTGCAAACATACAGTATATACAGTTTATGATATCAGTATTCAGTGATATCACAATCTTTGAATTTATAGAGACAGCTGCATGCAACCAACAATGCAGTGCTTGGCTTGTGTCTTAATAATCCAAATGCTTGCTGCCTGAGTGGCCAGGTCCAAGTGCTGTCACGCCATGCCTGGGAGGAATTAGTTGAGCCATTGGTCTTTTTATGTGCAGAATTTCTTTCAACAAAAACAAGTAAACATAAAAAAGATGCAATGATTTCATGTTTCCTGAACTACTGAGAGCTCTCTGACTCTTCTAAACTTTCCCTGCCCTCCACATTTCTCCTAAAACATTTGGTCATAAATGTCCAGTGATAGAAAAATAAGTAAAAGGTTGTTACGAGATGTACCTATTGAGGCTACTCCATACACCTCTACACTGGTCTTCAACTGCCATTATGGTCAGCAGTAGGCCTGCCTCAAGTCTGCATCATAATAATTATACAGTTGTCCTACTTGCCTGAAATGTCACCTTTGGGAAGTGGGCTCTACTTTTAGTACCTTCCAGACCCTTTTGTACTATGTTAGCTATGTTAGAATATATTCACTTAAGCAAAAGGAAACCAGTTCTGGCTTTTGCACGTGCACATTCATCTTCCCATTCCTCTGTGCATAGGGTACCAGATATGCATTAGCAAGTAGGCATGCACACATTAGCATGCACACAAAAAATTGTGTGCATCCTTGGCACTGCTATTGGCACCCAGCAGCCTATATAAACTGAAGTACTGCAGAAGGAAATTCCTGAGTGGTCTTCAGCTTGTTTCTGTTTATCTGAGACCTGATTTGCTGATTCTGCCTTAAAGTGATACTAAAGCTAAAAACGTTTTTACCTTAATGCATTCTTTGTATGAAGGTAAGAACCTTTTTCCATTTCTCTGCCCCCCTTCCCTGTGTGAAGAGGAAAGAGAGGGGAGAATAGATCCTGCACTGTGCAAGACTGCATCTCTTCTCTCCTCTGTTCTTATTCACACTACTCAAGCAGGAGCAATCATTGGCTCCTGCTGCTGTCAATCAAATGCAGTGAGCAGGAAGTGGGGGTGGATCTGTTCCACTGTGTAAGTCTATGGAGTGCGACTCCATAGAGACACAGCTTGGGAGTGCGCAAACACTGTATGACTCCATAGCAAACAGCTTGCTATGTGGACACAGGAAGAATAGGAAGAGCCAGGAGCACCGCCGGGGGACCCAAGAAGAGCAGGATCAGGGCCGCTCTGTGCAATACCACAGCACAGAGCAGGTGAGTATAACATGTTTGTTATTTTATTTATTTCTTTTTTTTTACTTTAGTAACACTTTAACAAGTATCACCTTCGTTGTATAAGGCTTGCTTCCTGACCTTCCTATGGACGTTTACCTATTTGTTTTGACCTCAGCCTGCCATCTGGATTTTGCTTACTGCAATCTGTATTGTACTATGTGTGCCTGGCTTTTACTGACTTTTTTCCTGTTGTTTTCCTGATTTGGTACTATGCTACTCCTCTCTTCCTGACCTTATTTTGTGACCTAACTCTCCCTATGATTCCAGATCTTTCCCTTTTCAAAATCATTGTCTAAGTTTTGAAAGGATGAGAGTGCCATACCAGCTTGTACAAACTTTTTAAAAGATTTTCAATTTATAACAGTCAATGCATTTCAGGGGGCTCAGCACCCTTCATTTGGGCTAAAAACTAGACAATAAAGAAAATACAAAGAATCCATAAAATGTGTTAAAAGCTATAAATATATAAAAGTATAAAAGTACAAACACCTTAATGCTTTATTATTGGAGCCAAAAAGGACATACTGTACATTACTTTTTTAAATCAGAAATTATATTTTTATTGTGCTTAGAATTAACAAGGTCATATGCATTTACAGTTACAGTGTCTGTAGTATACCATAGATGACATTTATCAGGTCATGCAATACAACATAGGAGATCTGGTGCACAATCAACGATGGGTCACAATATAATTCAATTTACTGTCAAGATACAACATAACCAAACTTAGTGCTTACATCACTTAAAATAGTATTGAAAAACCTCCCATACAAACAGGCAAATCCTAACTCAGTAATCCACCAGTCTGAGTATCACTAGATATGTGAGCATACTCTTGTCACTATACAGAGTCTAATTCTAGACACACCTGTCGCCCCCTCTAACCCTGTAGTAGTCTATTAAGGACAAGTTGGGGGGGAAGCTACATCCGGGTTTCCCAACCACTCTTGCCAGATCTTAATGAACTTCTCAGGAGCATTTCTGTGTTGATAAGCAATCTTCTCTCTCATAAGAATTGCATTCACTTGCTGCATCCACTGCCATGACGTAGTGATATTGGTGGAAAGCCAAAACCTAGTTATCAGCTTCCTAGCTTGATAAAGAAGGTGAATAAGAGCAATGTAGGTAGGAGGGGGGTATAATTCCTATACTAGGCCACCCAATAGGGAAGTGCCGGGGTCCACCGATAATTGCAATTGATAAACCTTATTAATTATTGCGATGACCTTAGTCCAATAGCGCACCAGCTTGGAACAATGCCACAGTAGATGGATTAAGGTACCTTGGTGTAATTTGCATTTCGGACACAGAGGAGAGTCTCTCCTTCCCCACTTATGTAACTGTACCAGTGTCCTGTATACCCTATGAAGGATGAAATGGTGTGATAACCTGTGTGAGGCAGAAACCGAGACCAATGGATCGCTAGCCAGAATCTGTTCCCACGTGTCCTCTTCCGTGGGGCCAACATCAGATTCTTATCTCTCTCTACAAAGAAGTAGGTCTGGAGCCTGAATAGGAGCCAACAGACACACGTAGATTCTGGAGATATTTCCCTTTCTATCATGTGTCATGTGCTAAATATGGATGGGAGAATGTCAGAGTCAGCTAGACGCAGAGTTGAGGATCTACCTTGCACTCTAATGGCATGTCGCAGTTGTGCCCGGAGACCTACTGTTGGCCATAGAGGCCACTGCCTCATTGAGTTCCTCAATCGTTAGGGGGGCATTTAGCTTTTTGCGGCCAGCCGCTGACAAAACAGGGAGTGAACACTGGTCCAGGAAACTTTCCAACTCTACATCTGTGGGGGAGACCCTGGAGGTGTACACATCTTGGAAGTAGGTCTCAAACACCGACGCTACCGTGTTTGAGCCCTGTACCAGTGCCCCTGTAGGGGATTGTGATGTAGCTCTTTGCACTCTAGAGATTACCGCCAATAAGTGTCCTGCATTTTCCCCCTCTTCAAAATACCTCTGTTGTGCAAAGAATCTTTTCTTTTCAGCAGCAGAGGAGACAACCGGTCCGTACAAATTTTGCGTAGCTAGTCAGCTTCTTTCAGAGTCTGGCGAAGTTTGAGCCGTATAATGCTCCTCAGCTTTCTTTGCTTCCTCCATCACCAAAGACTCGCAAGCCCTAGTGTCAGACTTTTTTTTAGAAATCTGTCTTATGATAAGACCTTGAAGGTACGCCTTAAGAGCGTCCCATACCGTACCCGGCGTTGCGGTGCCCCTATTACTAGGGATAAAGTCCCTAAGCGCTCTAGGTAGTGGGTCATCAGCCAGGAACAGCTGTAGCCAAAAGGGGTTCACCTTCCACAACCTCTCCCCTCTTTCGCCGGGGAAGGAGACCTGTGTTCTCAAAAGGGAGTGATCATACTGTACATTACTTGACTGTTGCATTGATTGTTTCTTCAACAAGAACAAAAACACTTTGTTTTTTTCTTGTTTCTTTGCTTTTGTTTTTGTGTTGCCTATTTCACTAATGAAATTTTTATACTTCTTAGTCAAGCAATGTATGCCCTTTTTGGCTCCAATAATACTTTTATATATTTATAGCTTTTAACACATTTTAAGGATTCTCTGTATTTTCTTTTTTGTCTACTTTTTAGCCCCGGTGAAGGGGAGTGCTGAGCCCCCAAAATGCATTGGCTGTTACAAAATAAAAATCTTTTAAAAAGTCTGTACAAACTGGTGTAGTGCTCCCATCCTTTCAAAACTTCAACAAGCTCATCTGGGGGTCCAGCAAGACCCCACAGTTGCTGGTGAGCAGCCTCCAGGAATGCAGACCACCCATTATGTTAAAATGCACCTGCATAAGCTTGAGTGCTCCTACATTACAAAAAAAATCATTGTATAACAAACCCACAACTTTAGCAAACTTTACAGTTTCTGCTGCATCTATCAGGTGAGGAGTCTCACTAATTCATGCTGAATTATTTTTCCCTGAGGAGCTGCAGCCAGCTGCCATAGTTTCCAGGCTTAAAGAAACCATAACAGTTCTTGATAACATGGTACATAGCACTTTAAGAATGAAAGAGCAGCCCGTGACCTCTAGCATCCCCGAGAGACCCTAAGGCTGTAAAAATGTTTCTGATTTATGCCTTACTCAAAGTTCTATTCAAACACTGGAAAACTCCTGATAAACAATTCACACCTTACCACTGTCAATATGGCTCTGTCTTCCTCTAATAAAGCGCTGACCATCTCTAGCAGGCCCTACATTGCAACATGCAATGGCCATGTTGTTAGCCTGTCCAACCTTAGGGTAATGGAGTACACTTTTGTTTAGGAATCCAGGTTCTATTCAAACTGACCCTTTATTTTTGGAGTGCTCAGAGCTCATACAGATATGCCAACACTTTTGAAATGATGGGTTAGTTGATATCATCCACCTAATTTCCTGAATCAGCCTCCTATCGGTGAATATGTGAAGACGTTTTTGGTTGAACTGTGGGTCAGCAGAACAGCAATATAAAAAGTGTATGCTGAGCATGCCTTTTGAGGGTGAATGTCTATTTGGGGCTGCCTTGGACACCCTCATAAAAGAAAGTCATTGTGGGTAACAGTATTTATTTCCCCAGTTGAAGAATCCTCATGCTGAGAAGAATCCTTCCTCTTCTGAGGCCAAAAAGTGATACTTTCATTACTCACATGCTTCTAGGCATAGACTAAAGCCAGGTGCCAAGATTAAGCTGGGACTCTAAATCTCCTAGACCTGCAGACAAGTACTCTTCGGCATCAAAGGATGCCTTAACATTCCGAAATGGGAAGACGTCTGTTAGCCTTTGCGGTTACCTGGTCGTTAAACATCTTGGATGCCTGAGTAAGAGACATGGTCTCCAGGGCCTACAAGAGAGTTCCTCTCTCTGCCCCTCCTCACTTCATATTATTCAACGTGCCTGCGTCACTGCATAGGCTAGCAGATGTCCAGGCTGCTCTTGCACATCTTTTAAATCAAAGCATTATCATCATAGTTCCAGTAGCAGAAAGGGTCTCAGGGTTTTTACTCTAACCTTTTCTTTACAGTTTCCAAACAAAAGAGGGTATACACCAACTCACCTGACACTGAAAATTAGGTTATTACTGGCCTGGTGGCTAAGGAATCCAGCTCTTGAGTTAGGAAAATCCTTCTTTCTGATGTCTTGGAAGATCCTAACAATGGATACCAGCCTGAAGGGCTGCGAAGAAGCTCTAGGCATTCTTTTGATGCAGGAGACTTGGATGCCAGAAGAATACCACCTCTTGATCAACATTATGTTTCTCTAGGTATTTTTTTGTCCCTACAATGCTGAACCTCCCAACTGGAGATTCATTCTATCCGGAATCAAACAGTCAGTGCTGCAGTAGTGGAATATATCAATTATCATAGAGAAACCAGAAGCTTTGCAATGGCAAGGGAGGTAAAAAATGATTCTGTCGTGGATAGAACTTCCTGCTCCAGACTTGTCAATCATTCACATCCCAGACAACCTGGCAGTGCCTGGCCCAGGGTGAATGATCCCTGTACCCAAATGTGCTTCAGAACAAGCTGTTGACTTTTTGGCCTCTATTTTCAACAGCAAACTGGACAGGTTTCCTCCAGATTCAGAGATTCCCCTGGCAGAAGCAGTGGATGCTCTGGTAGCACTCTGTTACCAATACAACCTTATCTATGCTCTCCCCTGAAATGCCTTCCTCATCTATTTTGCAGGATTGAAATGGAGGATATTTCAGTAATACTCAAACCTTTGAACTGGCCCAGGTGGATGTGGTACTCCAACCTGATTAAACTGCTGGCAGACACCACTTTAAGATCGACCAGATATTTTATCTCAAGGACCAGTTTACCACCCTGATTTCTGGTTGCTGGCTTTACCAGCATGGCTGTTTGAAGCCAAGGTTTTGAGTGACAGGGGTCTCTATGGTTCATTAATTCCTATGCTATTAAAATCTAGGAAGTCTACTTCCCGCAAAGTCTACCTTTGCACATGAAAGGCATACTTAGCATGGTGGGATGTGGTCTGACATTTTACAACTAAACCTGGATCATCATGGGACATTTTTTATTTTATTAACTGCTTCTTTACAAGCTGAGGTATGCTGGGAGTGGGAGGAGGTGTTATGCCAGACTGATTACTGTATTTTTTTTCCCAGTGTTAAAATCCTTTAGTAGGTGGCTGTATAACCCAAGTTCCTATGAATCCCATATTCCTTAATAAACTTCAAGAAATACATTTTACAATAAATTCAATCATTCTATTTTATTCTATTTTATTTCACTTACTGATTCTACATTAAAGGTTCGCTTTTTTAAAATAAAAAACATGTCATACTTACCTCCTCTGTGCAGCGGTTTTGCACAGGGGCACCGATCCTCCTCTTTTGGGGTCCCCCAGCGACGCTTCTGGCTCCTCCTCCTCTTCTTGAGTGCCCCATCAGGGAAGCGCTTTCCCGAGGGGCACTCGTGCGGGCGCGCTCCCGTGTCCTGCTGCTGTGTCCATTGACACAGACAGCAGGACTCGACCCCGCCCCCGGCTCCCGCATCACTAGACTTGATTGACAGCAGCAGGAGCCAATGGCTCCCCTGCTATCAATCTATCCAATGAGGACCGGAGCCCGCGGCTAAAGCTGCTAGGCTCATCCCCGGCACGGGAATGATCAGGCTCAGGTAAGTAAATGGGGGGGGGGGCTTTGGGGGGTTGCTGCAACAGAAAGGTTTTTCACCTTAATGCATTCTACATGAGGGTTTACAACCCTTTAAGGTACAATTATATTTACATTTTAAATAGAAAATCTTCTCATTCTTCCACATAGCATCTTAGAGAGACATCCCCAACCCCCTAACGCTTACCATCAATAGCATCCCATTGATGTTTAAACTGGTAAAACAATTAAAGCCTGCACCCCTCCAGCACAATGTGTCCAGATCATTTTATTAGATCTGGCTAAAAAATCTGTGATAACCAGGTTTCATTTGCAAGTGGCTTTGCAGGTAAACTCTGAAATTTTAGCCCCAATCTTGAAAGAATCCATGGAAATGTTAAATGCAGACAGAGGATTATTATTAGAATTACAGATGTTTTTTGCAATTTGGACATGCCATGCTGACTTTTCTTTTTGTTTTAATTTATCTTGTATTGTTGACCTACAGATTGTTTGCTGTTCACATCCAGAACCAAGATTTTTATCTTTCTTTAAAACAAATGAAAATCAATACTGTGTTTAGGTCTGGAGTTATGTAACTTCCTTAGTCAAGCTGATGACATATTGTGTTCCTATGAAAGTCTCTCTGTATCCTCACTACTAGACTGATCTTGTCTGAGACAAATGCTTTGAAAGAAAGCTGCCATATTCACACAGGAAGTCTGTTTTAGAAAAAAGAAAAATTGTAGAAAGTAAATGCTCAGAGCACTGAGTGTTGTTTTTGCACTTGTGCAATTTTGCCTGTCGGCTAACCTTGATCTCATGGCTGCCAGTCATAGATCAAGGAATGAATACTTCTTATCTGACATACTAATAACTCGTGCCTGTCGTAGAACTGTGTAAAATTCACATCCTATAATTATTCCTATTATGTAAGCATATATAACAGGGAAAAATGTGTTGGTACCATTTCATGTAAAGAAATAAATAAATAAAAGATTTAAGCTCTAACGAGCAGGGTCCTCTGATTCCTCCTGTATTGAATTGTATTGTAATTTGTACTGTCTGCCCTAATATTGTAAAGCGCTGCGCAAACTGTCGGCGCTATATAAATCTTGTATAATAATAATAATAACAATAAAAGCCCACAATTTTCTCTGAAATGTCTTGAAAACTGACCAAAGGAATTGGCATCCCTCATTGTGTATTCTATATCTATCAAAAATCAGGCTTTGCTTTTGATTTTTAATTTAACTGAATATTTTAAATAAAAAAGCATATGAAAATGGCATAGACACAAAGAATGGGTCCATTAACCTAATATTATTTTTGTGCAACCATTGGAGGCAATCACTGCAAACAAGCAAATTCTGTATTTCTCAATGAGACTTCTGTACCTGCCAACAGGTAATTTGATCCCTTCTTCTTGAGCAAACTCCTCCAGTTGTCTCAAGTTTGAAGGGTGCTTTCTGTAGACTACATATTTCAACTCTTTCCATAGATGGCTTTCAAGTCAGGACTAGAGTTGGGCGAACCCGAAATGTAAAGTTCGGGTCCGTACCGAACTTTTGAGTGTCCGGGACCCGGACCCCGAACCCAGACTTTTCAAAAAAAGTCCGGGTTCGGGTCCGGGGTTCTGGTATTTTATTCCACGTGTTGAAAAGCTGCCAAGGGCAGCCAATCAACAAGTGTTTCACTGGTTTTCCCTAGAAGCCATCACAGCCATGCCTACTAATGGCATGGCTGTGATTGGCCAGTGCACCATGAGACCCAACCTCTATATGGGGCTGGAGTCACTGTGCTGCATGTCATATGCTCTCAGGATAGTTTAGGGAGAGGATGCTGCTGGCTCTGTGAGGGACAGATTGCAGAACATCTCATGCTGAATTACTGAAAGATCTGATTGTGGACTAGGGAGAGATACTAGTACTGCTGCTTTGAGGGACAGATTGCACATCTCATCCTGCTGCACAGAACAATCTGACTGGACTAGGTAGAGTCTGTTGCTTTAAGGGAAAGATTATTCTTCTAAAATCATCTCCAACTTGTACAGGGAAAGGTTCCAGCTGTTGCTTTAAGGGAAAGATTATTGTTTTAAAATCATCTGCAAGCTCCATTCACTAAGTGTATTGTAGCCGCATAGAGCCATATTAGTGTTATAAAATCATGTCCAAGCTCCATTCACTAAGTGTATTGTAGCCGCATAGAGCCATATTAGTGTTATAAAATCATGTCCAAGCTCCATTCACTAAGTGTATTGTAGCCGCATAGAGCCATATTAGTGTCCTGTACTAAAATATTGTGATTATACCGAGATACGCCGATGTTATGT
>BLSH010337824.1:123639-148019 GCA_018402905.1 Glandirana rugosa | reverse complement strand
GTGCACTCTGAACTTGACCACAATTCCCACACAAATTTGAGGACTCATCACAACTCGCTTGGGCCTGACATTGCAAGCCCAGGCATGGCTTGAAAGCCCACAGGCACCGTGCCTGGGCCTGGGTCTGTAAAGTTTTTAGCAAGCCCAAGCCAGGCCCCAAGACGATAAAATGAGGTGCACAACTCTTCGACGTCCCGTCGGTTAGTTGTTCGCAAAGTGACCAAACGGGAATCTTCGGTAGTGTCGGTACGGATGATTACCGTACCGACACTAACCGGTCACGTAGTACACTGGGTCGGAGAAATATTCGACCTCAGTGTCACGACGTCAGTGTAACCGAACCCGAACGATTTTTGAAATGTCTGGGTCCGGGTCCGTGCCACGGACACCCGAAAGTTCGGTACGGACCCGAACGTTACAGTCCGGGTTCGCTCAACACTACTCAGGAGTTTAAACACACCCTTAACACCAGTTCAAGTCTCACGTGTAATAAAGGGAATACCTAAAAATAAAGCTCCAGACCCGGATGGCTATTCATCTGAATTCTTTAAATAGTTCCAAGGGGATATTGTACCCACCTTGCCAGCGGTATACAATGGGATATGGTCAGGGGGTCCCTATCTACCCATAGTGAAACAGCAATATATGAAACTCCCAGCGAAAAAGGGAAAAGACCCAACAGAACCCAGCTCCTACTGACCAATTGTGCTATTAAATGTTGATTTTAAAATATTATCTAAACTCATAGCTTCTTGGCTCACAGATACTATGGTGACTTTAATCCATCCAACACAAACAGGTTTTGTTATAGGACAGACTGCCTCTGCCAATGTATGCAAGGTCTTAAGAGGTTTGGAACATGCCAAATTAAATTCATCCAATGATTTTGCTATCATTTCGCTGAATGCCGAGAAAGCCTTTGATATTATTAGCCTTTAACGGCTTTCATTGGTCTCATGCTACTAGGTTTTTTAAGTCTCTTTCTTATTTTCATCAACCCTATGTATTCCTCTCTCATGGATAGATTAGTGGCAGCAGGCTTCCTGTGAGATATTATTAAGCTGTAATAGGGGACCAGGCAGCGTTGTCCAGTTTCTCTCCTTCTGTTCAATTTAACAATAGAACCTCTTTCTAGGTTTTTGTCAGATATTGCCCCCCTCCACGGGGGTTAAAATAGGTAATGAGGATCTGAGAGTGGCACTTTTCGCTGACAATATTTTAATCTTTACTTCTGACCCTATTTCTGATATGCATATCATCAAATAAATATTTTATAACGTCTGCTAATGCTCGGCCTTCACATCAACTTTAACAAGAGCAAGGTACTTCCCCTAAACAACTCCTCTACATGGCTCTCCACCTGCCCTTTTACTGTAGCCACAGTATCACGTACCTAGATATCAGAATAGGTACAGTGTCTTGATAAAGTATTCATACCTCTTGAAATTTTCCACATTTTCTCATGTTACAACCAAAAATGTAAATGTTTTTTATTGGAATTTTATGTGATAGACCAACCCAAAGTGGCACATAATTGTGAAGTGCAAGCATAATGATAAATGGTTTTCCAATTTTTTACAACTAAATATCTGAAAAGTGTGGCATGCACTTGTATTCAGCCCCCTTTACTCTGATACCCCTAACTAAAATCTAGTGGAACCAATTGCCTTCAGAAGTCACCTAATTAGTAACTAGAGCCCACATGTGTGTAATTTAATCTTAGTATAAAAACAGCTGTTCTGTGAAACCCTCAGAGGTTTTTTAGAGAACCTTAGTGAACAAACAGCATCACGAAGGCCAAGGAACACACCAGACAAGTCAGGGATAAAGTTGTGGAGAAGTTTAAAGCAGAGTTAAGTTATAAAGAAAATCCCAAGCTTTGAACATCTCACGGCGTACTGTTCAATCCATCAACTGAAAATGGAAAGAGTATGGCACAACTGCAAACCTACCAAGACATGGCTGTCCATCTAAACTGACAGGCTGGGCAAGGAGAGCATTAATCAGAGAATCAGCCAAGTGGCCCATGGTTACTCTGGAGGAGCAGCAGCAATATGCAGCTCAGGTGGGAGAATCTGTCCACAGGATAACTATTAGTTATGCACAGGGCCACTGACAAAGCAGTACAACCGGCCCTGTTGTACTGGACCCATGGCCCAATCAGCATGACAGGGCAGCTTTATTGTTCATTCCTGCCTATAATGATAAATTTATTTTAGTAGCCTACACTGCCAATTCTACTTAACATGACAAAATGTGGAAAATTTCAAGAGGTATGAATACTTTTTCAAGGCACTGTAAATTACCATCATCTTCGTACTAATAATTTATCCAAGTTTAATTTTAAAAAAATGTGGGTGAGTTGGAAGTGTGGATGGACCTATGCATTTTGCTTTTGGGAGATGCCATTTGCTCAAAATGGTTAGTTTTGCCCGTTTATTATATCCATCTCAAGCCATTCTGTTTCTGTTGAAACACCAGGATATTAAAATTTGAAACAAAATGCAATCCGCCTTTCTTTTGCACAATAAAAGACCAGGAATAGCTATATCTAAGCTATATCTCCCCAGAGGTGAAGGACTGACCAGCTTACTTAATATCAGAGTGTACAATTTATTCTAACTTAGCATTGGAATCAACATTGGTTCATCTTTACAACTTGCCGGCTATTGTCCTTAGTAAACTTAAATCTATGCCTAATAACCCTCCCACACTGCCAAAGATCTCGGATGTCAAGAACAAATTGAAAACTTTTTTCTGTAGAAAAAACTGGACGTAGAATTGTTTTACTATGTTTCTATAAAGCGCTCCATATGGAAAGGCTTTATGGACTTTATTTTATCAGATGCAGAAAAAACTGCTTTGCAGTCCTCTTTCCATTTCTTGACCTGGCCTTATTTAGCCTCCTTGGATATATTGCAACATAATGACCCTCCTCTTAGCCCAGCTACCAATAATGCCTAGGCCTCAATGCCTGAACTGCCTCAGAGTCATCTATATACAGTGTTGTGAAAAAGTATTTGCCCCTTCCTGATTTTTTTTTCTTTGCATATTTGTCACACTTAAATGATTCAGATCATCAAACAAATGTTAATATTTCACAAAGATAAGACGAGTAAATACAAAATGCATTTTTTAAAACATGATTTCAATTATTAAGGGAAAAAAAGCTGTTCACACCAATCTGTGAAAAAGTAATTGCTCCCTAAACCTAATAACTGGTTGTGCCACCTTTGGCAGCAACAACTGCAATCAAGCATTTGCTATAACTGGCAATGAGTCCCCACATCACTGTGGAGGAATTTTGGCCCACTCTTTGCAGAATTGTTTTAATTCAGCCACATTGGAGTTTTTTCAAGCATGAGCATCCTGTTTAGTGTAATAACACAGCATCTCAATCAGGTTTAAGTTCAGACTTTGACTAGGCCACTCCTAAACCTTAATTTTGTTTTGTGATCTTTGTGTGATCTACCATCCAACACCACATCACCCTTCAAAAACAGTGTTGTCTATTATGTAAAATTATGTACCATCCCCATATTGTTCACAACATTTGGCTGTTAACTTTAACATTATGCAGAAGTCTTCAGCTCGAGATTCAAACAGTTAATGGGCAGGCTGAATGTACCAAGTTGATCAACTTGGGTATGACCAGCCTGCTGGATTCTCTTGCGGTTATCGCTAGAAGCTTCTATAGCTGCTAGCGATAATCACTGTTTTCTCCGGGGGGTGCCAGCAGAAGACAATGGCCTGGTAGGAGAGATTCCCACATCAACACTATCTGTGTTGATGGGGGAATCGTACATTTTTCCTTCCTGCAACCCATGGTATATGGCCAGCCTTAGAACCTGCATCAAGGTTTATTGCTCTGTTCCCCATTTGAGAGATTCTTCTGATAAGAATTTTGAATAAATCCTTGCCACCAAAAGTTTTATTGTTGCATTTAATTTAATTTTATCATGGGCTGAGTGCCCAGGACCCTCTTATAATGAAGCATGCTTGATAAGAGCTGATAACTTTAGCTCTCCTTAGATGTAACACCATGACCACCACTTACTGCATGGCGATATTTCTGTTAGCAACACATTCACATTATGAATTTTTACCGAATATAGTTGTGTATGTCCATTTTGTTGTTCAATATACAGTTTTGTCTTTTTTCTTTTTTTTTTTTTTAATCGAACCATGTCTGAGCTTAGTGTTAATAACCCCTCCATGTAAAATATGACATTCAGTAACATTCTTTTACACGTTTGCATGTTTATCTTCTATTTGCAACCTCTTAATTCTTTTTTAATTCCTTTGAAAACAGCTCTATTCTTAAATTTGATTAAATTGTACGGTGGCTCCACTGCCTTGCAAGATACCCTGGAACCTCCCTTATCTGGTGTGGATTGGTGCCCCATACCCCTACATACATAGGCTGCTCAGAAGACCAGAATACAAGCTCCTTGCAAGATCCCCATCTCCAATGTGACTGACAGACAACAAGCTTTCAAAACAGCACTGGCAAACAAACCTTATCTATTATATATGGCAGCATTTTTGTAAAAGTTTGTATTTCACATTTGCAATGCTTTTGCATGTGCTGCTGCTTGTTAAATTTTACTACATGAAATATGGCTTCACATCTACAACAGATATAAGCAATATTTTTAAGCTTATCAGAATGATCTCTCTTTAACCAGCAGGGTGTTAAGCCTTACTGTACATTGGAAGACCTGTATCATATATTGCACTCTATACTAATAAAAGCAAATTCTGATAAAAGCTCAACTCTATGCAGATATAAGACAGTGTAAATACCTAAATTTGACGTGCTGTCAGCCTCCTGTAGTCCCTGTACAGTAGGGCTGCAGTGTTAAAGAATAAGAAAAAGAATGAAGAACTAATAGGACTTTAAATGTGTTAAACCTTCTCTCAGTATAATTATCAAAACACGTTCATTGAGTTAAAAGAAAGTGCTTATTATACAAAACGGTTAAAATCTATGACACTGAGGGTGTACATGTACCCCTTGTCAATGGTGAAAACCTAGTATTGACATATCAGAACCCAAGGCACCCAAAGACCGAGACCCCTCCTTATGTACGTATACAATATAAAAAAACTTGTGATAACTTGAGGGCTTGAAGGGTGCAATGACAATGGGTTACTACAAAAGAAGAAAAGATATGCCTACATAATATATATTCACAAAACATGTTCATTGTCATCATCACACTTTGGTTATTCACTGCATATATTGAACATATTAACTTGCATAGATAGATTATGAAACAGGAGGATCCAACAAGGGGTCTCACTTCATGTGGCCAGGCACCAAGCAAACCAGGACACTGGGGTTTAAGGGACCAGGATACCTCACCAGGGGGCCACCTTCCCCAAATGGGGAAGGAGAAAAAGTGTCACCAACCCCGCTATGAAGTATTTCTAGGATGCGAAAAAAAAGGAGGAATATAGAATGTTTATAAGGTCGTCTTGAAAGAAAGCTACAAAATATGATCAGGCGACTGCTGAAAAACTGCCAACCACAGAAATTGACAATTGGTGTCGGACCCATAGATCATAGCTGCTAGGAATATACTCCTGGAGAAAAAAAGTGGCATGACTTGACAAGGTGCAGGTGCGCAAAACATGTAGTCATAGTGACGGGACCATCAGAACCAGCTTGCCCTCCAAGTGCCCTGTGACTATACATCCACCAGGGACTTCCACCCTTGGCTGATTGGCTGATTCCACCTTGGTGAGTGACATCATCGCTAGGCGCTGCACAGGGGCAGTATCTCCATGGAACATCAGCGTGTCTCTCTCTCTGGTCATTGAGTTATCGGTGCTGTGGATGGCTCCTAACATTAGCCCCCCATCATTGCTGCATGTGATCATCGCCCACATCCACCTTGTGGCTTGTCATCGCCAGACACATCTTGGTTCTTCCCTGTGTGCAATACAGTAACCAGGCTGAGCCATTGTTGATTGTATGCACTAATTTGGCACTTGGTTGGAGTCGAGCTTTTTAACTTGTTTATTACAATAAACATCACTTTTTTTCAGTGTAAGTTGGTACTTTATCAAGTTAATCATTATCTTCACTTGAGACATTATATCCTGAATCAAAGCAATTTTATGGAATTTTGTTGTTGTTTGTATAAGGTCAACTTGTCCAGTCATACATCACACCCATCCCCTTGCTATATTAACAGCCCTAAACCATATAAAACATACCTAACATAGGTAGCATGTGTGTATCATTCCAATGGGAGGCAGGGGTGAGCAACTGTATCAAAAAATGTATGGATCTAAATAAACAAATGGAAAAACATCCCATCATTGCTGAATGCAAATTTCAAAAGCAAGTACCAAACCAAGCATAAGAACCCCCCCCCAAGGAACCAGCATACAGGCCAAAATGTAAATACCTGCTAAAATGTCTTCAAACACAAACTGCTGTTCACTGAGCGACAGTCCTCAGAAATGGTGTCCTTGTATGGATGAGTGGTGTTTCACCCAGGGCTGGTGCAAGGATTTTTGACACCCTAAGCGAAACCTCATTTTGCCGCCCCCCATTTGGCTCCACCCCCTTTGCCATGTCCATGTATACGATGGAGATAGCGGAGGTGGAGATTTTTGCAGTGCCTTTCTACCTATTTCTTTACCCGTGGTCCACAGGCCTGCACCTGTGCCTCTGGTCCCGGCTTAAAGACAAATAATGATGGCACCGGCCTGCTTCCTCATGCCAGCCATGGTGCACAGAGATATGGACAGACTACGGTAATATATAGACAGGCTGGGGTAGTATAGGGACAGGCTGAGGAAATTGTGGCAAGCCCAGAACTAAATGCAGGGCTTCCATCTCACCCACCCCAGCCGGTTCCATCATTAATGCAGCACTTCTGGGCCGGCCAGCTGCTCTTTGTCCCGGCTCTCTCCTCTCCCTCCTCTCACTGCCGCTGCTAGGATGGCGTGGCACTGTAGGCTGGGGATAGAGTGTTCCTGGAGAAAGAAGGCTGACAGAATGGGGGTGGAGAGGGCAAATTGTTTCTGCACAGACCGCAGGGGCAGCGGGGATGTCTTCACTGTTCACAGCAGGTGCATTTCCCCACCCTGGTGTGCTACCAGCCACGGCTCTCCAGTGACATGAGTGATCAATGCAGAGCAGTGACAGATCCACAGTGGCCAGGCACCCTCAGCGGCAGTGCACCCTAGGGGGCCGCCTACTCCGCCTAGTGGTAGAGCCGGCCCTGGTTTCACCCTGTTTAAATAGGGTGTAATTGGCGCCAAAACTACTTTCCTCCCCCCCGCCGTCTCCAACGTGTTAGAAGAATAAGCATTACAAGGAGCCAATCAGTTCATGCGCTGACAGATAGCATGCTGATAGGAATAGAAAGCACAGTGAAGGAGAGATAACCTCATCACTATGCTTGCTCTCTTCTCTCTTTCATGTCACAGCCTGGGGGTGGGTATTTGACAACCTGGGCTCAAAACAATGGGGTAGAATGATGCTGTTCCTCTGATTGAGGACATATAGTGGCAGAAAAAAACCCTGTGGGGTAAATCTCTGGATTGAAGGTGAATGTTGCAGCAAAAGCTAGCTTTTAATTTATCTTTAATTGGCTATTTATTTTATATCTTGTCACTTTTGATAGAGTTCTACTTTAATGATGATTATTTATTACTGACGCTTTTATACTCACTGTATTATCATTCTGTAGTAACATTTTAAATTCTAAGATTTTACCCATTTAAATATTTGCTGAAATGTTAAGCAGAAGAAACATATTTTTCCAATTTAAGTTTTTCCAAGAAAGTGCCATTCCATGAATGAATTTTGTTAACAAATGCTGACACCATGCCAGGTGAAATAATATCTTCATGGTTATTATGAATCACCCTGGCTCCAGCTTCTCGCTTTTTACTCACATTTCATATTACTCTAAGTGTCACTTAATTCACCCATACATTTTCCTAAATAATTAGCTGCAGAACACTGTGTACCCTGTGAATTAGGTCATGTGTGTACATTAGGCCGATGCTTACAAATAGTAGTACATTTAGCTACTTCCTGGATACTTAGGAGGCACAGCAAACAACAACCAGTAAAAAGTACATTTGGTTTTATTTAAAACACTACACAAAAAGCAAAGGGGAGCAGTAACATGTGTATGCCAAATAGAAATTAACAAGGTTAGAATGAGAAGACTGTTAAAAGCTGATTTCCAGTTTGTTGCTATAGGCAAGTGCATACAGACAACACAGTTAAGCCACAAAGCAATATTAGAAAAACAACTTTCAGGGAAAAAAAGTCTTTATTGGAACTGCTTGCTTCTAACAAGCTGTGTGTGGCCAACTTGCTAATTCTTCTCATCCTGTCATAGCTGAGCAAGTTGGAATACTGTAGCAACAAAACAAAAGTGAATACATTTTGACCCAGGCTAGTGAAGATTTAAAGTTTGTGTCAGTTCTGTTTGTGACGCTTTTTGTACAACAAATGGGGGATACAGGCATCACAGTCACAGAAATAAATACATGACAAAAGCTCTAAACCTTCTCTACTCTATCCCAAACTAAATGGAAAAATTGAGTTGTCATTGGGTTTTACAAATGTAGTGCTACCCTCCTGCTCTACAGCTTCCATATCTCCTCCTCCCATGCTCATCTCAACTTTTACAGAGCCTCCCCCATCCTCTGGAGCTCACTATTTCAATCTGTCAGGATATCTCCTACTCTGGCTGCCTTCAGGGAAGTTTATCACGCCTCCAAGTAATCTTTTATCACTTCCATAAGTTTATTCCCCCACAGTTACAATCTTTTGTACCACTTGCCCCACACTATTAGATTGTAACCTCTTTTGAGCAGGTCCCTCTTAACCCTCTTGTATGTTATTGTATTGTAACTGTATTATCTCCCTTTACATTGTAAAGTGCTGCGTAAACTGTTGGTCCCTAGAGAAGCCGCTGGCTCTTACCTGTGATGACCAGTCCTGGCTGTACCGATCTCACTGACACAACTGTAATATGGACTTCATTAAAAAAAGTAAAAGTCATGTAGTAAAGCAAATGAGCAGGTAACAAGTAACAGTAATATAACATAGTTAAGCAGTCAATACAGCACACAAATGCAACAAACTGTAAATAGAACAATGGTTTAAGGACAGTAGAAAAACTAGGCAAGCTCTCTAACCTCAAAAAAGCCTTATCTAAACCACTGGCCAGTGGATACTGAGAGCAATTAGCCATTGTTGTGGTCCTGGATCTCCCTTTGGAGCACTCACTCCCAACTGGGAGTGCCTATGATTCCAAGGTCACAGGGGCAAACCTGACTCTTCGCAGCTCAGTCTCCGGTGAGCTCAACATAGCAGCCTTGTACTCACAGCTCTCAGTAGCATAGCCTCCATTAGGAGTAATACAGTATAGCTGCACATTGGTCTCAGTTCTCTGTAGATCTTATCACAGCACCACTGGGCTGGGTAGAATGACCCTCTAGACAATTAGCACTATACAGCAGCCCAGCATTCCTAACTCTTTTAATTCAAGCTTCCACATGGCGTACCACACTCTGTACACATCACACAGTCTCCTCCCCTTTCCCCTTGGGTCTGGTCAGTGGGGTTACAGTACCAGCTGCTCAGCAGTCACTCAGGATCCTCCTCTGCCATTATTAGGGGCAAGCATCCCCCTAGGCTGTGGCAGCAGTCTATCACGTTACTTTCTTCTCTACTTTTTATCTCTACCAAAATATCCACCACTTCTTCTTCTTCTGTCTTGAAGATGTGTTCTCATCCCTGCACTGCCCACCAATAGTATGGAGAGAGCAATGTGTTGTGCAGGAAGGAAGTTTCTGCCGGACAGCTTAAAGAGGTCACCAGCCAGGCTATACTGTATATGTCACTCATAATGATGTAATAGTGGGGGTTTGCACTAGCCACTTTAAACTATGGCGACACAGATAACACATTATTCTGGTACTCTGGCCTAAAGGATAAAAGCACTTTTACTGCTGTTTCTAAGCACCCCCTGAGTAGTGATTTGATCATATAGTATACATACCTACAGCAATGTTGTGCAGGGACCTTCACTGACTTGTAAAATGCATACTTACCCACAGGGGCATACGAGGGTTATTTGTATAGGCACTCTGCTAGTGTCCCTAGCTAACTTTTGTGTTTTTTGTGTAATCGGCCTGAGATTAATTTATATTATCTATGTTTGCTGGGTTTACTCAAAGCTGGGATTAAATTGTTTCTGCCAGCTGCTCTCTCCAGTTGTTATAGTGAGAAGTAACACTGTTTTGGGTTTTAAATATGTACTGTATCTACAGTACCTTGGCCAACATCAGAAGGATTATTCCAGTGATGTAAGCTAAGGTGAGAGGTTGAAAATTTGGAACAACCTTCCAGAAAGTTAATTGCCTTCTGTCAGGAAGTTAAAAGTGGTCAGCGAGCATGCATGGACACTAGAGCATCGGCGCACGGATGTGCACTCGCACGCGCCACTAATGCTGGCATCAGGCAGGCTATTTAAACTGCAAGGACTCATTGCTGTTTGGTCTGCAGCTTTTGTGTTGTAACCTGATTCCGTGTTATCTCTGACCCTGATCCGGCTTGTCTCTAACCTGTGATTGTCTGCTACCTGCTCTGACCCCAGCTTGCCTTTAGACTCTGCACCTGCCTGCTGATTCTGTCTGCTGATCCTCTGGTACAAACTTGTGGCCTGACCTCCCTGCTGCCTATCATTTATGACTGATTTGCTCGATTGCTACAGACCCGGCTTGTCTAACCCTGCATCCTGCTCATCCAGTCTGCTACAGCTTCCAGCTCTGCAAGCCTGCATCCTGCTCATACAATCTGCTACAGCTCCATTAGCTTGCATCCAGTGCCTGCTTCGTGCTGATCATCCCAGCCTATTACCAGCTAAGCATCATATCAGCTCACCTGTTACCTGCCTGCTGACTACTGTTACCACTGGACTGATTACAGGCACTCACCCCACTGTGCTCCTGTGGCTGCTGTATCACTGCCAGCAGTCCTCGAGCCAGAGTTGTACGAGAGGTCTACCTGTGCACGTCAGGCTCACATCCCAGATATGTAACAGTACCAAACAGCCATATCTGAGCCTGCAAGTGGGCCCTCTCCCATGGACTGATATGTCAGCCTCTCACTGCTCTTACCCAAGCAGTTAACTTGCTGCAGGATGGATATGTTCCTCTGGAGGAAGGATTGCAGTCCATGACCACACCAGCAACTGCTCCAGTTTCTGCGTCTGATCCGGTTTCTTCCACCACCACCCAGACCGAAGCTTCGGCCAGCCATACAGTAGGAATGTTACCCCCTGAACTTCATGTACCAACCCCTGAGAGATATTCCGGTGATCGGGGTAAATTCAGGGCCTTCCGCAATGTCTGTCAGAGCTACCTCGCCCTTCAGCCACTGACTTTTCCCCTGGAAACCACTAAAGTGGGATTCATTATTTCTATCCTCCAAGGAGAACCTAAGTCCTGGACCCACCAGTTGTTAGAGGGGAACAACAGACAACTAAACACCATGCAAACGTTCTTCAATGCTATGGCACAACTTTATGATGACCCACAACGTACCACCACTGCTGAGTCAGCTCTACATACACTGCAGCAAGGCCACAGAGCAGCTGAGGACTATATCACAGACTTTAGGCACTGGAGTGCAGATACTAACTTCAATGATGCAGCCCTGCATCATCAATTTCGCTTGGGTATCTCAGAAAATCTGAAAGATGAAATTGCTCGGGTTGGCGTGCCAAGCTCTCTGGAAGCTTTAATCACTCTATCTGTCCAGATTGATCGTCACCTATGAGAACCCAGATCTAAAAGAACTACCCAGGAGTTCTGTCCTACCTGGATGTTGCCGGAAATCCCTGCTTCCCCCACTCCAGAGGCACCTGAACCCATGCAAGTGGGCCTGATCCATCCCTCCTTAACCCAAGGGGAATGCAGACAAATGAACAATCTGTGCCTGTACTGTGGGGAAGCCGGTCACTTTGTACGCACCTGTCCCACCAAGCTGCGTAAGTGTCTTTCTCTTGCTTCACTTAAAGCGGAGTTCCACCCAGAATTTTCTTTTTATATCATTAAAGTCCTTTGCCTATATAGACTTACCTTTGAAGGAAAAAACATTTTTATACTCACCCAAAGTCGCTTGTTGCTAGGTGGTCTCTGCAATCTGCCCCTTTTTCTCCCCACTTCCTGCTTCACCTGACCTCCTGGGAGATGTGACTCATCATTTCCCAGGAGTCAGTGGGCTTCCCTGTACTGTAAAATTGTGTTATTTCCAGACAAGAAATGATGCAATTTAAGGCAGACCGAAATCGAGGACTGCATGATGGTTATCCACCATGCACTTCTTTCAGGAAGAGATGCCAGGAGACTACAGATGGGCTTCAGACGCCCTCACCTAAAATGGAAAAGACCAGCAGTGAGAGAAACAAAATTATGAGTAAAAAATACATGTAATTACTAGGCGGTTTGAAAGTAAGGAAACAAAAGCTTACATCTATTTAGTATTAAAAGAGTGGATGCCAAAAAAAAAAATGTCTGGGTGGAACTCCGCTTTAACCAATCACCTTTGCCTGCCATGTCTGCCAGCTCAGCTTATATTGCTCTGCCTGCGTCTTTCCAGCTGCCGGGAAGAACCATGTCGGTGGCCGCAATTATTGACTCTGGAGCTTGCAGCTGTTTCATTGACCAGTCCTTTGCAGCTCGGCAGCGTATTCCTCTACAAACCAGAGAACAGGGACTCACTGTATTCCTGGCTGACGGGTCTCACATTAAATGGAGACCCCACCAATACTGACCATCACCTCCACCAACCATTGAGAGCTGCTGATTTTGGACGCAATCTCATCACCTTTATTTTCTGTCATCTTGGGCCTACCCTGGCTACAGGCCTACAATCCACAAATAGACTGGGAATCCAGAAGTATTACATTTCTATCTTCATACTGCCAGAAACACTGCTTGGAATCATCACCTCCATCATCTGCTGTCTTGCTGTGTATGGATATAGACCCTGAATTACGTCAAGTGGTGCTGGATTCTTACCATGCATACCTGGATGCTTTCAGCAACCGGGGAGCAGACATTCTTCCCCCACACAGACCCTATGACTGCCCCATCGAGCTCCTTCCAGGGGCCAAAATTCCCTTTGGATGCACCCTCCCCTTATCCGAATGGGAATTAGGGGTTTTAAGGGACTATATCGATGAAAATCTGCAGAAGGGATTGATTTGTCCTTCTACCTCACCAGCAGGTGCAGGTATATTTTATGTAGAGAAGAAAGATCCTTCTCTCAGACCGTGTGTGGACTATCGTGACCTAAATAAGATAACAATGAACAACTGCTATCCCCTTCCCCTGGTCCCTGAACTGTTCCAGGGACTCAAGTCGGCAAGTATCTTCACAAAATTGGATTTAAGGGGGGCCTATAACTTGGTTCATATATGGGAAGGGGATGAATGGAAAACTGCATTCCGGACCCGATTTGGGCACTTTGAGTATCTTTTCATGCCCTTTGGCCTCTGTAATGCCCCAGCAACTTTTCAATACTTCATCAATAACTTTTTCAAAGACTTTCTGGATAGTTTCGTTGTTGTCTACCTAGATGACATTCTGATATTTTCAGCATCATTGGAGGTGCACCGAGAGCATGTTAAAAGTGTATTGTGTCGGCTTCGCAAGCATGGACTTTATGCCAAAGCTGAGAAATGTGACTTTGAGCAACGGAGCATCCAGTTCTTGGGTCTGATCTTCTCCACTGATGGTATTAAGCAGGATCCACAAAAAGTCTCATCGATACTGGACTGGCCATCTACCACAGACAAGAAGGGAATTTAATGTTTTGTGGGCTTTGCCAATTTTTATCGCAAATTTATCAAGAACTTCTCGGCCATCATTCATCCCATTACGCAGCTTACCAAGCAAGGTATCCGTTTTTTGCTGGACTACTGAGGCACAGTACTACTGAGGCAAAGACCTTAGAGAAACAATTTACTAATGCTCCTGTCCTGACTCACCCAGACTCTGCTTTGCCCTACATCGTAGAAGTGGATGCTTCAGAAAGCGCAGTTGGGGCCATCCTGTCACATCAAGGCCTCAAAAAGGTGACCCATCCGGTGGCATTCTTTTCATTAAAGCTCTCATCAGCTGACAGAAAGTATGATGTAGGGGATTGGGAGCTCCTGGCAATCAAGACCGCTCTGGAAGAATAGAGATATTTGTATGAAGGAGCGTTGTACCCAATACTGATCTACATTGATCATAACAACCTAGAATATCTGCGATCCACAAAATGCCTCAAACCACGCCAAGCTCGCTGAGCACTTTTCTTCTCAAGATTCACGTTTCATATCACCTTCAGGCCCGGATCAAAGAACACCAAGCCTGATGCGTTGTCACGCATGTTCGAGGATCCAAAAGATATTCCAATACCAGACACCATCTTACCAGCCGGAAACTTCTAATTACTACATACTGACCTCCTGTCTAAATTACAGCAAGCCTCTGCAGTAATACCTAGTCCTTTAGGGACCACATTGCAAGCAAAGAATGGACTCTTATGGAAGAGTGAGCAGATTTTTGTACCAGAAAGGGTTTCAATAACGATCTTGGAGGTTGGTCATGACCACCCTTTGGCAGGCCATTTCGGAACCTATAAGACTATTGAACTTGTACAACACTCATTTGGTGGCCTGGATTGGAAAGGGATTGCAAATCCTATGTAAATGCATGCACCACCTGCATCCGGAATATAAGTTCCCGTAACAAGGAAGATGATTGCCATGGATTTTATAGTTGAACTTCTACAATGGGAAGAATGTACCTCAATCTTCATGGTAGTAGATCGCCTATCAAAGATGGCTCATTTTATTCCTCTGAGGAGTACACTGTGAGCTGCAGAGACTTCTCAAGTTTTTGTAAAAGAGGTTGTCAGACTCCATTCAGTCCCTACAAATATTGTGTCTGATCGTGGTGTCCAATTCACGTCCAGATTTTGGAAAGCTTTGTGTGAAACCTTACAGACTGAACTCTCCTTTTCTTCAGCTTATCATCCACAAACCAATGGGCAGACAGAACGGACTAACCAAAGCCTGGAACAGTACATCCTATGTTTTACTTCTTTTATCCAGGACGATTGGATATCATTACTACCCCTAGCAGAGTTTGCTTACAATAATGCCAGGCATTCCACTACCAAGCAGTCCCTATTTTTTGTGAACTACGGATTTTACCCTACCTTCTTACCTAACCTTCTCACAGAATCCTCTGTTTCGGCCGTCCAGAAGACTCTGGATTTTTTTCTCTCACAGGAGGACAGCAAGAGGTCGTTTGACAGAAAAATAGGAGGGAATTGATCTTGCAGCCAGGAGATCAAGTGTGGCTTTCTATAGCAAACTTGAAAATGACGTGTCCCTTGAAGAAGTTGGCGCCAAGGTTTGTAGGACCATTTCCGGTAAGGAGAAAACTTAATGATGTTTCTTTTCAATTAACCTTACCAGAGTCTTTCAGAATCCACCCAGTGTTCCATGTATCCTTGCTGAAACCAGTAGTGCCAGATCCATTCCCGGATCGTAGTTCAGACCTCACGCCCCTGTTATTATTGATGGGGATGAGGAATTTGAGGTCGAGGCTGTGTTAGACGGCATGAAAAGAAGGGGTCAAATGCAATATTTGATTAAATGGAAGGGCTATGGTCCAGAGGAAAATTTGTGAGAACCTGTGCATGCCATAGAATTGATCCATGCCTTCTTCCTCAGGAACCCGCCATTGAGGAACCAGTTGGGCACCATTGTCTGTAGGGAGGGGCAATGACAGGAAGTTAGAAGCACCCGGCACATGCGCATAAGAGTATCAGCACGCGTAAGCATGTGCACTCGTGCATCAAGGCATGCGCTCGCCACTAATGTTGGCACCAGGTGGGATATTTAAACTGAGCTCCTGCAAGAAGGACTCATTGCTGTCTGCAGCTTCTGTGTTGTATTCTGATTCCGTGTTATCTCTGACCCTGATCCGGCTTGTCTCTAACCTGTCTGTTACCTGCCCTGATCCCAGCTTGCCTTTAGACTCTGCACCTGCCTGCCGATTCTGTCTGCTGATCCTCCGGTACGAACTTGCCTGACCTCCCTGCTGCCTATCGTTTATGACTGATCTGCTCGATTGCTACCGACCTGGCTTGTCTGACCCTACATCCTGCTCATCCAGTTTGCTACAGCTTCCAGCTCTGCAAGCCTGCATTCTGCTCATCCAGTCTGCTACAGCTTCCAGCTCTGCAAGCCTGCAACCTGCTCATCCAGTCTGCTACAACTTCCAGCTCTGTCAGCTTGCATCCAGTGAATGCTTTGTGCTGATCATCCCAGCCTGTTACCAGCCAAGCATCATATTAGCTCATATGTTACCTGCCTGCTGACTATGGACTGTTACAGGCACTCTTACTCCGCTGTGCTCCTGTGGCTGCTGTATCACTGCCAGCAGCCCTCGAGCGGAAGTTGTACAAGAGGTCTACCTCTGCACATCAGGCTCACATCCCGGGTATGTAAAACCTTCCCTCCCAGGCTGTCTGATGAGCATGAAAAGGTATTTTGGGATCTTAGCCAAGGCCCAAGGAATCTAAGACGGCCTATGTTAGATCCTAGCAAATCAGTGAATTGGGAAGACAGCTGCTTGTCTGGAGCATCATCAGATGAATCTGCTATGCTGAAGAATGTCCAGGAGACCTTTGGGAAATGCTGCTGCTGGGTGGCTTATTAAGCTCATTAAGGTACCTGTTATTGCTTGCATGGGGTCAGAGGACCAATTTATATTGGTAGTCTGCTTTTAAAATATTTGGACCACCAGTAGCTGCTCTTAAAGAATCTATGATAAATAAAAAGCTACTACTGAAACAGTAGAGTCACCATCAGCTTTGTTATTATTAGAATCAATTTGTTGGTGATTTAAAAAGGCCTGGGATATTTTGAGTATACTGACCATATTTTGGGTATACTGACCTAACCTCTTGACAAGTTTATTAAAAGAGAAGTATGGGTTTCAAAGAGTAAGCATTTATACTCACCCAGGTGAATTCAGTATCGATCCATTGTTGCATCTGTCCCCCTCATCTTCTAAAACTGAGAACTAAACAATCAAAGACTGCTGATTGCTCAGTTCTCAGTCTTCACTGACAGTCACCGGCTCTCTACTCTGTCCCTCCAGCACTCACTGGAGTGCTGAGCTGTGGAGGGGGCAGGAGTGGCTTATTCAGTCTCCCAGTGGCAAGCTGAGAGGGTGAGCAGCTGCCAATCCAAGCATATGGGTAGATCCCTACTGTAAAGTTGGGATCGATCCAGAGCCTGGATTGGCTGAGTGATGTCAGCCAACAATAGGCTTTGGCCCTCTGTAAGCTGAAAATGAGTCGCAGGAGTGCAAAACGCATTTCACTCCTGTGATCTCCAGTAGAATAGAAGAAATATCTTTGGCTGAACTTCTCCTTTAGGCAAATGAACTATAAAATAAAAATCACTGTACACTTTTCCCCACTGCAAGCCAAGGATACACCCTGAGATGTTAAAATGCCCTCTGAAATCATCAGCACAGAGGTGAGTGAATGCTACATTTGTATGGCTTTACTCAACATTCTTAAATTAGTAATAAATAATTTATTACTTGGATTTCTGATGAAAATGCCAACATGTAAATTATGTCTGTTTTAAGAAGGCTGTGCAGTACTTTAGTAGAGGATTGTTTTGCCTTCTTTTTACCTTCATTGATTTTTTTTTTTTTTTTCGACACTCGAAAATGGATATCAATACTCCTGCAGTGTTCATGCATGTGTACTGCAGACAGCCCAGCACCACTATTATCTTAGATGGCCAATACTCTATGAATGCAAATAGTCAAATCACATTGATAGATTAGCCTTCTTAATTTTGTTGGCCAAAAATATCAAAACCCGGATTTGAGATCTTAAAATTGATACACTTGGCGTATGTTAATTAACCTTTCTATTCTCCAAGCATATAAAAACATAATGGTCTTTTTTATAATCTGTTTCATCAGCTCTTTCTTACACATTCCTTTCCCTGGAACAGTGGTCTCAAAACTGCAGCCTGGGGGCTAGATATGGCCCTTTGCATGCCTTTATCAGGCCCTTGGGAGACACTATTCCTCCCACTGATACAAGGCACTATTCCGGCAAGGACTGAGATGTCATTGACAAACTATCAGTGATTGACAGCCTGACAATGTTTCTCAAAATTTTTAAATCGCAACACCATGCACTAAGTATGCAACATTTGAATGCATCTCAGTGTAAAATGTAAAAAAAAATGTAAATGCTACTTATCAATTGGAAACCTGAGCCTGGAATGATGCATACAACTGCTTTGATGAAATTACATCAGAAGCCTCCTCCACATCAGAGTTCCTCCATATCATCAGAGACCTTCTTATACATCAGAGTCCCCCTATACATGAGAGACTCCCATCACACCCCTCATAACAGAGTCATCCCATCCTAGAGCCTTATCATATCAGAGGCCCCCAAATCACAGAGCTCCCTCATCACAGAGCCCCCTAATCAAACATTCCCTCCATCACAGAGCCCACCAATCACACAGTCCCCCTTTACAGAGCCTCCTAATCACACAATCCCCCTCTTTACTTTAGAGCCCTATGTTTTGGCTTCAGCATTGTAGCAGAGGGCAGGAGGTGGAGCCAATCTGGAGGAGGTGGACTTAAATTCTCTCTTAAATGCTAGGGGCAAGCCTGCATACCACCATCGACAAGTGTCAAGATAGAGTGCCCAGTAGAGAAATAACTGAGTCTCTGGGGACAGACTTTAGCAGAGTTTTTGTTCAGCTATGCATAGGTGACAGGGAATTCCAGGGAATAAGTCAGGAAACAAACCATAAAAAATCAGGTTCTGCACTGTACCGGAAGAGTGTGGCTTCTGGCTGGCCCATAAGTTCCACCAAAGAGCTGTGTCCAATCTTATTCCATCTATCCATATGTTCTCTAATGCCCCCACTCATAAACCTAATGAAATCTCATCCGTATTTCATGGAAAATTCATGGACCTTCCCAATGACTAGCTTTTAGACTGAATCAAGCCTTATGTCAATGCAATGGCTCTTCCTTCTTTATCCTCAGAAACAATTGAGGAACTAAATGTGCCATTTTCTGGCCTGGTCAAATTCTATAAAGTGCTCCAATACCATCTGACTCCTATTTTGCTCAAAGCCTTTAACACGGTCTCTCCAAATTGACCATTCCCCTCAAACTCTGGAAGCCCAGATTACCCTCATCCCTAAATCTGGCATGGATTTAACGAACTGTGGGAGCTATAAGCCAATTTCCCTTTTTTGGCCAAAATGTTTGCCAGGTTGCTAGCAAACCACCTACAGCCTCATCTTCCGTTCTTGATTCATGGTGACCAAATGGGCTTCATCAGATCTAGAGACAAGTGACAACACTTCTAGAGTGTTGGACATCATTTGCCATACACATTCCCAGCACCTACCTCTGTGTCTTCTTACAGTGGATGCAGAGAAGGCATTTGGCAGGATTAGTTGCCCATTACTAGAAGCCTTTCTGCATCATATTGGTCTTGGAGACACTCTATTACACAAGATAATGGCTCTTTATCACATCCTATCAGCCAGAATATGATCAAACGGTGTACAATCACAACCTTTCACTATTCACAACAGAACTCAACAAGGATGCCTCTTTCTCCCCTAGTCTCCATTCTTGTCATTAAACACCTGGTAGTGGCTCTCAGAGCCAGTGTTCCCATTAAGAGCGTCCAAGTGGGGAACGGTTTCCACAAGTTATCTCTTTTTTTGCTAACAATCTTCTACTATTACTTACTAAACCCTCTTTTAGCCTACCAAATGTCCTATTGGAATTTGAGCAGTTCGACAATCTCAATAATTCTAAAAAGAGCACCTCTATGTCTGAAATATTGAATATTACTCTCCTCCATCACTGCAAGCTTAACTTCAGCAGGACTTGTCCTTTAAAATTAAAAGTAACTTTACCCTGGGGGCTGAGTAAATGCAAAATGTCACAAAGGCTATAATTGTGAAGCGCCCTTTTCTGTCTTTTCAGAGCAGCATGCAAGAGAGAAGACTTACCGGATGACAAAGTGTCTCCAAGTGTGGTCCAAAACCAGATGCACATCGACTCCCACTATAAGACTGCCCGCGGCTAAGGAACACAGACGGGAAAGGGAACACAGATGGGAAAGAGCTGACAGTCCAAATGGTGCTTGACCCCGATTGAGGAAATGCTGTATACAGTAGGTTAGCAATTGTACAAATAGAGTTATAAAGGGAGAACTTGACAAACAGGCTTCTACCTAGATCACCACTCTGTGTTTCAAGAATGGAAAATGGGAGATTTTTATGGAAGGCTATAGATATGCCACAGGATTTTGAACCTGGGTTGGGACAATGAACCCACTGAGCATAATCTTTTCTGAGAAAAATAGGAAGATCTAGCCGGTAAAATTAGTTTCTTACAGTAGCAAGTAGTTTGTGGGATTGCTATAATATCTTCAAGCGCGCTTCTCCAAGATATTGAACTGATTCATGTTAAATGAGCATATTTTGAGAGGTGCCATGTCTGGGTAAGAACTTCAAAAACTCTGGGTAAAAAAGAGGCTAAGGTGAAGGACGTTAGGAAGGGGTAGGGCAAAACAATATTAAGCACCTCACTGAGAGGGTGAGACAGCTAAACACAATAAGGCTTAAGCCTATTATCACCTAAGTGACCTACTTAGATAAGCCTATTGTAGGGAACAGAAGGTCTTTGGGACCATAGGATGATTATGTCCCTTTCCAACTCTCATTTGATCAAGCAAAGTAACAAAGTGATAGGTAAAGGACTGTTTAGAGCAGACAATATGACAGAGAAACCAAGTGCGTTGGCAGGGGAGGGCACCACCCCCCCCAACCTTCCCTAGTCCGGGACCCCCAGGACTGGAAGCAGGAAGGTCACCTGGCTTCAGGCATGAAGAGCTGAAAGCACAACAGGCATGTAGTGCATTAAAAAAGGAGTCTGGGCTCTTTTGCAAGAAGCCAGGCAAGAAAGGTTTCCATGACCAATCAGGAAGCAGATTGTGTGGTAATTGAAATATGCCAAGGAAATTAGGTAAGTCCCCTAAATGTCGAAAGATGCCATTTTTAGAGGCAAATAGCTGAACCGGGTACCCCCATCTATAGTTTATGTATTTTGCCTTTAGCTGTTCCAGCACTGGTTTCAGGGCTCTACAGATAATGAGTGTTTGCCAAGAAAGATCTGGGAACAGCATTAATGGGTATATAATTAAAATAAATTTCATCTTGTGATCTTGCAGCTTCCATGATAGCTTCCTTAACCTTGAAAAAATGCTCACGGCCTAGAACATCCTGTGTTCGTGCCAGGTCAGTGGATCTAGGGCTTTACATGTGATGGGCTCTGTACAGCTGAGTGGGAGAGTCCTTCAACTTTTGTAGCAATTAGTTGAAAATGGATGTAGCCATGTGCTCCCTTAGGAGTGGCTGGTAGTAGTGGTTCACCTTATAGCTGCCCTCAACCACACCATATATCACACATCTGGAGACACTGAACAGGCCGGCTCTTGTTTTTGTTGTTTTATTTAGGGGAAATAACTTGGATGGGGATAAGGGATAACTGTGGGATGCCCAAAGAATTATGATACACAAACTCCATATACAGTCCTGTATATGCGCACTTGCACTGCAGACTGTCCCTCTGCAGACCGTTACTCCTCACAACTCTCCAGCACTTCACTTGCTGACCGTTTCTCTCACAGTTTTCTCCCTACACAGAACTTGCAGCTTTACACTTTTTTGCTTCTCTCCAGCTCAGAACTTTGTTTCCAGCCTGAAGGGAAATTTATCAGGCTTCTCTACACCTTTCTCTTCACCGCAGCTAGCACATGGTGAGACCTACTCTGCATCAGCAGGACCTCAGGAACACCCATTACAGGCCAGGGATCATGGGCCCCTAAATGTGTAGCAAAGTACTTGAGTGCTAGCAGGGTTTTGATGGACTACAACTCCCAGTCCATCCTCCTCCAGGTCCCATCGACCTGCTCTTTGGTAGTGACTCTCCTTTCCCTTGACTGGCTCCCACAGACTGTCCACTATTCCTCTCCCAGCCTGCTCCAGAACTTTCTCCTCCAGTCCTAAGGACTGTCACTCGCCACACCGGTGGATACTTTAAAGTCTCTCTCCTCCAGTAGCACCTCCGCTGTTCTCCCATTCCTCCTGTGAGACTCCGGGAATCACTCTCCTTCCTGGCTGCACCCAAACTCCCAGGCCCCAAGGTCACCCTCCCCAGACTGGGGCCGACCTCCCGGGTAGGGGCCTGCTCCACAGTACCTCTGCTATATCTCCAGACTTCCACCCGACACTACTCTTCCCAGATTGGGCTGACTCAGAGTATTTAAGGAGGTTTGCCCCCTGCCAATCCTGCTTGGGGATTGGTCAGAGCTCCCTAGAACACTCCAGATGACTCCACCTATCTCCCAGCCTCTCTGACCAAAAACCTTCCCCAGATTTCTAGAAAGAAGTGGGAGGTTCTGGTGATCTCATCTGTTAAGTCCACTCAATCCTCCCTGAGCCACTTCTCCCGGCCCACACCAAAACATTCAGGCCTGTTCTTACACTCAGCCTGACTAAATTTTACCTCACCTAGCAAACCCTGCTAGAAAAACGCACCTATACTATGGGGACGCTACATGGAGATGAGGGCTGAAGGTAGATCTTTAGAGAGCACAAACTCAGGGAGCCCCTGGACTCAGATAATATTTCTTGTGATACAGTGTTCTAGGTCATATAGGTGGTAGATGAGATTTTGATTCTGTACAGTGTGGTCATGTAGCACTTTGTTATGTAGCTCAACCTTCTTTTTGAGTGAGTGAATGGTAGATGAAAGTTCTTTAACTTTTGAATCAACTCAGGTGAGGTCAGTTTTGATGAGGCTTACCTCTTTTTTGTAGGTAGTCTCAAGTCTAAAGATATAGTTCTCTAAGTCTGGCCAAGTAAGCAGGGACCAAATGTATGTTTTGAGATCCAATCATCATCTATGTCTGGCAATGGCAGGAGATCTTGGGTTGCCTTGGGACCTCAGGGTGGGGATTTTAAATGGCCAAAACTATGGATGCCTATGCAGGGGGTTCCTGGGAGGGGGACACAGCGGCATGGGAAAGGTCAGTACCACTACATATAAGCCCCAATGGTAAGAGATTCATGTACTATGTCCATGGTTCCTGGAGAAGGAGCTCAGAGAGAATATGCTGCTTAGGGAGGGGAGAAAGCTGGTTCCTTGGTCATAGGCTGTAGCTCTGAATAGTCTGCGAGGCCTGTGAGGAAGCGGTTGCTGTGAAATTGAGAACAGTGAAGCCAGGCAGCAATTGAGGAAGCTTAGTCCTAGTCTTGCAGTGGCATGGGTGCCAAGAGGTTCTAGGCATGGAGGTGGAGACCATGTCTGCCTAGTCTGCAGAGATGGAGCAACAGCTCTGGGCAAAGAGGACACTGATCTCACCTGCACTCTGTTTAGAGCCAGTGATGCGATGCGAGCCCTGCATTTTGGATGGAGAGCTGGAGCAGGGATGGAGAAGCAATAAGTACAGCCTAACCCGCCACAGGCAAGCCATGCCCCTTGTGAAGTTAATATTTTATAAGCTCTTAATTTGTCTAGATTTAGTAGAGCACACTGTCACCATGAACTTGCAAGATATATGGCAACTCCCTTGCTAACAGGAGCTCCATGGTCATCACACTCTACAAGGCCTCCTCAGGTTCTTCAAATCAAACAATATCAAACTTTTAGACAGAAAAATGGTGGCCCTACCAAATTATGACTCATGCAGCTTGGATTAAGCACAAGTATAACAAGAGAATATTGATCTTTATAAATCAGTATGCAATGCTTACTTAATGCTAACAAAGACTATTTCAGTATCAGAGATAACAATTCTTGACGCAGACAGCTTCAGCTGGATCAACAAAAGCTACAAAGGCAAGGCAATACAATTATAAAATGCAAGGCATGCTCATACAATGTATATAGATATATTTAAACATCACCTTTCTTTATCCATCTCCAGATCTTCAAAACCTGAAGCAATTCCAGCATCAGTTAAGAAGTGCCAGACTTTCCGTTTTTTTTTTTTTCAAATTCTTTATTTAACGGTAGAGTTGAGCGAACTTCTAGAAGTCCGGGTTCTGCTGGTTCGGCCGAACTTCGGGTCAAAGTCCGGGTTCGGGTCCGGACAGAACCCGAACTTTGTCCCGGACCCCGAGTTGAGATGGCAATTTATTTCTTAAACTTTTTTTTTTTTTGCCTTTCAGACCGTGAAGAATTGA
>BLSH010337824.1:110080-123629 GCA_018402905.1 Glandirana rugosa | reverse complement strand
CTTACATTTCACTTACCAACAAAACGGACAATATGGCAATTTATTTCTTAAACTTTTTTTTTTTTTGCCTTTCAGACCGTGAAGAATTGACTACGACCTTAACGAAGTCCAAAACTTCTAGACCTCTACCTATTTCTTTCCATTGATCTTTATAAATCAGTATGCAATGCTTACTTAATGCTAACAAAGACTATTTCAGTATCAGAGATAACAATTCTTGACGCAGACAGCTTCAGCTGGATCAACAAAAGCTACAAAGGCAAGGCAATACAATTATAAAATGCAAGGCATGCTCATACAATGTATATAGATATATTTAAACATCACCTTTCTTTATCCATCTCCAGATCTTCAAAACCTGAAGCAATTCCAGCATCAGTTAAGAAGTGCCAGACTTTCCGTTTTTTTTTTTTTCAAATTCTTTATTTAACGGTATAACAGGCAAAACAACCATTCACTTTACATTCCAGACAGTCTATGGACAGGGGTGAGCCCACTATGACATTAATGATGAACATGTTATACCTAGGCACGGTACTAATAGCACGGGGCTTGAGTCTGCAATGTCACGGCACCTGTAGAAAAAGGGACCTCAGCCCGCATGTTTGAGGCAGAATGCCTATGTTTTATTTCTTTTATAAAATGACAAATAAGAGATAACCACAAAAAGAAAGAGACAAAGAAGAAAGGGAGCAGAACAAGATTATAGGAGAGAGTATGAGAGGGAGGGAGACGCAAGGGACAAAAAAAAAAATTGAGAGTATAGGGGGGAAGGGTCCGGTCTCCCCGCTGGCCCAGGCATGAAACACACATCACCTGCTAAGTGATGCTGTCCAGCAGGAATTTTCCCTCCTCCGAGTATATGAACATGTTCCACAGGAGCCACGTTTTTTTTTTGTATCGGTCATGCTTATCCTGTGCTGATAGGACTAGCTCTTCCATTTTATTAATTTCCTCTACTTTTCTAAGCCACATTTGCACAGAGGGTGGGTCTGTGCGCTTCCATTTTGTGGCGATGCAGTGTTTGGCAGCGTCAAGTAAATAACGTACAACTGATTTTCTATACACCGTACTAGGAATATTGGAGCAATGCAATAGTAGGAATGCCGGGTCCTCTGGGATCGGGCAGTCTGTGAACTTTTGCGTGATTCTACGTATTTCCTTCCAAAAGTGCCCCAAGCTAGGGCAGCTCCAAAAGACATGTAGCAGCGTCCCTCTCTATGTTACATCTCCAGCATCGGTCAGATGCCTCTGGGAAGAGGCGGTGTAGTAGAGATGGCGTGTGGTACCATCTGGTAAATAACTTATAGTTGCATTCTTGTATGCGCGTGCAGATCGAGGATTTTAAGGTGAACCTAATAATTTGCTCCTCTTGCTCGGGGGTAAATGTGTACCCTACGTCTGTTTCTCATTTTCCTAGTTCAGGTAGTTTGGACCCATTAGGTGGCGTGATCAGGAGTGTATACATCGCAGACAGTGTATGTGTCATGGGGCCCTCTTCCATACAGTGGGATTCAAAAGGTGTCGGGGGTCTACTGTACACTGACGGTGTCCCCAACTGATGGAGATAATGATGTAATTGTATGGCCCTCCAGAAGTCCAGTGCATATCTCCCGTCCGGCTGAGTTAGGGTTGAGAGGGAGGGCCATCTGCCCAAAATGAGAAAGTGGGATGCTTGAAAGCATCCCCTCTCCCTCAAGGTTCGGAATGGTCCTCTGGTTAGTCCTGGGGGAAACTCCGGGTTCCCTAATATAGGATAAAGGGGTGATTTCATGGTGGATAGTGCAGAGGTTTTGCACATAAAGTGGCCTGTTTGGCGTGTGGGTCCGATGACAGGGTGCGTTTTAAGCCGTGGGGAAAGGTCTCGGAAGCACCAGGCCGCCCTACCGAGCGGGACATCGCTAAATTGTTGTTGCTCTAATTGGGTCCACAGTTTCTGCTCTTGATGTCTGCACCAGTCAATGATCCATGTCAGAAGTGCGGACTGGTGGTATTTCCGAATGTCTGGTACCCAATACCCCCATGTGCTTTCGGGAGAGTCAGAAGGCGCGCTTGGAGCCTGGGACTCTTATTCGCCCATATGAATTTAGTGATGAGACTGGTCACTTGTTTAAAATAGCTTGTTGGAATTTGGATGGGGAAGGCCTGAAATAAATACAAAAATTTAGGTAGGATGCTCATCTTTACAATGTTGCAGCGGCCGAACCAAGAATGTAAGCTCTGGTGCCAATTGTTTAGAAGTTTCCGTACAGTGTGTAGCAAGGGGGGAAAGTTCAGTTTATATACCTCCGCCAACGAGGGGGGGATTAACGTCCCCAGGTACTTCAGTGCAGTGGGGGTCCACCTAAAGCTAAAGTTAAGTTGTAAGTTGCGTAGTTGTAATGGGTCCAGCCCTACCTCCATCACCTCGGACTTTGAGTAGTTAATCTTAAGGTTTGATAAGGCCCCGTAGCAGTCAAGTTCCTGTAGGAGATTTGGTAGGGAAGTCGTGGGGTTTGTGATGGAGAACAGCATGTCATCCGCGTATGCAGACACCTTATACTGGGATTGCCCTAGGCAGAGGCCCTTGATGTCGTCATTTTATCGTACTTTGGTCAAAAAGGGTTCTAATGTGAGTGCGTACAGTAGGGGCGAGAGGGGGCATCCCTGGCGAGTCCCGTTCGAAATGCTAATTGGGTCGGCGTATACTCCACTATACCTTTACTGAGGCAGTTGGCACGGTATAGACCCCAGCAATCCAATGCCTCATTTTGTCTCCAATCCCAAAATGTTGAAGGGTTGCTAACATAAAGTTCCAATTCACCCTGTCAGACACTTTTTCGGCATCTGCACTTAGGAATATGCAGGGAGTTTTATTCTGGTTGGCCAAATGGACTAAGTTTAGGACTTTGATGGTGTTGTCTCGCACCTCGCGGGTTGGGACAAAGCCCGCCTGGTCTAAATGGATAAGTTGAGGGAGGAAACGTTGGAGGCGAATGGCCACAATTTTAGTGAAGATTTTTAGATCCACGTTAAGAAGGGAAATAAGTCTATAACTTTTGCACAGGGAGGGATCCTTCCCCTCCTTAGGGATGACCGAGATGTGAGTTAATAGAGTCGCCGAGGGGAAAGGGGAGGTGTCCCCTATGGCATTGAAGGTTTTGACCATATGGGGCCCCAGGGTGTCTGATAGGGTTTTATAATAAAGTGCAGTGAAGCCGTCCAGACCCGGTGCCTTCCCGGGTTTAGCAGACTTAATCGCCGCCTGCACTTCCTTCAGAAAAATTGGAGCCTCCAGCTCCTGTCTATGTGGAGAGGTCAGTCTAGGGAGGTGAGCCGAGGTGAAATAGTCCTCTATCTGCGTGTGTGCCCGGGTGTTATGTGGGAGGTTATATAACCCGGAGTAGTAATCTCCGAATGATTGGGCTATCTGTTTGGGGAGTGATACTTTTTGCCCTGCGGGTCCTAACACTTGGGGCATATAGGATGATATCTTCTGGTCCTGTAAAGTCTTGGCCAATATCTTACCACACTTGTCTCCAGATTCATATTGGATTCTCCTGCAGGTTTGCAGCACTGCCTTTGCTCGGTAGTGGAGTAAGTCCCCTACTTGCCATCTTAGGTGCGAGAGTTCCTTTCTAATAGCAGCGTCCGCAGTCTGCTTATGAGACAGTTCCAGTGTGCGTATACTGGTAAGTAATTTGTCAAGGTTGGCCTCTCGTGTCCGTTTTATACGGGCCCCATGCTTAATCAGCACTCCTCTAATGACCGCCTTGTGCGCCTCCCAGACCAGTCCGGGGTCGCTCCCTGGGGTGTCGTTAAATTGGAAGTAGGATGTAATTTCCCTGGTCACGTCCGTCAGTACATCGGGGTTCTCCAATAAGCTTTCATTCAATCACCAACGCCACTCTCTAAGAGAGGATGTGTCCGTGAGACTATATTGCATGATAATGGGGGAGTGGTCCGACCATGTAATGCTACCAATTGAGACCTTCACGATGTCTGCAAGTTGTTGATGGGGGGGTCAGGAAGAGGTCAATGCGAGAATAAGACTGATGAGGGATAGAGAAAAAGGTGAAATCCCGTTCATCAGGATGGAAAATACGCCAGGTATCCGCTAGTTGACGTCTATGCAAAGTCTGTAAGACACGTCTGCGAGTCCTGGAAGGAACAGCTGATGTGCCGGTGGAAGTGTCCATCTTTGGATCAAGGGGAACATTAAGATCCCCACCTATAATCAGCTTCCCCTCTGCAAATTCTTCTAATAAAGATAGGGTATTGCTAAGGAAGGTATCCTGATGTGTGTTCAGTGAGTAAACTGTAGCCAACGTCCCCTTCTCGCTGCCAATCTGCCCCTTTACAAATAAATAACTGCCCTCCACATCTGCCCTTATATCCTGTAGAGACCAGGGGATGTGGCTAGAGATCAGAATAGAGACCCCCTTAGATTTTGCTGATCTGTTGGGGGCATGATAGGCAAAGGGGAATGTTCTATTTTGCAGGTATGGAAGCTTGTCCGCTCTGAAGTGGGTCTCCTGTATCAGAGCCACATCCGAGCGGGAGCGTTTTAGGTCTTGCAGAAGAGTGCAACATTTTTTGGGGATGTTTAATCCCTTTGCGTTGAGGGATAGGATGCTTATGGAGTCCATCACACGGGCCAGCGAGGAAGGAAGGTGGGGGGAGGGGCGGTAAAAAAAAAGGGGGGGAGGGGGGAGGAAAGGGGGAAGATGTGAAGAGGGTTTAGAAGAGAGAGTGTGTTAGAGAAAAAGGGAGTAGGGTGATTCGTACAAAGAAAGAGAGTGAACCAAGAATTGTTATCAATAGCGAGAAATTAGCGAGAGAGGAAAACTGCCTCTGGTCGCAAGGGCCAGAGTCTAAAGACTAACGTCCGAATGGGCATTCACTACAGAGCTCAGCTCTGCCAGGGAATGCAGGCCTAAGGGGGGGAAGTGCTAGGAGAAAGCGGGTAGAGAGCTCCCTTAGCCTCCCAGCAACAGATTATAAGAAAGATATATTTTGCACGAGGCAGAAATGTAATAGCATCAAGTAACAAGAGAAACAAAAGCTGTCTGCAGAAGCCTGGGTTGTACATTTCCCAGACGAGGAGCTTTAGAAGACATCAACACCAACATTGATTTTTGAAGTAGGTCAAAATACTATCTGGCTTCCTTGCCAGTGCACTCCCTTATGCTAGGCAATAACAGCCAGGTCCGCCGAGGGTGCTCCCCATCCACCCCCCGCCCAATGGCAAGCAGGCAGGTAGGGCACACCTCCCGACGGAGGCTGCATCTCTGAGTCCGCCGTACCTTTCCAGCCCTCCTCTTCATCCAGGGCACCATCTGAGCCTAAAGGGCCCTTAACTCCCGCAAAGGGGGAACATGGCCCCATCGGGGGGAAAGCTGGTGGCAGGGCGGAATCATCTTGTGCCTACACAAGCTGATATTGTTCTTTTTAAATTATAAATTATAAAGCACTTTCCACTGTGCTCTCCACCTGGTCAGAGCGACAGTTTCCAGCGCCTCTCATCCGCATATATCAGGGAAGCCAGATGCTTAGGGATACTTATACCTTGAATGTCATAACAAAACAGATAACTTATAACAAAGGAGGTGGGAAACAGCACCGTGGAGGCAGGATTCCAATAGGGCCCGGAGTGAGTCTAGACCCAACACTGGGTCCCACGTCGAGGGGTTCACTCAATAGCATCAACGATTCCCGCATCCCTCTTCTATTTCCAGATCTATGGGCCATCTTATAAGTCAGTCAGGCCCCACAAGGGGGTCTGCCCGGAAGGTTTGGTAGTTTGTCAGAAGGAGACTGTGGAGTAATGTCTATCCAGTTCATAGCGGGTCAGCTAACCAGTCACTCCACTGTTTCTCCAAACACTGCACAATAAAACAATGTGGCTCAGTCAGTTCAGGATCCGAGGACTGGCGGCCCGAAGGTGTCCTGTGCCTTCCAGGAGCATGGAAAGACCAACGGCCAGATCTGGTTACTGTCCATATGTGTTGAGAAGGCTAGATGGGCATGCCCCCCCAGAGCTTTCAAAGGGGACAGTCGCTGACAGCCATCCCACACCATACAAAGTGCACACTACTACAGGTGGAACGAAAGATAGGCAGAGCCGACCCCTGCAGCCTCCCGATCTTAACCCCCTTTCTTAAAGCTCCTTCGTCCATAGGTCTGCTGAAAGCTCATCGGAAGAGAGAGGTGTCAGCCCTGCTAGATCGGTGCTTTCTATGTCATCAGGAATCGGTGTGTGTCCAATTAAAGAATATGCAGGTGTGCCAGGTATGAGCACATCCGCCCTGTGGGAACCCTGGAGATGGGACACAACATTCACCCCTGGTGGCAGCCCAGTCCGTAACCCGCCCAAGGTGTCACCCGGAATAGGAACAGTGTAAAAACACAATGAGATACTCCACAGTGTTCCCTGTGCTTACCTCCATGTCCTCAGCACAACGTTATAGGGGAGACTGCAGTCTTGAGTTATATCTCTGGATCCGTGGTGCATGGTGGATTATGTGGACCACGGTGGGAGCCCGACGGCCTGGGTGGAAGACCCCCCAGCCCGACGGGGGCTCCATTTTGCCTGGGAGGATGCGGCAATACCTGCAGCCAGTTGGGCACCTCCACAACATCCGTGTCCAGAAAGGCAAACAAGGATGGCAGGTCAGCAGGATGATGCAATACAAAGGCCACTGAGTCTCTTCGGACCGTCAAGGACAGGGGGAAGCCCCATTGATAAGTGCAGCCAAGCTGGCGGATCTTCTCCAGGAGTGGACGCATCAGTGCCCGGCGCTGCAGGGTCGCCCTGGAGATGTCAGGAAAGATCCGCACTGCAGACCCATCAAAATCCAGCGTTCAAAGCTCCCATGCTTTCCGCAGGATCTGTTCTTTATGGGTGTATCGATGGATGCGACATATGACAGCCCTTGGTCTGCCGGGATCTGTAGAGCAGGGTCCCAGGGCCCTGTGGACCCGGTCAAGTTCTAGGTTGGCCGGCAATGTGTGTGCCAGTAACCCCCTGAAGATTGCCAGGACCGTGTCTCGGAGGTTTTCTGAGCCCGTGGCCTCTGGCAGACCCTGGATCTGCAAATTATTCCGGCGGCTCCGGTCCTTGAGGTCCTCAAGGTGGAGCCGTAAGGCAAAGGATTGTGCGGCTTGGGACGATTGCGCCGCTTCTAGCTGGGACACCCGCATTTCAAGGGTGTAGAGAGCAGTTTCACCAGCGGCCACCCGATCTGTCACCTGGTGGACCTTCGTACGTATCTCCTGCAGGTCTTTGCGGTGTGATTCCTCCAGCCAAAGAAATAGAGTCTCATTGTCAGCTTTAGTCGGCAAGGCCTGGAGGTCAGTTTCGCATGAATCCCACACGGGCGCCCGCTGCCCAGAGGGTGAACCCATGCTTTGTGACCGAAGAGCGTCTGGTAGGTTCGAAAAGCTATCCGAAGCTTATGAGGCCGGGGAAGCAGGGGGTGCCGCCATATTCGAGGCCTTGCCACGTGTCACCGCCCCACGGGTTCAGGAGCCAGACGACTGCAATCTGGTAAAATAATGTTGTATCTCTGGCAAGGGAGAGGATCTCCGAGAATTCTTTGCCTTTCTCTTTTTGGCAGAGCTCATCCCGGGACAGGGAGACTGCCTCAAAGTTTGTGTTTGCTGGGTAGCTTGCAGGAGCTCGGGTATCAAGCGTCTTTACTCCACCATGTCCAAACCACTTGCCCCAGACTTTCCGTTTTTCATCATCATTCAAGTGGTCCTCCAAGCCAGTATCAGTGTCACATGCATAGGTGGCTATCTTGTTTTTGAACATGTAAATAAGCAAAAACATTCTTGTTTTACTAGGTTTTAAACAACTGACTTTTTGAAGTTCTCTAAAGACCTCTAAACCATTTATAACCATGTGATTTTACTAGAGATTTCAACTGCTCCAGGGAGAGCTGATTCCCTAGCACAGTCACAGTTCCTCTTCCTCCTGCCATGTAATAGCCCTTTCGTCTTCTATGAGTGTCTAACTACTGTCTATGCTGGCCTAGCTTCTCTGCTCCTCACCTCACTACAAACCATTTTATGTAGCTGTTGGAAGGGAACCAAAAGGAATAGAGTGTTTTGGGTGAAAGCTCAGAGTCTTCTGACATCACATCCAAGATAGTGTTGCCCAGCAGGAGTCTTAGGGCATTTAGATGCCTTCACAGAGGTGGAGGTAAATAACAAGCATAAATAGGTTAAATATACATACAATCTTATGGGATAATTTTGTAAAAAAGTATTGTCTGGAAACAGGATCTATTTAGTGTATTCTATAAATGAATATTTGTGTACCGCCTATTGGGTTGCATATCTGTGAATACTAGACAGTAAATACTATTTTGGGCAAGTTTTCCATTGATTGAAAAAAGACAAAGACATGAAAAAAAAACCTGGAGTTACAGTATTTATTTACATTTACCAACAAATAAAGGCACAATTAGTCCTGAACAAATGTATAATCGACCAGGATACACTAAGTAGTTGCAAAGATATGTAGAGGTTTACTAACGTGCCAAAATTACAAAACTGAGTTCAAATATAAAAGTGTATCTACACATGTGCTGTGAAAATTTGAGTTGCTGGAAATTAGCAGGAACTGGAACATGCTGTCGTATACACTGATCCAGAGCATCTTAAACATGCTCAATGGGTGACATGTCCGGTGAGTATGCTGGCCATGCAAGAACTGGGATGTTTTCAGCTTCCAGGAATTGTGTACAGATCCTTGCAACATGGGTCTGTGCATTATCATGCTGCAACAGAGAGGGCAATCTGTCACAAAGACCTGAAGCAGGCGCTCAGGTTCGGCACATCACGGATCTGGGCTGGGGAAGACCAGCTGTCATGGTGCATGTTGGCACCAATGATGAAGTTAGAGGAAGGTGGAGTGTCCTAAAAAAAGATTTTAGGGACCTTGGAGCAAAATTGAGAATTAGGACCTCCAAGGTAATATTCTCAGAAATACTACAGGTACCTCGAGCCACACCAGAGAGGCAGCGGGAGATTAGAGAAGTTAAAAAGTGGCTGAGGAGCTGGTGTAGAAAGGAGGGTTTTGGGTTCCTGGAGAACTAGGTTGATTTCTCAATCAGTTACAAGCTCTTTAGAAAATACGGACTTCACCTAAATGGGGAAGGTGCAGACCAGTTGGGAATGAGAATGGCCGACAAGTTAGAGGGGCTTTTAACCACTTCAATACCGGGCATTTCGAATACTTCCCACCCAGACCAATTTTCAGCTTTCAGTGCTGTTGCATTTTGAATGAAAATTGCGCGAATGTGCGACGTTGTACCCAAACAAAATTTTTATCATTTTGTTCCCACAAATAGAGCTTTCTTTTGGTGGTATTTGATCGCCTCTGCGTTTTTTATTTTTTGCGCTATAAATAAAAAAAGACCGAAAATTAAAAAAAAAAAATGTCTTTGTTTCTGTCACAAAACTTTGTATAAAGTACATTTTCGGGCACTGACGGGCACTGATGTGGCTACACTGATGAGGCTAGACTGGCAGGCACCGAGGAGGCAGTACAGATTGGCACTGATGAGATGGCACTGATAAGGTTGCACTGATGATGGAGCACATATGCAGCACTGATGGGTGGCACTGAAAAGCAACATTGACGGGCACTGATACATGGCACTGATATGTGGGACTGATGGACACTCATAGGCGGCACTGATAGGTGGCACTGGGCACTGATGGGCAGATAGGTGGCACTGCTGGGCACTGAGAGGTGGCACTTTTAGGTGGCACAGGTGGGTACTTTTAGGTGGCACAGGTGGTAACTGATAGGGGGCACTGGTGGGCACTGGTGCATATAGCACTGTTAGGGATGGCACTGACAGGCATCATACATGGGCACAGTGCCATCCCTACAGTGCACTGTATTGCCCCTACCTGGTGGTCTAGTGGGGGCTCCCTGGTGGTCCTGGGCTGCCTCCATTTTCCCTCCCTGGTGGTCCTGGGCGGCCTCCTCACGGTGTCCGGGGGGGGCTCCCTGGTGGTCCTGGGCAGGCTCTCTGGTGGTCCAGTGGGGTGATCCTGAGGGTGGCTGCACTGATAAACATTCAGCGCAGCCCCCCTCATCAGGCTAGCCGCCGATCGGCTCTCCGCTGCTCAGGTCTGCAGACCTGAGCAGAGGAAAAGCCGATAAACGGTTCTTCCTATTTACACTGTGATCAGCCGTGATTGGTCACGGCTGATCACATGGTAAAAGGCTTCGGATGAAAGCCTTTTACCTTGGTCGGTAATGCGGTGGGTCAGACTGACCCACGGCACCACCAATCACCGCAATGCGCGCTCCCAGGGGCGCGCGATCGCGGATTATCCTGAGGATGTCAATAGACGTCCAGTCAGGATACTGAACCACCCGCACAGACGTCATTTGTCTATACGCCGGGCGGGAAGTGGTTAAACTAGGCAATGGGGGAGGGTTCAGACTTAGCAATAGCCAGAGTGGAACATAGTTCAGAGGGTAGAATTGGGGGCAGCAGTGGTAGACTGAATAAAGAACCTAAACCCCAGCTAAGGCTCACCATTTCCTAAATGTCCTGCAGGACAATTTCATGGGTCAGATGGTAAATGCACCAAGAAGAAAAAAAGCATTATTAGACCTTCTGATTACTAACAACACAGAGCTGATCACAGATGTGGAAGTAAGGGGGCAATCTAGGAAATAGTGATCACAGGTCAATTAGTTTCAGTATAAATTACACAAATAGGAAACATAAGGGGTATACAAAGACACTGAATTTAAAGAGAGACAACTTCCATAAACTACATTTCTGAGATGTTAGTTATTAGTTGAGATAAAATTCTAGGAACAATGAACGTGGTGGAAAAATGGGAGTGCTTCAAGAACATACTAAATAAAGGTATTAGCCAGTGTATCCCAATGGGAAATAAATGTAAAAGAGCTAATAAAAGACCAGGGTGGCACTGGATGTAAAAGCACATATAAAAGAAAGGAGAAGGCCTTCAAAAAATACAAGGCTGAGGGGTCTCTGTTAGCATTCCATCTTTATAAGATATACAATAAGTAATGTAAGGGTGCAATCACGGTGGCTAAGATAGAACATGAAAGACACATAGCAGAGGAGAGTAAAAAGAATCCCAAGAAATTCTTTAAGTATTTAAATAGTAAGAGAGGGAGGTCAGATCATGTTGGCCCCATAAAGCATGATTAAGGGAATCTGGTTACAAAGGATGGAGATATGGCAAAGGTGTTAAACTTATTTTTCTCCTCAGTATTCATGAAGGAAACAGGGGGCTCAAGTATCCAAAACTACAATGTTGGTCCTCACGACACGTCACAGGAAGTACCCCCATGGCTAACTGAGGATAAAATTAGGAATAGGCTTGAAAAACGTAACATTAATAAGTCAGGGACCAGAAGGCTTGCACCTGAGGGTTCTTAAGGAACTCAGTCAAAAAATTGCCAGACGGGGGGCATGTTCAAGATGGCGGAGTGATCAGACGTCTTTCCTGGAGCTCTGCCGGATTTCAGTTAAAACGTAATCCTTACCTGAGTCACTGTGCTTCTCTGAGCTTCTGAGAGGATTTTGGATGCCTAGCAAGTCGAGGGGACATGGAAAAGGGGGTAAGAAGCTTAATTTTCTGTTACTCCCGACCCCTCTCCCCAGCCTAGTCCACAGCCGCAGCATCAGGCTAATATGGCTACGCAAACAGACTCTGTGAACGTCTCTGTCTCCTGTACACCATGGATTCCAGAGGTTATGGCAGCAATCGTCTCCTGCCAAACCACCATAGTTACCTGCCAATCGACGCTCACGAAAAAATAGAGGCCGTGCAGTTTGATGTCGGCCTTATCCGCCAAGACCTGGATAAAGTTTATTCCCACCTGACAATGGCAGAAGCGAGAATAGACCATGCGGAGGACATGGTGGCAGAGCATGATGGCGCACTTCGCACCTTGCAGTCCAAGATCAACACACTGGAGTATCGGGCTGAGGACACTGAAAATAGGTGTCGACGGAACAATATCCGCATCATCGGCTTTGCAGAAAGGGCAGAGGGGAAAAATCCTACTGTCTTTGTGGAGGAGCTCCTGAAAACCCTTCTGCCTGTGGCCCAGCTGTCACCCAACTTTACTGTAGAGAGGGCCCATCGGGTCCTGCCACGGCCGGGGTCTCAGGGAGCTCCACCTCGGAACTTCATACTGCGCCTCTTGAATTTTCGAGACCGGGATGAGATCCTGAGGGCAGCAAGAGTGGCGGGTGAGTTGACATAACAAAACAACAACATTCTGAAGTTCCCTGACTACTTTGTGGAGACGCAGAGACTTCGCTGGTCCTTTGATGCAGTCAAGGCAACCCTATGTGCAAAAGGCATTAAATATAGTGTCCTGTTCCCAGCTAAACTGCGGGTTGTTGATGGTGAAACAGTTTGCTTCTTTATGACAAGGACAAGGATGCGACAGAATGGCTGGAATCCCTACCACCACGGGGTTGATGAAACCTGTAACATCCCTGCCATGAATATGCTGTATGGCTGTTAAGGCCTATTGTCACTGCTTTGCAGCTGCCTTCAGACTGGATTATGTGTCTCAAATGACTTGCATCCTGTAGCATTACTACAGTAACTGTAGGATTATACTGCTCATCATATCCGCAGGCAGTGGCAATTTTCTCTCCCTTTTCAGTTCCTAGAGGTTTTTCTTATTATTTCCTGTTTATTCATATCTAGAGTTGAGCGAACCCGGACTGTAAAGTTCGGGTCCGTACCGAACTTTGGGGTGTCCGGGACCCAGACTTTTCAAAAAAAGTCCGGGTTCGGGTCCGGGGTTCTGGTAATTTTAATGAAAAATCTTAAAAGTGATGTAAAAAAGCCCAGGAAGGTCCTAGAGGTCTGCAAAAGGAAGGAAAATGTGGGTAAGGGTGGGACAAGTGCCCTACAAAGAAATGGGGACAGGGAAATAACTTTAAATATTTAAAAAAAAAATAAAAACATAAAAAATGCAAAAATGGAGATCATCTTCAAAATGGGTCTGAAAAGTATTAATTAACATTAGAGCCCATAGAACTGTTCTAAAATCATCTTCAAACTGTGTCAAAAAAGTATAAATAAGCCCGGAGTACCCATATCACTGTTCTGCAAAATGTGTGTGTCACTTTAAATGAAACCGGGAATCAGTGCACATCTCTTCTGCACAATTATTTCAAGTCTGTGTGTCACTTTAAATCAAACTGTCAATCATTGCACATCTTTTATTTACACTTCTTTTTAAAGTCTGTGTCACTTTAAATGAAACCGTCAATCATTGCACATCTGCTATTCACACACATGTGTTCTGCACCAGAACATACGACATAAAAGTGTGTGTCTAAGGTCTACAAACTTCTCGTACACATACCAAAGAGGGGCCAAAATCCATTTCACAAGATTTGATAAAAGTCTACACACGTCTTGTCTAGATTAGACACTTATTGTAGACAAGACCACGTCTTGTGTACACACACTTATCGTCTACACGTTACTAACTGCCAAAGTAAATTTCACTGTGTCTGAAATTTTTCTTCAC
>BLSH010337824.1:79926-92677 GCA_018402905.1 Glandirana rugosa | reverse complement strand
GTAAGAACTTGAACGAGATTTCATCTTTATATCATTAGTTATAGAAAGGAGGTCATTAAAAGGTTCTCTGGTTTGACATGAAATTTTGTAGATCGGACGTCTTGGTCGTATAAGTTACTTGTTAGAAACTTATATTACTCAATAACTCAACGATGTTTCTTATCCTTTCAAAATTTGACGGGAAGTGTGTTATTACACATTTTCTTGTTAATGGATTTAGGAGTTCCTGACAATGGTCGTGTGTTTGACGCACTGTTAATCCGGAGTATGTGTGCCCGCAAAACCGGCGGCCGCAAACATCCGCAAAAAAACTCCGAGAGGTACAATATGCCCACAAACGCCGGCGTTTTTAGAGGGCCATTGAATAACATGGAGAGCCTCAAAAAAACGCCTACAAACGCCGGCGGCCAAAACGCCCGTGTGTATGAGGCCTAATTGTCACGCAGTTTGTGTGCTGGTAACAGTCCTTGAGGATTTAGGTAATTGTTCTTTTACACATTATTGTGTGAAGGGCAGTTTAAAACTTTCCTATTCTTTGTAGCAACTCAATAACTCATTATATTCAAAGATTGTTCATTGAATATGCTGGTTCTGCAGGCTAGATGTTTTAAAGTACAGTTTGGTCTCTTGGAAAATTACTGGAGGAAAGATATTGATTACTATATTTCTACTTTAGAGCAAGTTCAAGAATGTTTTGATACCAGCTATACTTGTGCATATTCTTATTCCAGTTAGGCAAACAATTTCATATTTTGGTTTCTTCCAGGTACTTTTGTGATGCCATTCATACACTTGAGTCTGTTTTTTGAGCAGGCCCATTTTTATGCATTCTATTATATAATTTGTAGGCGCCAGCAGGTGGGTACAAGTATGTGCTTGTTGGGCTCTAGTGGTGGAGTTACCAAGGTGTGAGTGGGTAATAGAAAAAGGGATTTATACATGTATTAATAGTTGAAAAGAGGGCTATTTCAACCTAGAAATAATTTTCTTTCTGCACAGGCCAAGTTTTATTGATTCTATTTATTTATATATTATACAACAGTGCAGCGCCAATGTACAAAATAAAAAGATAAATGTGCAATATATAATGACGTATAAATTGACTGGTACAAAGATTTAAATTGGGTAATAAAAAGTCCAAAAGTCACAAAAGATAAAGCTCCACAGTGTGTTTGATGAAGATAAAAAAGACTTGTTCCAGCAACATCATTAATCACGAAAATGTCTCTCAAACAGTGCACAATGTCCAATCACCAACATCAAGTGAATTCAAAACTCACCAGAACAAAAGACTACCATTGCAGCAGCATATAAGCCGGAGTATGAATGAAATCAAACAGTGCTCAAGAGAACAATCACCAACATCAAGTCAATACAAAACTCACCAGAATAGGTGGTTACCATTACAGCAGCATATGCGCCTGAGTATGAATTAAATCCAACAGAGATCAGTGTGGCAACTTGCTCCCAGTTGTAACTCCTAGTATACTCCAGTTCCTCTGCTGCCACTTCCAACAATGTCTCCTCTCTGCTTCCTCCCTTTAGTGCTAACAGCCTCATTTTCACATTTAGGTTATTATATCACTGTGCATAGTTACATAGTTAGTCAGGTTGAAAAAGACACATGTCCATCTAGTTCAACCCAAAAAAAAAAAAATATATATATATATATATATATATATATATATATATATATATATATATATAAAACCATACAATCCTATATACACAATCCTTCAGCCACAGTTGATCCAGAGGAAAGAAAAAAAAACCAGCAAAGCGCAATCCAATTTGCTATAGCGGGGGAAAAAATTCCTTCCTGATCCCCCGAGAGGCAATCAGATATTCCCTGGAACAATTTTACCTATGAATGTTAGTACCCGGTTATGTTATGTACATTAAGGAAAGAATCCTTTTTTAACCTCCTCGCATCCGCGCCATAGCCGAATGACGGCTACAGCGCGGCGCTAAAATGCCGGGTACGCTCCTGCGGGCGCGAGCAGCGCGCGCATGTGCCCGCACATGCTGCGGGAGCGTGCCCGCCGGTCGGGCATACCCGATGTCTGCCGGAGACCCGCGATCTCCTTCCAGAGAGCCGGAACGGGGAACCGCCAATGTAAACACGACGGTTCCCCGTTCTGTGACGGGGACATGACAGATCTACTGATCCCTGTCACTGGGATCAGTTAGATCTGTCATGCCCCTGCCAACCCCGCCCCACCCCCCACAGTTAGAACACACCCAGGGAACATAGTTAACCCCTTCACTGCCCCCTGCAGGTTAACCCCTTCACTGCCAATGACATTTATACAGTAATCAGTGGATATTTACATTCCTGATCGCTGTATAAATGTCATTGGTCCCAAAAAAGTGTCAAAAACATCCGACATGTCCGCCGCAATATCGCAGTCCCGATAAAAATCGCAGATCGCTGCCATTACTCGTAAAAAAATTTAAATAAATAAAAACGCCATAAACCAATGTCCACAGTTTGTAAACGCTATAACTTTTGCGCAAACCAATCAATATACGCCTATTTAAATTTTTTTAACCAAAAATATGTAGAGGAATGTATATCGGTCTAAACTGATGAATAAATTTGTTGTTTTATTTTTTATTTTTGGATATTTATTATAGCAAAAAGTAAAAAATATTGTTCTTTTTTCAAAATTGTCGCTTCTTTTTTGTTTATAGCGAAAAAAATAAAAAACGCAGAGTTGATCAAATACCACCAAAAGAAAGCTCTATTTGTGGGAAAAAAAGGACGCCAAGTTTGTTTGGGTACAATGTCGCACGACCGCGCACTTGTCATTCAAAGAGTGAAAGCGCTGAAAACTGAAAATTGGTGCTGGCAGGAGGGGGGTTTAAGTGCCCAGTAAGGAAGTGGTTAAAGCAATCTACTGTGCTGGAAAGAACCACCTCTGAAGGGAATCTATTCCACATTTTCACAGCTCTAACTGTGAAGAAGCCTTTCCATATTTGGAGATTAAATCTTTTTTCCTCTAGACATAAAGAGTGCCCTCTTGTCTTCTGTGATGACCTTAAAGTGAATAACTCAACACCAAGTTCACTATATGGACCACTAATGTATTTGTACATGTTGATCATATCCCCCTTAATCCCCTCTTCTCAAGAGAGAATAAATTCAGTTCCTCTAATCTTTCCCCGTAGCTGAGCTCCTCCATGCCCTTCTCTGCACTTTCTCCAGTTCCCCGATATCCTTTTTGAGAACTGGTGCCCAAAACTGAACTGCATATTCCAGATGAGGTATTACTAATGATTTGTACAGGGGCAAAATTATATCTCTCTCTCTGGAGTCCATACCTCTCTTAATACAAGAAAGGATTTTGCTCGCTTTGGAAACCGCAGCTTGGCATTGCATGCAATTATTAAGCTTATGATCTACCGAAACCCCCAGATCCTTCTCCACTATGGATTCCCCCAGTTGTACTCCCCCTAATATGTACGATTCATGCATTTTCTTAGCCCCCAAGTGCATAACTTTACATTTATCAACAATAAGCCTCATTTATAAAACAAGCATAAAAAACACCATATAATCTCCTCTGCAACATATAGACTGTTCTTAATATTTGCATAAACACCGCATGTGGACTTTATTAAACCTCATTAGCCACATAGTCACCCAATTAAACAGTGCATTGAGGTTGGCTTGTATGTTGGAGACATCCTGTAAGGATGTTATTCCACTGTATAGCTTGGTGTCATCTGCAAACACTGAAATGGTACTTTTAATCCCAGACCCGATATCATTAATAAAGATATTAAAAAGTAACGGTCCCAACACTGAACCTTGGGGTACACCACTGATAACCTTAGACCATTCAGAGTATGAATCATTAACCACTACTCTCTGAATTCTGTCTTTTAGCCAGTTTTCTATCCATATTCTGCAGAATCTGTTACATATGTTATTTATGTATATAATTTGTATGGGCAAGATTTCTATTGCAGGTGTTCTTACCTGGGAATTTTAGATGTGACTATTAATGATACAAGGATGTGGTTCCCATATGTGGTTCATATTTTCGGGATGGAGAGGACAACAGCTGCCAGAAGGCAACCACAAGTATGTGCTTATTGAGCTCAAGGAGTAGAGTTACCAAGGTATGAGGGGGTAACAGAAAATGGGATTTATGCATTGATAAATAGTTGAAAAGAGGACTATTGTAAACCTTTTCTTTGTCTTCTAGAATGGGTTTGGGTAGGTTTGAAAAAAGCATGTCATGGTCAGGGGTCAGGCTCCAAAACCAGTAACAATAGCAATAGAGAGACTCCCACCGACCATCTGGATAAGTACACAAGCACCCTGGTGGATGATGCAAGCTCACCCGAGGTGCAGTGTTTAGGCGCTAACCGGTATTCCCAGAGCTCCTGATGGTGGAGATGGGTTTTGTTGCGTGTTAGTACCAGGTGGTGATCCTCAAAACCCTCTCACCAGTAGGTGAGCAAGCTTGGATCCAATGGCAGATATAAGAGGTAGGGATCAAACAGAAGTAAACAAGCCAAAGGTCAAAACAAGTGGTTGCAGGTTGTGAATAAGCAGAAGTGTATTTTTGGAACAAACCAAGGGTTGGCATCAAGTGGTCCACTTGATCTCCAATAAGGACAGCTGCAGGTACACAAAGGAGCAAGATATCCCCTGGAGAGAGCACAATGATCTGGCAAACAGGAAATGCAAAAATAGGAAGTTCATGGGAGAAGCAAAGAGTTTAAGGTTTACCAGAAACAAGGTACAAGACAAGTTTTCAAAGGGCTCAGACAGGGTGCTGTCCAACATCTCAAGTGGCTCAGCGAGGAGCACTACTGCCAGATGCAGCAGAAGTCACGGGTTTAGACCCCGGTCCTGATAAATTGCCTACAGACCTTTGGCCCTTTCCTCACACCAAAATGTGTAACTGGGGCCCTAATCTACAGTCAGATGGGTGCAGAATGTAAAAATGTTATTTTAGCTAGTGTGAGATATTAACCACAACAGATCCGCGCTATAGCCAAAAGACGGCTACAGCACGGACCTCAATTGCCGGGGGGACGTCCATGTACATCGGCCCCTTTGTACGCTCCCCACATGTCCTTACAGCCTCCGGCCGCAATCACCTAATACAGAGGCAGAACGGGGAACCGCCAACGTAAACACGGCGGTTCCTCGTTCTGTCAGGGGACATAACAGAAATCTACTGATCCCTGTCATTGGGATCAGTGAGATCTGTTATGCCCCTGCCAGCCCAGCCCCCACACAGTTAGAATACAATAAGGGAACACATTTAACCCCTTGATTGCCCCCTGCAGGTTAACCCCTTCCCTGCCAGTGACATTTATACAGTAATCAGTGGCTATTTTTAGCTCTGATCGCTGTATAAATGTCATTGGTCCCAAAAAAATTTGTCAAAAATGTCTGATCTGTCCTTCGGAATATCACAGTCCTGATAAAAATTGCAGATCGCCGCCATTACCAGTAAAAAAATAAATAATAATAAAAACGCCATAAATCAATTCCCATAGTTTGTAGACGCTATAACTTTTGCGCAACCCAATCAATATACTCCTATTGCAAATTTTTTCACTAAAAATATGAAGTCGAATATATATCGGTCTAAACTGATGAATACATTTGTTTTTTTATATTTTTTTTTGGATATGTATTATAGCAAAAAGTAAAAAAAAAATGTTCTTTTTTCAAAATTGTAGCTTTTTGTTTATAGCGCAAAAAATAACAACTGCAGAGATGATCAAATACCACCAAAAGAAAGCTCAATTTGCAGGGGGAAAAATGATAAAAATGTTGTTTGGGTACAGCACCGCAGGACCGCGCAATTGTAATTCAAACTGCGACAGCGCTGAAAGCTGAAAATTGGTCTGGGCAGGTGGGGGTTTAAGTGCCCAGTAAGCAAGTGGTTAAAATCTGCAATGGAAGCTTCAAGTCAAGTTACCCTCTTCAGGTAGGACGGGGTCAGATACAGTGTTCCTCCAGGGATTCCTGGAATTCTAAGAAATAGTGAGGGACTTTGTTAAGAGATATAGGTAGATATTCTTTGCACCAACCTGGTGGGAACTATCATACCTGTTCAGGTGGGAAATAAAGACAGAGTGGTTGGTCAGAATTGTAGTTCTAGCTTGCCAACTGTTAAATGTACAGATTAGAGCAGCAGAATAACCATTGTGCATTTCTATTTTTGAAATGTTGTTTTCAGGTGAGTTTTGATTAGAGTTGAGCGAACCCGGACTGTAAAGTTTGGGTCCGTACTGAACTTTGGGGTGTCCGGGACCCGGACCCGAACCCGGACTTTTCAAAAAAAGTCCGGGTTCGGGTCCGGGGTTCTGGTATTTTATTCCACGTGTTGAACAGCTGCCAAGGGCAGCCAATCAACAAGTGTTTCACTGGTTTTCCCTAGAAGCCATCACAGCCATGCCTACTAATGGCATGGCTATGATCGGCCAGTGCATCATGTGACCCAGCCTCTATATGGGGCTTGAGTCACCGTGCTGCATGTCATATGCTCTCAGGATAGTTTAGGGAGAGGATGCTGCTGGCTCTGTGAGGGACAGATTGCAGAACATCTCATCCTGCATTACTGAATGATCTGATTGTGGACTAGGGAGAGATACTAGTACTGCTACTTTGAGGGACAGATTGCAGACCACATCCTGCTGCACAGAACGATCTGACTGGACTAGGTAGAGTCTGTTGCTTTAAGGGAAAGATTATTGTTCTAAATCATCAAGGTGTACAGGGAAAGGTTCCAGCTGTTGCTTTAAGTAAAAGTCTATTGCAGCCGCATGGAGCCATATTATTGTTCTAAAATCATCTCCAACTTGTATAGGAAAAGTCTATTGCAGTCGCATAGAGCCATATTATTGTTCTAAAATCATCTCCAACTTGTATAGGAAAAGACTATTGCAGCCGCATAGAGCCATATTATTGTTCTAAAATCATTCCAACTTGAATAGGAAAAGTCTATTGCAGCTGCATAGAGAGCCATATTATTGTTGTTATTGTATTGATAAAGAAGCAGACTCCACACAATAATGAGCCATAAACGTATTGATTAAGGACCACAAGGTTGCCCTACAGACTACTTTGGGAATCACATGCTGTGAATCTGCCAAAGATGTAAACCCATGCCTGGTCGAACAAGCAGACAGTACCTCCAAAGCAGCCAAGCCCTTGGCTCCCTGAGCCTGTTGGATGGCCTAGGCCATCTGTGCCACAATCATCCTAGATGAGGCATGTTCCTCTGTCCTTTCTGGCAATAGAATTAACAGGCGCTCTGAAGCATGAAGGAAGTTGTAGCTTTATAGAAATGAAAGACTCATGTGCCCTTAAAGTGGTTGTATACTCTCCTATTGTTTTCAGCTAAGGAAGCTGACATTTTAGCCTCTGCCTGATCTGCAACCACCATGATACTACGCATGCGATCCATCACGACACCACCCACTGGATGGTCTGCCAGTCTGGTTGAGAGCACAACCAAGGAGACAGCTAGCATTTCCGGCATGCCGGGAATATTAACTCTTTTTTGACACTATCAAATAGATGGGTAGACAACCGCTTTAAGAATTGAGTCAAGCATCGATAACAGCACCACTCCAACTGGAAAGAACGATAAGAAAAGTTCTCTGTTACCAATAAACCAATCTCTGAGGCTTTTTATGCAGACGTGATAGCCAGGAAAAAGGCAAAATTGACAGAGAAGCCTTAAACAGCAACAGCCCTTGAACACTCTGCTCCAATTCCCGAGAAGGAGTTGAAAACAAAAGGGAGACTCCATTTGGAAAACCTCTGCTTACTTCGAGGACTGAGCCCAGTTGCTCCCTTGAAGGATTGTTGGACAGGAAAAGATGCCTAGACCTGGATATACCTGTGAAGGCCAATAAAGCGGACACTTGAATTCCGAGGGAGCTGACCGATAGACTAAATCTGACTGGAGGAAGCCTAGAATATTTAGAACTTCTAGATCACTACATGATCCGTCAGCAGCAGACATGTATTTGAGTAAACGTTGACCAAATTCTTCCGTAAACTTTGTTTGCATTCATTCTGCTTGTATTCAAGAGAGCAGAGATGACTCTGGAGGAGAAGCCGAAGACTTCCAATCTCGTGAACCAGGCTGTCAGACGCAACCGTGCTGGACATGGAAGTAGAATTGCACCCACTGACAGAAGGTCTGGCCTGAGGAGAAGGTGCACTGGAAGCTAAACTGTGCTAGCAAGGGGCACTATGGCCTAATTGGCCAATAAGGCATCCCTGCCACTACCTGCACAACCTCTGGTCGGAGTCTTCATAGAAACCCGAGGTCCACCAGGACTGGAAGAAATGCACCAGTCCTACTGCATTACCAATGATCAGGGCATTTGTGCCTGAAAACCTCCATGTAAATGCTATTCGTTGTTGTCCAATTGGACTCTGGAAATAAAGTCTGCTAGAATATTCTGGACTCTGGGGACATAAGCCGCTGAGGTGTAGGCTTGAATCTTCTGAGCCCAAGACATAATTGGCTCCTGCTTCCCGTAATAGAGAACAAGCTGTGAGTCCTTCTGTCTTAACATAGGAGACCATGGTAGTGTTGACTAACCTAAGAGCATCGGCGCTCCCTTCCTCATATAGTGAAAGGCCTGTAGGGTGCAGAAAGCCATCCGTAGTATCAGAATGTTTAACACAATCCTGTGAAATTGACAGCGTCATCTGTCTTGAGCTATTCCCGACAGGCAGCGAGCCCCCCCAGTCCGTATTGTTAGCATCGGACGTGATTGTGAACCAGGAAATGGAGCAATGGACATGGCAAATGAGCCATTTCCTCCACTGCAGCCACCAGGGGACTCTCTCTCATGATTGAGGTAATGTAGATGACCTGAATTTTGCTTCCTGGCTCCCACTGGTGGAGAAACCCCTTCCGGAAGGGCCGTCTTCTCCAGCCACTTGACCCCTTCAAAATTGTAGACACCATAGTGTCAATCATTTTAGACACTGAAAGGCACGCAGGGAAGAAGACAAGGCCAGGAGTATTCTGTTCCAGCACCTCGGGAACCAGAGTCAAGGCAATAGTCCTCTTGATTATATTGCACTGAGCTTTGAGGCATACAGGAGACTGAGTGAGCTCCAGGTGACTCTTACCAGAATCAGCTGCCACCTGAATTTGAGGAGCATCGAAAAAACCTGAGCTCTGGGCTCCAGCAGCTGCCCTTTGTTTTGGGACACTAGGAGAAGTACATCCACGTAACTAAGCAGGCCTATGCTCCTTGTTTTGATAAAGACCATAACAACCAATAAGACCCTGAAAATACACAGGATGATGATGAAAGCCCAAATGGCTGGAGCTGGAGATGGTCCTGACCTATAGTGAACCGAAGGAACTTGCAGAAGTCTTCTACAATGGGCACATTAAAGTAAGCATCTTATGTCCATTGAAAACAAGCTTGCTGACAATTGTCTCAGGTGCGCAAGGTCCAAACCAGGCCTCCGCAAGCTGTTCTCCTTCATGACTATAAAGAGGGGCGAGTACCTGCCCTGAAATCTCTCGCATTTGGAAACTGGCACGGCAGCACTTTGCGACACCAGTGACTTATGTAAAGCCTGAGTATATGTTATCTTTATCTCAGTGTGAGGTAAAATCCACTGAAATGAATCCGAGATGAAGCAGACCTCTGATGGACCATGCATGTCCCCAAGAGACCATTTTGATGTCCCAATAGTCTGAGGCCCAAACTCAGTCGCTTCTTGATACTTGAGTTCAAGCTTCTAGCATGCTTCTGAGGGGAAATCTGGTCTCCACACCAGCTCTTCCTAAAATCCAGACCTGGGCTGTAAAAACGTGCAACCCTCGCACGCGCCAAACTTTGTTCTCTAGACTGTTGTCTTCCAGACTTTCAGGCGCCGGTCCTGAGGCAGGACCCTAGCTTGCCAACTGTGGCCCAGGATGCGGTGCTAGTCAGCTTGCAAAGATGAAGCTCCCTCAAAGGAAATGCTATATTACTCCTGATAGTGGCGGGATCAGCAGGCCCAGGCCCTAGACATAGCACTCACTTGCCGTAACTGATGAGAGCATAACCGGTGCCACCATGCAGATGATGCTACCATGGAAACCGAGACCAGCTCCGGATCCTGAAGTATAGCGCTTCTAAAAATGGTCCTGAGTACTGGGTCCACTTTCCCACATTTTCATCCCTTTTTTTTTGTTTAACATGGCCAAAAGAGCCCAGACCAACCTTTGGGCCATTCACTGCATCTTCTAAGAAAAAGCGACACATTTGCTCAGAAGGGAGGTATATCTCGCGATCTTGCTTATCCAAAATGATGTCCCCTAGTTCCGTTAGGAATGGGGAGAATAGAACACTCTCTCTGAGGTTACGTCTCCACTATTGCGACCCCAAAGTCGCACGTTTCAGAGCGCGACTCTGGAGTGCAACTAAGTGCAGCCCCGATCCAACTTTACAGTCTCTGGATCAGAGCTGCATCAAAAGTCGCACCGAAGTAGTGCAGGAACCTTTCCAGAGTTGCTGCAACTTTAAGTCGCATAGATTGGAATGCATGACAAGTCGCACTTGAGGAAAACAGAGCCCAAGATGCTTACAGAACTTCCTCTTGCTTTGCAGGGGACTCCACAGGTTCTATTCCTGTAAATGCACATAGGTCTTTATAGACGGGTGGCTTGATGGGACAGTTCCCATTCTTCCCGGCCATTCTAGCGGGAGAACATGCCGCAATGGCTGTTGAAATTTTAATGTGGCTTACATTCCACTCTTTAAAGGATTCTTTCACCACATGCCTCATCAGAGATTCCATCTGTTGGAAATCACTATCCCCTCCTCCAACCACCTGGGCTTTAGCACAGCTCATGCAGAAACTTACCATCTGAGACCAGAGTCCCCAGTAGGCTCCCTTCTTGGAGCAGCTGACATAGCGGTGGGTGCGTAAAGGGGGATTCATAGCTTCTACTATGAAGGCTGGGCCTTGACAGTGCCCTATGCCAAATACATTTGGAAGAGAAATGTTGTGACCTAATGAGGTCTTTATCATCTTGTGCCGTGTCTTGTTACTTCGACCTAGAAGGAAAAATAAAGAAAACATAATAGGATAGAAAGGAAATGGTTAAACTCAAAAAAGAGTACCCAGGTCAGCAAGGAAAGGAATGGGTTAAACCCCCCCTCTCATACTTGCTGCACAAGGGATGGCCACCAGGGGGGGGCAGTGAAAAACTGCACAGCCAGACAACCTACCCAGCTGATCAAATCATAGCAGAATTACACAGGCAGCCTACCAGGAAGTTAATGCAAAGCATATACCTGTGAAGATTGCACACAGCATTTAGAGAAAACTGCTGCAAGCTGCCCATAGAGAAATCCCTATATCAACAGTACTGACCGCTGATTGAATTTCTCCACCGAAATGATGCCACCGTCACCCACAGTGCGCATGCACTGGGTCCCTGGTCAGGAGTAACCTGGGGACACCCGGCCGGAAGAGCAAGCAGTGGCTTGGAACGCCAATGGGCTCCAGCTGCCATAGACTGGAAGACACTAGAGACAGGGAAGAAAACAGACAACCACAAACTACTGCCATGGAATATGTAATATAAAGGTATACATCACTGCACACGGCACAAACACAGATCTGCAATTCAATCCTGCTTCCACGATCAAACCGGACCAGGTATGCTGATCACGCCGTACTTGGGGCAGATAGGGCCACCCGCTAGTAGCTGTGCTGTCTGGCCCTTGCGCCACTTACCTGCCAGTGGCTAGGTTTCTAGCTCTTCCAGCGCCTCTTCCAAGTGCCCACTCCATACCTCGCAAGTAGCTAAGGCTTATCGGAGTATCGCAACCTGTCTTCCCAGTGGTCGCTGTTGGCCGGTCTTGATCGCTGAGAGGAAAAACTTTAGGTAATCAAATAATCAAACTAGTCCTTAGGAGGAGGACAAAAAAGGAACACGGCCTCTGGCTCAGAGCAAAGATTTATGGGAGTGGGGTCCTATAGGGGAGGAGTGGAGGCGGGGTTAACCCATACGTATGCTGTCATGGAGCCTGTCAGGAAAAGTTTTGTTGATTTTCAGTACATTTAACTATGTGTTTTAAAGCATACTGGTGCCTTTTATCAAAGTTTTTTTGTTGCTTAGTGCAAGAGGATTAGGTTGCTGAAAAAAAATTAAAAAGCAATTCCCCAATGCCTTTTGCAAAACACCTTTCCCCTTATATTCACTTCTGCGTATGACAATAATAAATAACACTTTGGCTGAATTTGGGAGTAACATACATTCAAGAACCCTAAAAGGAGCATTCTATCTTCTAAAAGCCCTTGACATTTTGCAGATAATCATACAATAAACTATTAACAAATCAGGCATATGATTAGCAAAGCTGAATTTAAGATAATCTCTTATCTGTAGTTTTATTTAGCAAGGCTGATAACAGTGTGAATTATAATAGTAATAAAACAGACACATACTATAAATATACCGTATTTTTCGCACCATAAGACGCACCTGACCATAAGACGCACCTAGGTTTTAGAGGAAGAAAACAAGAAAAAAAAATATTCTGAACCAAATGGTGTACTAAAATATTTACCAGTGCAGCCATATACCAGATCCATGAAATACAGCACAATACAGATCCATGAAATACAGCACAATACAGATCCATGAAATACAGCACAATACACCAGATCCATGAAATACCCTAGACCACATAACACGACATAAAGTACCTAGACCACATAACACGACATAAAGTACCT
>BLSH010337824.1:64726-79916 GCA_018402905.1 Glandirana rugosa | reverse complement strand
GCATCTTTCGAAAATGTTAAAGTACCTTTAATAAGACAAAATACAAGAGACTGACTCGAGTAACGATCATTAATGAAGTAGATTTACGGTCGAGGTTGGGACGACACTGGTAACTAATACAAAGACAAGATGTAAAGACCTAGATTATTACTGGGGACCGATATTAAGATGGAGTATAGAAATGATGACGATACGGGACGACCAAAACTATAGATGAAACAAATAGTAACAAACTAAACGAGACCAAAATGGGACCGGATAAACTGGTGGTGATCAGAAACGTACAAGGAACCAAGTACCGGTGACAACGGTTTCGACACATTAGGTAGTCCTTAATATACCCTGGAGCCCTCCTGATGGATTACACAGCTTTGGCAACAGTGGCCATGAACCAAGGAACATGCAAAGACTAGTGGTGGTCAAATAGGCCAGGGTAAAACCAGAGCAAATCAAACAATGATAAACAAAGTAGATATCAAAACCAGCAGGGCATAGCAGTAGTAAAGATATGAGGTAGAATTATAGCCAGGGGTCATTATTAGATCCAGAAATGTAGAACAGAAACATAATCAATGGTCACAGCAGGGTTGGAGCTGGCATTTAGATGAAGTAATTACTAGCAATGAGCTCAGTCAGAGAACATAAAACAGAATAATTTCCATGAAATTGTAAAAGCTTTCTACGGTATTTGTTATTGTTGTAACTAAATTACATGAATAAATTTTAGGGAATAAACACTTTAAACTGAATATATAAACACCTATTGGTATATACTGGGCTTACAAAGCCTAATAAAGAAAGTGCTCTGAGGAAGTATGGATATTACAGTACAGTGCATTAAAAATAAATAACAATTTAATGGCATAAAGGTGACTTAGGAACCAGAAATGTCTGAGGGACAGCCAGAGAACCACCAGCCTTGGCCACCGGCTGAGGATGAAGCGTGCTGAAGATGGCTGATGAAGAAACCCACTGGCTTCGGAACACATCCCGTGTCTACAGCACATGTGCTTACAGTGATGCTGGGGATCCCAGTCCTGGGTGTGACATTATGCGAGGCGCCATAATGAACGGGCGATACTTGTCGCCTCGCATGCGATCACTTTGAGGCGACTAGTGAGAGTCCAACCCAGGTTTTGCCAGACACCGTGGCAGAGCTGGTTCTGACCCGGACTTTTTGGTCCACTTAAACCCCTCTTCATCTGCATTTAATGAGCAGGAAGAGAGCAGAGGAAAGCTTTACCCTGGATCTCAGAGGGAGAAAGCTGAGTGAGATCTGTGTGCTAATGTGGACCTAAAAATCAAGGTTTGCACTGTGGTTATGTTTTGTGGGTGTCGGGGACAGCCCCACACTGTATAGAGAGGAACCCGATTGTTTACTTTAGTGCCGGACGGCAAGGCTTTTGTTTTCGTTTTTTTTTATGTGTTTTGAGCTTGCAAACCTAGGATAAGAAATCTGGCAAGCCGCCAGATTTTAAAGAAACTGACCTCCATGCTGAATCTTTACCCCTGAAAAGTGATCCCCACGAGCTAATATCCCACATGGGTTAACCACTTAAGGACCGGAAGGATTTCCAGCTTTAGGACCGGAGCCCTTTTTGCGATTCGGCACTGCATTGCTTTAACTGACAATTGCGCGGTCGTGCGACGTTGTACCCAAACGAAATTTGCGTCCTTTTTTTCCCACAAACAGAGCTTTCTTTTGGTGGTATTTGATCCCCTCTGCGTCATTTCTGATCGCCGCTATAATCAAAAGAAGAGCGACAATTTTGCAAAAAAACCCAAATTTCTTACTTTTTGCTAGAATACAAATCCAAAAAAAAAATATAAAAAAACATTTTTTTTCACCGTTTTTGGCCGATTTATATTCTTCCTCATATTTGCGATAAAAAAAATCGCAATCGGCGTTTATTGATTGGTTTGCGCAAAAGTGGTCGCGTTTACGGATGATGAGAATTCATTTTTGGGGTTTTTATTTTTTTTTTATTTTTTACTAAAAATGGCGGCGATCTGCGATTTTTAGCGGTACTGCGATATTTCAGCGGACATGTCGCACCATTTTGACACTTTTTTGGGACCATTGGCATTTATACAGCGATCAGTGCTATAAAAATGCACTGATTACTGTGTAAATGCCATTGGCAGTGAAGGGGTTAACCTGCAGGGGGCGCTCTAAGGGTTAACTAAGTTCCCTGGGTGTGTTCTAACTGTAGGGGGACTGCCCTAACAGGGGAAGGGAAGTGGTCACAGCCTCCATGTACAGGAAGGCTGTGATCACTCCCTTCCCCCTCTCACAGAGCGGAGGTCCGTGTTTACATACACGGACCTCCGCTCATTCGCTCCGGGGGGGCCATCGCGGGTGGCCGGCGGCAATCGAAGCCGCCGCACCCGCTCCCCGGCCCTCCCCGGACACAGTGAGCGCGCGGGCGCGCCTCCGGCGGCGCGCGCGCGCTCACTAGGCTCGATCACGCGGCCGCCGTCGTATGACGGCGATCCGCGTTACAGAGCCATCTTGCCGCCGTCAATTGCCGATTGACGGTCGGCAAGTGGTTAAACACCATTTGTAGTTGCAGTGACAGCAGCTTCCTCCATCTTCAGCACGCTTCATCCCTAGCCGGTGGCCAAGACTGGTGATTCTCTGGCTGCCCCATGGACATTTCCGGCTCTCATGTCACCTTTATGCCACGCCCTACACATGCATACTTTTGTGAGTGCATTTCTATTTTTCAAAAATGTTTTAGTTATTTTTTAATGTTACACTATGGAGTTGCGCTATTGTTTTTTTTTTTTTTTTTGTTTTCTACCAGTGGTTGGAAAGTGAGCGCCCTGTCTGGTCTTCTAGCTGCAGCTCCTAGTTTTAACTATGTTTAGCACTCTGAGCTATCCTACACAAACCTTTTAATACTGTTGGTATATATTGTTTGTATTGTCATTCACAAACCCTTATTTTTCATCATTTTCATCTCTTATTTCTTATTGGGTACTTTTCTTTTTTTACCCATTTTGTATGATCCAACTATTTGGTGGATTTGTTACCATTACCATCCACACTATGTCTGTTTTTTTAGGCAACTCCTGAAGCGCTGTAGTTTGTTTGGGCTTTACAAGCTCATTCATCCTCAGAATATAAAATGTAGCTTTGATCAGCTAAAAAAAATGAGGCAGAGTGACTGTAAAATATTTAGCAACAACAGGTACAAAACCTGATGGAGTAATGTCTGGGATGTTTGAACATGTAGTAGATTGTAATAGGCCTACCAGGTATAGCAATAACATTATAAAACTCTGTACCTTTGTATATAGTGATCTACTGTATATGTAAAATATACTGTATATATGGATTTGCACTTTCCATTCATGTAGTGTGTTGTATTGTAGCTTGTATAAAAAACACACAGCAATTAACTTAGTAGTGCAGAATAAAACACTTGAATGAATGTGCGTATCACACCATGAGGTACTGTAGGTATAGTAGGTTTAAATAAAAGACTTTTAGTAGGGGAATATATTTATGTTGGGTTTAGAAAAGATTCTTGGGACACAACCTTTTCCTATGTGTTTGCAAACCACAAGCCATTTACCATAGAAATAAAGATTCCAGGATGGTTGGGTGCCTGGCAGTTTCCTCAATGAGCAATTTGCAATCTCTACTGGTAGTGGGTGTGAAAGGGTATGAGCCGTAGTTGGTAAGTGATGTTTTCGACATAGTGAAAAAAGTCAACATTTTAACAGGTGTCAACCTTGCTGCAAGAAATCTATGCTGCTCATTTTATAAACTGGACATGTTATGTGTTGCAAGAGTGTCAGAACATTTTAACCAGGGGTAGTTTTGCATATTATCAGGGACATCTTTGCATATAAGCTGCCAGGGTTCTCTGTTGGCAAATGCGCTGGCAGTGAAGTCTATTGTCAGTGTTAAATACCATTAAAAAATGGTATAATAAAAAGAGTAAACAACACCTTATGGAGAAGGGATATTTTTTTGAGGTACACATTTGAGGCAGAGAAGGCAACTGGTTCATAAGAGGTGTGAAAGAGGCCAACTACATCAAACAGCCATCAATAGACAAGGGAGGGGGCCTTTGACACCTTCTGTCATCTACATATAATGGTGTATTCAGAACAGGAAGTCTTCACAAACGTTTAGAGCTCCCATAATGTTCTTTGACAATCAATATCTGTTTTGAAACATTTTATTGTGGCTGGATTATGCTGATCTAAAGCGGTATTAAACCCAAAACCGAAAATTTTACATATTACAGTTTACCAATCCTTAGATGTGGTGGCTGCATTTGTGTTCTTATTTTGGCTTTTTTTACCTCTGTTTTTTCCTGGTGATCTGACCAGTAGCACATCTCCTGTAATAGAATGTCCCCACTCTGGATGAAGGAGCACAGAGGGCACCTTTGGACAGCAGCATCGTCAGTCTAGGGGGAGGGGAGTGTAAGAATAACTAACAGATTAAAATACAAGAACAAATTAAAACCAAACTCCAGCTAATACTTTATAAGTAATTACAGCATTTTTTTTTCTTTTTGGGATAAAGGTATAACATACAGTAAATAAATAAAAATGAATCATTGTAAGCTCCCATGCCGGTGTTAAATGGTTTATCTCATCCCTGTAACTGATATGTCTGACAGAGAGTCTCTTCTTTTAAAAAACAACGGATGCACTGACTGGATGACCAGATGAAAATAGAATAAAGAAAGCCTAAAAAAAAAAATGCAGCCATCACATCTAAGGCTCGGTAAGCTGCAATGTTATATTACACTTTTGGTTATTGTTTTAGGATGGGTATACATGCAGTGGTTTATTGTTTTTTTTTTCAAGCAATCTGGGTGGAGGAATTTCCCCTACTGCGTTATTGTATTCTGATCGGGTACTCCCCCCCCCCCCCCATCGAATGCTGGTTTTCCAGTAGAACCATTCTACAGAAGCTGGTCTAATGACCATCTTCTGTTGAACAGAGAGGAATACACACGTACTGAAAGTCAGACAGTTCCTGGTGAACCAGCAGAATTTCGATACATGTATACCCAACTTAAGTTACCTGTGTGACTATAGGTGCTGGGGTATACCTGAAACCTGAAAGTGGCTCCAACCTTCTCTGCTTTGCAATCCAGAGCTAAAAAAATTTAGCTAGTAGAGATTTACTTATAATCTATCCTCTGAACCCAACCATTATTCTGTGTTCACATTTATGCGTATTGGATACAGCTTTCCCGGCATCCAATTCATTTTGTGACTGACTCTCTATGGAGCCGGTTCACACATCTCTGGAGTGACTCCAGTGCGAATAGCAGTGTTACATTTTACCACTGTCACTAAGCTCTGTGGAAAATTTCCTACATCTTCCCCTACAAAGTGAACAGCCTATTTGCCTAAATCAACCCTAATGAGTGTCAAATCATGAGGCTATTTCATAGCCAGATTTAAGCTAGAGGTAAGGAAGATCAGCAGACGGAAAATCAGGAAAAAAGTTGAGGCAGCCTGCAGATAGACAGCAGTAAGCAGGTTCCAAGCTGAATTATAACTTAAGGCAACAAAAGGCAAGATGAGTCAAAACCAGGAGTAGGAGATTGGAACAGATGCCAGAGACCAAACTGAGTCACATCCAAAGTAGCAAATCAGAGTATTCACTGGATGGCTTCCAAAGTGCCGTCAAGGAGTAACACATGCCTTTGCTCAGGCACAGAGCCAGCATACGGCTTCAGGTTTAAACCTAGCGGTTGAACTGGATTCATCTTTGCAGACTGTACAAATCAGCATGCACATTTACTCAGCTATTGAGAATGGGAGATTTGCAGAAAAAAAAAAAGATTTGTCTAATGTTGGAACATCTCTATAGGAAATTGTGCCTGTTACAATTTGTCTGAAATGTTTCCAATATAAAAATAGGAATAATATTAGCAATGCTGCTCTTATGGTGAGAGACATGATTCCTTGTGTGAGAGGAGCTGATCAAAGACATGTCCCAGTAAACTTGATAAAGAGGACATTCGTTCACCACACCTTCTTTCCCTAATATGAATAATGGCCCCTCCTTTCACAGAATTGACCCACTTCTATATTTCTTGCATAGTCAAGAATGAGACCCACAAGCTCCTGCAGCCTCCTGAGTTGCTAATGTTTCTTCCCAGGAGGATTTGGTCAGGAGTCGAAAATACACATGTGCCCCTGTGCAGAGTAGACTATCTCTTCCTGGCTCTTGCAGCAAGCCTCCAACTAAAAGTATTGGGAAGAGACAGCCTATTCCCAAAGACATTAAACAGCAACAGGACTGGATGAGAGCAGCAGTGCAGAAGATGACTATAGGCTATAGGATGCTGGTGTATTTGCTGGGTGTGTGAGTATGCTTACTGAGCATAACCCAACAAACCAGGCAAGAGGGCAATGGGAAAAACAAAACAGGGGTGGGAATGATTTAGTAATGGCTAAAACCAATGGTCACTATTCTGCACTCCTACTCCAGGACCTCTCTGCTGGCTTTGATACAGTTGACCACCCTCTCCTCAAATAACGCAATTTCTTTGGTCTCCGTAACTATACTCTTCATTGGTTTTCATCCTACCTATCCCAATGTATGTTCAGCGTCACTTACAATTCTACTGCCTCCTCTCTCTTTTTTTCCATCGGGGTCCCCCAAGGTTCTGTTCTTGGACCTCTCCTATTCTCAATCTATATCTCCTCCCTGGGTCAGCCACTTCTTCAATCTATCCAAAACCAAGCTCATACTATTCCCCCCATGTGCCCCTTTCCCTGACTTTTCTGCCAAGATCAATGGTATGACTATCAACCTGTCCTCACATGCAAGGGTGCTAGCAGTAATCCTGGGCTCTAAACTCTCCTTTCAGCCCCACATACAATCATTTCCCAAAGCTTGCCTCCTCATCCTCTGATCCATTTTCAAAATATGCCCTTCCTAACCAATGACACCACAAAGCTTCTAATTCACTCCTTGGTTATCTCTCACCTCAACTTCTGCAACTCCCTCCTCATTGGATTACCTTTACATAGGTTACCCCCCTTCAGTCCATCATAAATGCAGCTGTCAGACTCATCCACCTTACCAACCATTCAGTGTCTGCTGCCTCTCTCTGCCAATCCCTCCACTGGCTTCCACTCAAACAACCAATTAAATTCAAGATACTAACAATAAATTACAAAACCATCCACAACTTGGCCGCCAGCTACCTCACTAACCTAGTCTCAAAATACCAACCAAATTGTTCTCTTTGTTCCTCCTCAAGACCACTTGCTCTCTAACACTCTTATCTCCTCCTCCCATGCTCCCCTACAGGACTTCTCCCAAGCCTCTCCCATCCTCTGAAACTCCCTACCCCAATCTGTCCGACAATCTCCTACTCTTTTAGGCAATCCATGAAAACCCTTCTCTTCAGAAAAGCCTATCCTGCTTCCACCTAACAACTTTTATCTTCTCCATCATCCCACCCCCCTAGTTATTACCTTTTGTATCACTTGACCCTGCATTTCAGATCGTAAGCTGTAACAAGCAGGGCCCTCTAATTCCTCTTGTAATTGAATTGTATTGTTCTGTCCTCATGTTGTAAAGTGCTGAGAAAACTGTTGGCACTATATAAATCCTGTATAATAATAATAATAATAATCATGATGCTATCTCATAAAAGGTAAAAAGATGGGTTTAATAAAATTGTTAGCACTGTTAACAGTGGCAGCCGGCGCATAGGGGGCGCAGGGACGCTGCCCCCCCCCCAAAGCTAGTCTCAATTTAATAAAAAAAAGGCCCCTTTAAATAAAAAAAAGTCTTTTAAGTCTTTAAAAATAGAGAGGTCCAACATGCAGGGAGCACCGTCATGCATTCTAGGAGCAGAATTTTCACATCTAATTTCCTAATGACCTATTACACTTTTGAAGGCCCTGGAGCACCAGGACAATGGAATTACCCACAAAATGACCCCATTTTGGAAAGAAAACACCCCAACGTATATTCTATGAGGCATTATGAGTCTTTTGAATGGTTCATTTTTTTCCACACGTCTTCGAAAAACGTGAAAAGAAAATGAAAACACTTTTATTTTTACACAAAGTAATCAATTTATAAGGTATTTCTAACATATAGCATGTATATAGCAAAAATTAACCCCCAAAATATATTCTGCTACTCGTCCCGAGTATGGCAATACCACATGTGTGAGACTTTTTCACACCCTGGCCACATACAGAGGCCGAACATGCAGGGAGCACTGTCAGGCAATCTAGAAGCATAAATTACACATAAAATTTCATTCCTACCTATTACACTTTTGAAGGCCCTGGAGCACCAGGACAGTGGAATTACCCACAAAATGACCCCATTTTGGAAAGCAAACACCCGAGGTATATTCTATAAGGCATGGGCTGCAGATAGGTACTCGGGTACTCTGATGGGCTGCAGATAGGTACTCAGGTATTCTGATGGCCTGAAGATAGGTACTCGGGTACTTTGATGGGCTGGAGACAGGTACTCGGGTAATCTGATGGACTGGTAAACAGTACTTGGGTACTCTGATGGGCTGCAGATAGGTACTCAGTTACTCATATGGGTTGGTGACAGGTACTTGGGTAATCTGAAGGGCAGGTGACAGGTACTCAGGTATTCTGATGGGCTGGTGACAGGTACTCGGGTACTCTGATGGGCTGGTGACAGGTACTCGGGTACTCAGATGGGCAGGTGACAGGTACTCGGGTACACTGATGGTCTGGTGACAGATGATCAGGTACTCTAATGGGCAGGTGACAGGTACTCGGGTACTTTCATGGGCTGGTGACAAGTACTCAGGTACTCTGATGGGCTGGTGACAGGCACTTGGGTACTCTGATGGGCTGGTGATAGGTACTCGGGTACTCAGATGGGCTGGTGACAGGTACTCTGATACTCAGATGGGCAGGGGACAGGTACTCTGGTACGCTGATGGTCTGCTGACAGGTACTCGGGTACTCTGATGGGCAGGTGACAGGTACTTGGGTACTCTGATGGGCTGGTGACAGGTACTCAGGTATTCTGATGGACTGGTGACAGGTACTCGGGTACTCTGATGGGCTGGTGACAGGTACTCGGGTACTTTGATGGGCTGGTGACAGGTACTCAGGTACTCAAATGGGTTGGTGACAGGCACTCGGGTACTCTGATGCGCTGGTGACAGGTACTTGGGTACTTTGATGGGCAGGTGACAGGTACTCTGATGGGCTGGTGACAGGTACTCGGGTACTTTGATGGGTTGGTGACAGGTATTTGGGTACTTTGATGGGTTGGTGACAGGTACTCAGGTACACTGATGGGCTGGTGACAGGTACTTGGTTACTCTGATGGGCGGGTGACAGGTACTGGGGTACTCTGGGTTGGTGACAGGTACTTGAGTACTCAGATGGTCTGGTGACAAGTACTTGGGTACTCAGATGGGCTGGTGACAGGTACTTGGGTACTCTGATGGGCTGGTGACAGGTACTCGGGTACTCAGATGGGCTGGTGACAGGTACTCGGGTACTCAGACGGGCTGGTGACAGGTACTCGGGTACTCAGATGGGATGGTGACAGGTACTCGGGTACTCAGATGGGTTGGTGACAGGTACTCGGTTACTTTGATGGACAGGTGGCAGGTACTCGGGTACTTTGATGGACAGGTGGCAGGTACTCGGGTACTTTGATGGACAGTTGACAGGTACTCTGATGGGTTGTGACATGTACTTTGATGGGGTGGTGACAGGTACTTTTTATTGGGGGTGATCAGTGTGCTTGGTGTACACAGTAGGTGGTAACAAGCTGTTACTGCAATCTCTCTCTCAGGGAGAACCCGGTAACAGCTCGTTACCGTGGTTTGTTTACATCATGTGACCGGCTGTGATTGACACAGCCGGTCATGTGGTAAAGAGCCAATTCCATTGGCTCTTTTCACTGATCGGAGCTGGGCTTTGTCCGAGGGACAAGTCTCAGCCCTGATCGCCGTGCTGCACGCCCCCTGGGGGTAGTGCCCGCTGTGATTGGACACAGCCGGTCACATGGTAAAGGCCCAAATCTATTGGCTCTTTACCCCGATCTGGGGGGTGACACGACCCCCGGGGACACGATCAATCTGCAATCGCCACACTGTGGGGGGGCCCGCAGTAGCGGCAAAAAGCGGCCGACGTCATATGATGTCAGCCCGGATTGACGAGGGGTTCCTGCCGACGTCATTTTACAATGACTCGGTATGGAACGGGTTAAAACACCATCCTGCAGATACTAAGCCAAGCAGTGATTTACTAGTCAGCAAAGAATCTTTTAAAATGAGAAATAGTGGCATAACTGAGCTTGGCATCCTAGGGACCTGCAGATGTGAAGACTAAGGTTCATAAACTTTTTATATGCTATGCAGTAATGCTATGCTGTGGAATGTACTTAGTACTAGTATCACAGAATAATGAAATAAGGTGTGTTACTCTGTACACAGAACTCATTCATAATGGCTTACATATGCACTGCAGTTATATACGTTGCAGTTTTGTACCTTTTTCCCAGTAGGAATGACTACTATAGAAAACAATATATTTTAGTGTGTCTATGCATTTTGTCTGTATAACAAGAAACTGCTAAGTATCTGCTAACATGCCCTGATGAATAATATCTCCCAAGTTAACACAAACATTACCTACAGTAATTCTTCCTTCTTTATCTTATTAGGTTTAAATCCTAACTCCTCACATTTTTTTTATTTGGACAAAGTGCAAAAGAGTTCAAATATATCCCTCCTGCCTGTACTATAGATGTGTATTGGTCCCCATCAGAAAGATTTCCCATCACTTCCTGTTCTGATAGGAACTCTTGAATAGGTATTGAAAAGCACCTAGTAAAAATGTTCATATTTAATGGTCTTTTCGAACCGTTTATTGGTTAACCACTTGCTCTCCTGAGCAACCCACCATCATGGTACGTCGGCTCAGTTGGCGCAGTTGCGGGCGGGAGCCCATGGGTTGGGCGGACTCGATATCCGCCGGCGACCCGCAATCGCCTTGTACAGAGGCAGAACGGGGATCTGCCAATGTAAATAAGGTGGATCCCCATTCTGTCAGGGGATATGACGCAGATCTAGTGATTGGGAACAGTCAGATCTGTCATGCCCTGGCCAGCCCAGGCCCCACACAGTTAGAACACGCTGAGGGAACACAGTTAACCTCTTGATTGCCCCTTAGAGTTTAACCCCTTTCCTGCAATTGACAGTTATACAGTAATCATTACTGCCATTAATGCCATTAACAATTAATGACCCTGAAATCACAACTAGGTAATTTTGGGCCATACACTATAAAATCTGATTGTACAATCTTTTGAGATTTACCAAAACTAGGAGGACACGTCATTGACCCTGCAGAAGCCATGCAAATGCAGGCATGTAGAAATGCCCGGGGTGCGGGGAGTTGATGGGTGGAGGTGTGCTAATGAGGTCAGCTGGTAAAACTCCTTCCTGTGTGTCACTGGTTCCTCTGTCTCTATCTGTATACCAGGGAGTCTTTGAAGCATTCTAAGAAATATAGCAAGGGCTAAGGTAAGGCCTTGTTCTCAAAATCAAAGAAAGCGTGCATTTTTTTGCAACAGATGCATATTTACTTATTTATTTTAGGTACTTATATAGCGCTGTCAATTTACACAGCTCTTTACATATAAAGTGTGCATTCACATCAGTCCCTACCCTCAAGGAGCTTACAATCTAAGGTCCCTAACTCACATTCATACATACACATACTGGGGCAATTTTAGACAGGATCTAATTTACTTACCAGCATGTCTTTGGAGTGTGGGAGGAAACTGGAGTATCCGGAGGAAACCCACGCAGGCACAGGCAGAACATGCAAATTTCAGGCAGGAAGTGTCGTGGTCAGGATTCAAATCTGTGACCCTTTTGCTGCTAGGCGAAAGTGCTATCTGCTACACCACTGTGCCACCAATATTAATAGTATATTGGTACATCGGGAAGCTGGATCTTAGAGAAAAAAAAAGGTGATTTTAGCCTTTAAGGCTGCCTCTCCATATTCCGCTACCAGCTTGGACAGTCATCAGGGCACAGCTAAAAACAATGCAGATCTGCACGTTGGTCTGAAAATACATACATTACATTTCTAGTCTGCTGAGATGCAGACCTTCTCAAACCTATTCTGCCATTTATTATTTTCTGTAGAAACTCGTAATGTTAAGGACTTATTTACAGGGACATCTAAAATGCTGCTTTCAGATGCATGCAGCATATAGGTTAGTACGCATTTAAATGCAGCATTAAGGAATTAATGGAAACATATAGACAAATGCGTCTACAGGTAAAAACTTGAAAATCTGTGTGGCATATAAATAGCATAACACATCTGCGTCCAGGGCAATACATAGCTGCAGATATTACGCATGTATGCATGTATACACGTACTGTATTACCACATGCATGCATACACACATTAAGTCATTAGAAAAATTGTACACGTCTAAGCACATCTAAATGCCAGTATTGTAGCTGCATATTTTACACAGGATCTCCTGCTAGCTTTGTCAGCAACAATTAACCACTTCAGCCCCGGAAGGATTTCCCACATAAGGACCAGAGCACGTTTTGCAATTATGCACTGCGCCGCTTTAACTGACAATTGCGCAGTCGTGCGATGTTGTACCCAAACAAAATTTGCGTTCTTTTTTTCCCACATATAGAGCTTTCTTTTGGTGGTATTTTATCACCTCTGCATCACTTCTGATCACTGCTATAAACAAAAAAAGAGTGCCAATTTTGCAAAAAAACGAATCCAAAAAAAATATAAAAAAACAAATGTATTCATCGGTTTTGGCCGATTTATATTCTTCCTCATATTTTTGGTAAAAAAAATCGCAATCAGTGTTTATTGATTGGTTTGCGCAAAAGTTGACACGTTTACAAACCATGAGGTATTCATTTCTGGTGTTTTTACCATTTTTTTTTATTTACTAGTAATGGCGGTGATCTGCGATTTTTATCGGGACTGCGATATTGGGACGGGCATGTCGGACATTTTTGACACTTTTTTGGGACCAATGACATTTATACAGTGATCAGAAATGTAAATATCCACTGATTATTGTATTAATGTCATTGACAGTGAAGGGGTTAACCTGCAGGGGGAGATCTAGGGGTTAACCGTGTTGCCTAGGCGTGTTCTGCGAGAGGGCTGGGCTACCAGGGGCATAAGAGATCTAACTGATCCAAGTGACAGGGATCAATAGATCTTGTAAATGCCCACTGACAGAGCGGGGAACTGTCGTGTTTACATCAGCGGTTCCCCGTTCTTCTGCTCTGGCAGGCAATCGCGGCTCGCCGGCGGAGATCAAGTCCGCCCGAGCCGCGGCCACACTCCTGCAGAGTGCGGCGGGCACAAGAGCGCCCCACTACAGCGCATGCGTGAGCCGCCATTTATAGACGGCGATTCGTGGGACGCTGCCACTCTGCAGCAGTGAAAGTGCACGAGCCGGTCGGGAACCAGTTAAACGTAAAGTCTAGTACACATGGGCCAAATGTCTGGCGATATCAGCCAGTTCAATAGAAACCGGACGACATTCGGCCCGCGTGTATGGCAGCCGGTTCCACAGACCGGCTTCTGTTGAAGGGTAATGACTGAAAATGGTCTGCCGACAGCCTCCCGATCAGCGCCAATGGCTGAGAGCGCTGACCAGAGTGTTCTGGCAGGGGGACACAATAGCACAGCAGGAAAGATTGCTGTATTAACATTGGATTGTTAGTACAGAGGCTCTGACCTGAGCTAGTAATGTGTACTAGGTTTTAATAGGAAAGATCAAAATATGTTGCTAATGACATTAAAAATGGTTAAGGAGCAATGTAGTGAAAATTGAGACTTGTGAAAAGGCAACCTTGCGAAGAGGTGCCTAAACTTTTTTATGTTGGTGCAATAAAAGTGAGTTTTTGATTGGCTCATAAAAGATTATGGACCCCAATAAAGCACAATACACAATATATACTAATATGTTTACATATAATGTGCATCTCCCATAATATTGCTGATTTTTCCTGCCCTCGAACCAATTGTGAGTCAGTAGTTGTATAACACAAACATAATGGAATTAAATATAGATGCAAATGTTCTTTATTCATGGACTGTATTTTATGTATGTTTTTCTCTATTTTTCTAGCTGTTCAAACCATATATCCCCTGAGCCCCTGAGGAAGCCAATACAGGTGAAACGCATCGGAATGAGTCCCCTCCTGCCTCGAAACATGTTATGTACAATGTGTATTGCAACTTGAAAGTTGATTGTTTGAGTGCATGTTAGACATATAGGAGGGAAACTTTACCTTCAGGGATGTTTTCTGAACTAAATGTGTGGATACATATTCATGTTTTTAAATGGGTATTACCCCTAGTATGTCATTTTTATCAGATTTGTAATTAAAAGCCTTTTTTAATTTTATGTGTAGTGATATTCGTTCTGAGAGGAGGTATTTTGGCACTTATAAAGTCCCACCTATACATTTTTGTTCTTCAATTTACTATAGGGATGTGGTGCTGATTCTTCAACCAAGCTCATTTTGATTAAAATCATAATAATAATAGTAACTGATATCCTATTAATTGTATAGTATTTTACATTTTCAGTCATACAGGCTGTGCTTGTATACAGGGTGGGCCATTTATATGGATACACCTTAATAAAATGGGAATGGTTGGTGATATTAACTTCCTGTTTGTGGCACATTAGTATATGTGAGGGGGGAAACTTTTCAAGATGGGTGGTGACCATGGCGGCCATTTTCAAGTCGGCCATTTTGAATCCAACTTTTGTTTTTTCAATAGGAAGAGGGTCATGTGACACATCAAACTTATTGGGAATTTCACAAGAAAAACAATGGTGTGCTTGGTTTTAACGTAACTTTATTCTTTCATGAGTTATTTACAAGTTTCTGACCACTTATAAAATGTGTTCAATGTGCTGCCCATTGTGTTGGATTGTCAATGCAACCCTCTTCTCCCACTCTTCACACACTGATAGCAACACCGCAGGAGAAATGCTAGCACAGGCTTCCAGTATCCGTAGTTTCAGGTGCTGCACATCTCGTATCTTCACAGCATAGACAATTGCCTTCAGATGACCTCAAAGATAAAAGACACGATCGTAAAGAGGACGCCACAACGATAGTCACACACTTCTCACCCTCTTCTCCCAACG
>BLSH010337824.1:0-11874 GCA_018402905.1 Glandirana rugosa | reverse complement strand
TGTGAAATCTCTAATTTCTGCTATCTGTCCTCAGAGCAACAGCACAGACAGCAGTAGTAAAGTAATCTATCTCAGGATGCAGGATCAGGTCTTAAAATGGCTAAAATCTGTCCCTCACGCCGTCAGCTACCTTTCCCTATACTAACCCAAGGAGCATGTGACTGCAGCACTGTGACTCCAGCTTATAAAGAGGCTGGGTCACATGATGCACCGGCCAATCACAGCCATGCCATTAGTAGGCATGGCTGTGATGGCTTCTAAGGGCAAACCAGTGAAACGCTTGTTGATTGGCTGCCCTGCAGCTTCTCAACACGTGGAGTAAAATAGCAGAACCCCGGACCGAACCCGAACGATTTTTGAAATGTCCGGGTCCGGGTCCGTGCCACGGACACCCGAAAGTTCGGTACGGACCCGAACGTTACAGTCCGGGTTCGCTCAACACTATTCATGACCTATTTCTCACTAATTCCTTTCATCTACTTGCTATCACCGAAACCTGGCTCCACAACTGCGATTCTCCTTCTCCTGCTTCCCTCTCCCATGGTCGCCTTCTCTGGACTCTCTCCCCTAGGCCTAATGGACGCAAGGGAGGTGGAGTGGGATTCCTCTTATCCCCACAGAGCACCTTGCAGGTTCTTCACTCTCCTCCCTCTCTGTCACTCTCATCATTTGAAGCCCACTGTATACGTCTATTCTCTCCAACCTCCCTAAGAATTGCTGTGGGCCGCTGTCAACTTTCCTTGATGAATTTTCTGCCTGGCTACCCTACTTTCTCTCTTCTGAAATTCCCACAATCCTTCTTGGGGACTTCAACATCCCGGTTAACACTAACACTACTGCTACTTCTAAATTTCTTAGTCTAACTTCCTCATTTGACCTGAAGCAATGGGTACAGGCTCCTACTCACACTGATGGGAACACCCTCGACCTTGTCTTCTCCTATCTATGCACTCCATGCAACCTCTCCAACAATCCTTTTCCCCTCTCTAACCACCACCTTATTAGTCTCTCTCTCTCCCTGTCTTGCACCACCTTCCCCTCCAATCGCTTAACCGTCACCCGTAGAAACCTTCGCCAACTCAACACTTCTCTCCTCTATTCTGTTTCTGACCACCTCTATGAAAAAATCTCACCTCTGTCCTGCCCCAACCAAGCCACTGCCATCTACAATAAATCCCTGTCCTCCACCCTGGACGAGCTTGCTCCCCTCACCATACACAAAATCAGGCCTCGACCCCTACAACCCTGGCAAACAGACGACACCAGGAACCTCAAAAAGCGTAGCTGCACCCTTGAGCGTCTGTGGCACAAGAGTAAGTCTCTCAAAGACTTCAACCAATACAAATCTGCCCTCCATAAATACAATTCTCGCCTCCACACTGCCAAGCAGACCTATTTTACCACTCTTATTAACACCTTCTCATCCAGTCCCCGTCAACTCTTCTCTACCTTCAACTCCCTACTTCGTCCTCCACTGTTTCCACCCACTAACTCACTCACTGTCCAGGAGGTTGCTAACCACTTCAAAAGCAAGATTGACACAATTCGTAACGAAATCTCCACGCTACAGGCATCCTCCCCAGTTAACACCCCATATCAACAAGTACAATCAACACTATCCTTATTTAAACATGCTACTATAAACGAGGTTGCTAAACTCCTTTCTAACGCCCACCTAACCACCTGTCCACTGGACCCTATTCCCTCTCAAATACTATGCTCACCCTCTGACTCTATCCTGCACTCTCTAACTCACATCTTCAATCTCTCCCTCTCTTCTGGCATCTTCCCCAATGCTCTAAAACATGCATTGGTCACCCCCATACTCAAAAAGCCATCCCTGGACCCTACCGATCTAAACAATCTGCGCCCTATCTCCTTGCTCCCCTTTTGCTCCAAACTCCTTGAACGCCTAGACTACAACCAACTGAGTGACCACCTTGTCAAGAATAACCTTCTGGACCCCCTTCAATCTGGATTTTGCCCTCAACACTCTACAGAAACTGCCCTTCTTAAACTCACAAATGACCTACTAACCGCAAAAACCAATGGACACTACTCTGTACTCCTACTCCTGGACCTTTCGGCTGCCGTTGATACTGTCGACCACCCAGTCCTCCTCAAAAAACTTTACTCCCTCGGTCTCCATGACTGTGCTCTTCAGTGACTCTCGTCCTACCTATCCCTTCGCACCTTCAGTGTAACGTACAATTCTACCTCCTCCACTCCTCTTCCCTTCTCTGTTGGGGTCCCCCAAGGTTCTGTTCTTGGACCTCTCTTATTTTCAATATACACCTCTTCCCTGGGTCAGCTGATAGCCTCCCACGGCTTTCAATATCATTTCTTTTTATTCTTTCTTCCATAAACATTTTATTAGAATTTTTGCCGGTGATACAGTTATCTTGAACATTACTCAGTTTGAGCAGTTATGAATATAAAGTCTATAACAGCATAAGACAAAACTGCAATCATACTGTATGCAATACATATATATTCGCACAGAGTTCCTTACTTCAGGAGACTCCCATTATCAGGATGCTCAAGGGAGCTTCGGTCCATCGAAGGACCTCTAATTTTGTAGTACAATTATCACAAGATAACTTCCTAGACAGGTGCACTACTCCTAAGTGTAGCCTGAGGGCTTTGATCCGAGAGGTGTACTTGTAGTGCTATACGACTGTGTACTTGTTTACCAGAGTCGGTTCATATTAAACCGCCTCTGGTAACAACATAAGGAGGGGAGGGGGGGACGGGGATGAAAGCTAGTGGGGTATCTAATATATGGGGGGTGTACCTGATGGCCAGATCCGGAGTAAGCACGAGAGAGGGGGTGATGTTCTCACCGGCTACTCTTCCCTACATAGGCCCCCCTAGCAAGGGCAAAGTAAGCTCACTGTCAGTTAGTTTCCAATCTGTTGTAGCTTCAGGGTGAGTAGGTCTTGATAAATCTGCGTATTTTTAAAGGTGTTCCATGTCTCCCAAATCATGCTGTATTGTGTGAGTTTGTCTAAGGTAATGAAAATCAGCTCCTCCATCTCAGCCACCTTGTTGACTCTCTGGAGCCACTCTGCTATCGAGGGTGGTGTTGTGGACCTCCAATGGACCGGGACGCACATCCTTGCGGCGTTAATAAGGTGCAAAGCCGATGATTTATAATAGTGTCTTTTCGGGATTTTAGTCAGCTGCAGCAGGTATTGTCCTGGCGATAAGTCTATCGGGAGGGAGGTCACCTGTGTTACTACCTCGGGGACTTTCTGCCAGTATGGTTGGAGATCCAGGCGTTCCTGCCATATATGGAGGAAGGTGCCCTTTTCACTTCCGCATCTCCAGCATTGTTCAGAGATCGCGGGAGAAAATCTATGCACTATGTCAGGGGTTCTGTACCAGCGGGATTTAAGTTTGTATCCATTCTCCTATACGGAAACGTTCCGAGATCTCTTATGTATATATAAATGTATCCGGTCCCAACTTTCCTTATCTATCTCTGTTTCCAGAGCAGTTTGCCAGAAGGCTCATTCTGCCCTCGTTATTGCCATGGGATCTCCGAACATTCCGGCATACAGGGAAGAGATTACATGACTTTGAGGCGCAGGGCTGGTGCAAAGCGATTAGAAGGTCGTCAGGTTTCTTGTAAGGTCTCCCTTGCGGTCGAGCTCCGCGACAAAGTCAATATCATTTCTACGCTGACGATACCCAAATCTACCTCTCCACCCCCCAACTCACCCCATCAGTCTCCTCATGTATCACTAGTTTATTAACAGACATATCTGCCTGGATGTCACACCACTTCCTCAAACTCAACTTGTCCAAAACTGAACTCATAATATTTCCTCCCCCACGTGCCATTTCCCCCGAATTCTCTGTCAAGAGCAATGGCACAACCATCCACCCATCCCCACATGTCAGGGTGCTTGGTGTTATCCTGGACTCTGAACTCTCCTTTTGGCCCCACATCCAATCACTTTCTAAGGCTTGCCTCCTCAATCTCCACAACATCTCTAAAATACGTCCCTTCCTGACCAATGAAACCACAAAGCTCCTGATTCACTCCCTGGTCATCTCTCGCCTTGACTACTGCAACTCCCTCCTCGCTGGCCTATCTTTAAATAGACTATCCCCCCTCCAGTCCATCATGAATGCCGCTGCCAGACTCATCCACCTTACAAACCGTTCAACGTCTGCCACCCCTCTCTGCCAATCCCTCCATTGGCTGCCAGTCGCCCAACAAATTAAATTCAAAATACTAACAATCAGCTACAAAGCCATCCACAACTCTGCTCCCAGCTACATTACCAACCTAGTCTCAAAATACCAACCTAACCGTCCTCTTCGCTCCCCCCAAGACCTCCTGCTCTCCAGCTCCCTCATCACCTCCTCTCATACTCGCCTCCAAGACTTCTCCCAAGCCCCTCCCATCCTCTGGAACTCCCTACCCCAATCGGTCAGAATGTCCCCAAATCTATCCACCTTCAAGCGATCCCTGAAAACTTTTCTCTTCAGGGAAGCCTATCCTGCCACCACCTAACTACACTCCTTATTTTCTCAATCAGCTCATCCCCCGCAGTTATTGCCCTTTCGTATCACTTAACCCTCCCTCTTAGATTGTAAGCTCTAACGAGCAGGGCCCTCTGATTCTTCCTGTATTGAATTGTATTGTAATTGTACTGTCTGCCCTAATATTGTAAAGCGCTGCCCAAACTGTCGGTGCTATGTAAATCCTGTATAATAATAATAATAATAATGGTGCTCCCTGCATGCTGGGCCTCTGTATGTGACCAGGCTGTGGAAAAGCCTCACACATGTGGTACTGCCATACTCGGGACAAGTAGTAGAATATATTTTGGGGTGTAATTTTTTCTATGTACATGCTATGTTTTAGAAATATTGTATAAATGGACAACTTGGTGTAAGAAAAAGTATGTTTTCATTTTCTTTCCACATTTTCCCAAAACTTGTGGAAAAATATGACATGTTCATAAAACTCATTATGCCTCCTAGATGTTGGGGTGTTTACTTTCAAAAATGGGGTAATTTTTTGGGGTGTTTCTATTGTCCTGGTGCTCCAGGGCCTTCAAAAGTGTGATAGGTAGTCAAGAAATGTTATGCATAATTTATGCTCCTAGAACACCTGACGGTGCTCCCTGCATATTGGGCCTCTATATGTGGCCAGGTTGTGAAAAAGTCTCACACATATGGTATCGCCATACTCAGGAGGAGTAGCAGAATGTGTTGTAAGGTGTAATTTGTGGTATGCATATGTTGTGTATGAGAAATAACCTGTTGTTATGACAACTTTATGAAAAAAATAAAAAGAAAAAAGAAAAATCTTCATTTTGCAAAGAATTGTGGGAAAAAATTACAACTTCAGAAAACTCACCATGCCTCTTACTTAGTAACAATAGGTAAATTGCCCCGCGCACACTCAAGTAGGTAGTGTAGAAAAGAAATGATTATTGGCAGCCCGCACAACTAACAGATCAGTTTGTGAAAGTCTAATAGGTATCAATATATAGCAGCGCCAAAATTGTTTAAAAGCATGAGTCCAATGGTGTAATCAATCACGAAAAGATACAACAGGTGTAATCACACCAACAGCACCAAAGTATGTATCCTTATAGTTACTTATGTTAACGATGTATTGTATTCGTAATGTGAAATAAAGTCCTCCTGGTAAGGAAGGGGTATGCGCTTACCAGATCCAAGAAGGATAGGGCAGAAACTGAATCAGAATCCAGGGGTCACTCTCCACAGTCCAGTCAGCATGTCCTCCGTGAGGATTCCTCTCTGCGTATGTTACCACTGTCACCCAGATCAGGATCGCTCCAATAGGGGAAAGGGCTAACCGACACAGCAAATGGCCAAACACTCTCAGGCCTGGCTAGAACAGCGTTTAAAAGTGGTTGAATTCACGCTTGGCAGCTCTCAGTGGCTTGAACAAAAACTTGAGCAGGTGGTACCACTTCGTCATAGGTCCAGTAAGCAAATATGCAGCAAGCTCAAGATGAGCAAACCCTTACCAGGAGGACTTTATTTCACATTACGAATACAGTACATCGTTAACATAAGTAACTATAAGGATACACACTTTGGTGCTGTTGGTGTGATTACACCTGTTGTATCTTTTCGTGGTTGATTACACCTCTTACTAAGTACCTTGGACTGTCTACTTTCTAAAAACGGGTCATTTGTGGGGTATTTGTGCTTTCCTGGCTTGTTAGAGTCTCAAGAAATAAGATAGGCGATCAGTACATCAGGTGTGATCAATTTTCAATAAATGGCACCATAGCTTGTAGACTCTCTAACTTTCACAAAGACCAAATAATATACACTAATTTGGGTTATTTTTACCAAAAATAAGTAGCAATATAAATTTTGTCCAAAATATATGAAGAAAAATTACTGATTTGCAAAATTGTATAACAGAAATGAAGAAAAATGCATTTTTTTACAAAATTTTTTTCATTTATAGCGCAAAAAAATAAAAAAAACCCAGCGGTGATTAAATAGCACCAAAATAAAACTATGTGTGTGAAAAAAAGGACAACAATTTCATATGAGTACAGTGTAGTATGACTGAGTAATTGTCATTCAAAATGTGAGCGCACTGAAAGCTGAAAATTGGTCTGGCTGGGAAGGGGGTATAAGTGCCCAGTGGTCAAGTGGTTAAGGATTATTCCCTATATATTACTCCTATACTAACCTGTGCCAGCCCTTTCCGTTCCTCACCCCCAGACACGCACACACACACAGAGCTCTGTGGGGAGCACTGCAGACCAAAGTCAACATATGGACACAGAAATATTACATCACTCGTTCTTTATTTACTGGTTCAGTATCGTACTATAATGTTCTCTCAGAATTCAGCTCCCGCGCGCCCCCTGGGGGCGTGCACCTGGGTGCATCCTTGACCGCCTGGTCCGTGAGACCCAGCGCATTACAGATCATGGTAAATGGCCGCTCGCAGCGGCTGTTTACCACATGATCGCTCCGTCAAATGACGGAGCGATCACATGTAAACAAGCCGGCAGATATCCGGCTTGTCTCTCCCCTCTCCGCACTGATCGGTGCAGTGTGACACCCATCCGTGCTCACCCATCCGTCACCCATGCATCCGTGCTCACCCATCTGTCACCCATGCATCCACGCTCACCAATCCATGCCCACCCATCCGTCACCCATGCATCTGTGCTCACCCATCCGTGCCCCCCCATCTGTCACCCATGCATCTGTGCTCACCCATCCATGCTCACTCATCTGTCAACCATGCATCTGTGCTCACCCATCCATGCTCACCCATCCATCACCCATGCATCCGTGCTCACCCATCCATCCGTGCTCACCCATCCGTTACCCATGCATCCGTGCTCACTCATCCATCATCCATGCTCACCCATCCGTGCTCACTCATCTGTCACCCATGCATCCGTGCTCACCCATCCGTGCTCACTCATCCATCACCCATGCATCCGTGCTCACCCATCCATGCTCACTCATCCGTCACCCATGCATCCATGCTCACCCATCCAGCCATGCTCACCCATGCATCCATGCTCATCCATGCATCCATGCTCACCAATCCAGTCGTGCTCACCCATGCAGCCTCATCCGTGTTCACCCATGCATCCGTGTTCACCCATGCATCTATGCTCCGCCATCCATCTATGCTCACCCATCCATTCATGCTCACCCATCCATCTGTGTTCACCCATCCATCCGTGCTTGGCCATGCATCCATGCTCCTTCATCCATCTGTACTCAGCCATCCATCCGTGCTAAGTCATCCCCATCCATGGCTTATCCACCCCCAAAAAAATCTTAATTTTTCAAAGAATTGTGGGAAAAAATGACAACTTCAAAAAACTCGCCATGCCTCTTACCAAATATGTTGGACTGTCTACTTTCAAAAAAGGGGTAATTTGGGGGTGTTCGTACTTTCCTGGCTTGTTAGGGTCTCAAGAAATGAGAGGCTGTCAGTAATCAGATGTGATCAATTTTCAGTGATTGGCACCATAGATTGTAGACTCTATAACATTCACAAAGACCAAATAATATCCACTAATTTGGGTTATTTTTACCAAAGATATATAGCAGTATAAATTTTGGCCAAAATTTATGAAGAAAAATTACTAATTTGCAAAATTTTATAACAGAAACAAAGAAAAATTCATTTTTTTTACAAAATTTTCGGTCTTTTTCCATTTATTGCTCAAAAAATAAAAACCCCAATGGTGATTAAATACCACCAAAAGAAAGCTCTATTTGTGTGAAAAAAAGGACAAAAATTTCATATGGGTATAATGTAGTATGATTGAGTAATTGTCATTCAAAATGTGAGAGCACTGAAAGCTGAAAATTGGTCCGGTTAGGAAGGGGGTTTAAGTGCCCTGTGGTCAAGTTGTTAAATACAATATATTATCAAGATATGACCAAGCAATATTTACAACATTACACCAACAGAAACCAATAAAGGAAATGTCCACCCATTGCTTATCATCATTAAAGACAAACCCACTTTCATAGAATTGTCTATACACATATGTTGGTCACTCTTAATAACACCTGTTAGTAATTACTACACATCTTTATAAAGTATATATGTGTGTATTATTGTACAATCTTAGTTAGTTCCAATTATGTCCTAGACATATTTATCAGTATTTATGATTATATTCTGGTAAACATTTTCTAGGCTTTTCGCCAAACCACCTAAAGTTATCTTTCTCATGTTCAGTATCATCTTTTCTATAATAATAATAATGTTGCCACATATTAAAACTTGTCAGCCAAAAAGCCAATGTTTAAGAAGCACTATAAATTAAGTTATAGCACAGGACAAACTAAGTACATATTTAAGAGACCTTGGTGGAGAGGCACAAGGCAGAGTGAAAAGGACAGCAGGAGAGAGCACTATTGGAGAGAACATCAGGAGAGGAACCACAAGTGTCAGGGGTCGGTGAGCGACACGCACCCTGGGAAGCTGGAGGAGGCATACCGGAGCAGATTGGGGGGGAGAGACAGTCTGGGAAGGATGCAAGGGCCAGTTTGGGACCGTGATGTCGCTATGGCACTGGAGAGGGCTGTTGCAGCTGGAAGGCCTGGCAGGGGCTGGAAGAGGATGGGCAGGGAGTAGTAGTCCACCACAATAGCTAGCACACATGTACTTTGCTACACTTTGGGGGACAGTGGTCCCTGCCTATAATGGGTGGTCCCGAGGTCATGCTAAAACTACTGCAGGCCTCAACGTGTGCTAGCTATGCCAGAACCAAGTTTTGCAGGAGAGAGGAACAAGAAGTTGAACGAGCAGCAAGAGTTTTTGCTGGAGGAAAAGAAGGAATGTATATACTGCAGTGTATATAGAAGGCCCCACAAAGAACTGTTGATCCGTAGGCATCCCATTACCATCCCTACCCCATCCAAGTTTAACCCCCTAATAAAAAACAAAAACAAAGTACCGGCCTGTTCTGTGACTCCAGAGTGTGAGGATCAGTGTGATTGAGCGACAGATGAACCACTGCATTCCGCAACCCCAAGGGGGCATTGGCTACACACACATCTCAGGAGGGATTTTGTCCCACTCCTCTTTGCAGATCCTCTTTAAGTCATTAAGGTTTTGAGGCTGACGTTTGGTAACTCAAACCTTCAGCTCCCCCAACATATTTGCCAAGGGATTAAGGTCTGGAAACTGGCTAGGCCACCCCAGGACCTTGATGTGTTTCTTCTTGAGCCACTCCTTTGTTGCCTTGGCCATGTGTTTTGGGTCATTGTCATGCTGGAATACCCATCCACAACCCATTTTCAATGCCCTGGCAAGGAGGTAAGGAGGAGGTAAGGAGGTTCTCACCCAAGATTTGACGAAACATGGCCTTGCCCATCGTCCCTTTGATGCGGTGAAGTTGTCCTGTCCCCTTAGCAGAAAAACACCCCCAAAGAATAATGTTTCCACCTCCATGTTTGACAGTGGATATGGTGTTCTTGGGGAAATGGGCAGCATCCCCCCCCTTCACCACACGGCGAGTTGAGTTGATGTCAAAGAGCTCGATTTTGGTCTCATCTGACCACAGCACTTTCACCCAGTTCTCCTCTGAATCATTCAGATATTCATTACCAAACTTCAGACGGACCTGTACATGTGCATTCTTGAGCAGGGGCAACTCGTGGAGCTGCAGGATTTCAGTCCTTCACGGCGTAGTGTATCACCAATTGTTTTCTTGGTGACTATGGTCCTAGTTTAATAAGAAAAATATATAATAAGTATTGCACTTAGGATGGGTGAATCAGCTGTTGCCCTCCAGTAAATTTCTCCTTGAGAGAGAAAATAGAACCAATATATATAATGAACTGGATATTGGCGCTGCTTGAGGTTACTCAGTTATACTCAAAACATAATCATATAATAGTGTCTGGTAATCATATAAAATGATATCAAATAATGATGTGGAAATGTGCAAGTTTAAAAATCAATGTGCAAATGTGCAAATTCTAAATGAATTCATCAACAAAGTGTTATGTGCATAAATGATCAAAAATGATCAAAAATCCGCAGACTACAGTGAAACATATAAATATGTAAAAAATCCGCGCTCACTAAAAGAATTATGTAAAAATGGTGATAAATTATGTGAAAAATTCAATATTTAAAATTTAAAATGGCAGCTCGCATAAAACAACAGATCTATATTGTCCCAAAAGCGTAATAAACAAATATATGCAGCGCCTAAACCATGAAAAAATGTCTTTCAAACGATAAAGGTGATCTGTTCAAGAAGACAATTGGACATAAATAATCCTTCAGCCGTGGTTATGATAATAGATGTAAGCTTACCAGAACCTGGTAGGTCAAGCGCGGGTGTTTTAAATCCTGGTCCTCTGGAAACAAGGGGAAGATCGTCTGGGAGACCTCCTAGTGATTCCTGGGGGGATGGTCCTCTGTACCTCTGGCCCGTTCCTCCTATAGGGGGTGGGGGGGGGGTTTTCGGACCCCGGGACCTTCTGGTAGCTCTAGAGGGATGATCCGTTCCTCCTGAAGGGGGTATCACTCGTCTTGGATCCTCACTGGTGGGAAGGGGAATGACTCCAACTCCTCACGCTCCCACAGGGTATGTTCAGGTGAAAAGGGATAAAAAGGCCACAATCGCGTTTCGGCTCAATCGGCCGTCATCCGATTGAGCCGAAACGCGTCGGGTTTTCCGCCTTCCTGCCATTTTTATGAGCTCTGAATTTGTACGGAATATGTGAGTATTTTTAATCTAGAATTGTTCTACAATAAATTTGTTAAACGGTATCACACGATTGTGGCCTTTTTATCCCTTTTCACCTGAACATACCCTGTGGGAGCGTGAGGAGTTGGAGTCATTCCCCTTCCCACCAGTGAGGATCCAAGACGAGTGATACCCCCTTCAGGAGGAACGGATCATCCCTCTAGTGCTACCAGGAGGTCCTGGGGTCCGGAAAACCCCCCCCCCATAGGAGGAACGGGCCAGAGGTACAGAGGACCATCCCCCCAGGATTCACTAGGAGGTCCCCCAGACGATCTTCCCCTTGTTTACAGAAGACCAGGATTTATAACACCTGCGCTTGACCTACCAGGTTCTGGTAAGCATACATCTATTATCATAACCACGGCTGAAGGATTATTTATGTCCAATTGTCTTCTTGAACAGATCACCTTTATCCTTTGAAAGACATTTTTTCATGTTTTAGGCGCTGCATATATTTGTTTATATGTACATAGACACTAGTACTGTAGTTATTAATATTGGCAATACAGCCTTCTCTAGTTAACTTGGCCATTTATTCAGAAACTGGTACTGCATCTTCTTTTATATTGTCTTTTCCCCTGGTGTGACCATATGTACAGTATGTTACACCTTCCAT
>BLSH010337780.1:107017-118002 GCA_018402905.1 Glandirana rugosa | reverse complement strand
CAGGTGTGATCAGATCTGATCAATTTTCAATGATTGGCACCATAGCTTGTAGACTCTATAACTTTCACAAGGACCAAATAATATACACTTATTTGGGTTATTTTTACCAAAGATAGGTAGCAGTATAAATTTTGGCCAAAATTTACAAAGAAAAATTACTAATTTGCAAAATTTTATGACCGAAACAAAGAAAAAGGCATTTTTTCAAAAAATTTTCAATCTTTTTTTATTTATAGCACAAAAAATAAACCCCCTCCTAGTGATTAAATACCACCAAAAGAAAGCTCTATTTGTGTGAAAAAAAGGACGCAAATTTCATATGGGTACCGTGTTGCATGACTGAGTAATTGTCATTCAAAGTGTGATAGCGCTGAAAGCTGAAAATTGGTCTGGACAGGAAGGGGGTTTTCGTGCCAGGTACTGTTGTGGTTAACACAGAAAGCACTCTTGTTTATTATTAACTGAAATCTTTATCTTTTCAGACATAATCATGAAGCTTGGGTCCTGTGTGTTACTACTGTTGGCCTCTATGTCTCATGTGGTCTCGGGATGTCCTTTTCCATGCCGCTGTAGTTCAGCCATTGTGGACTGCGGCAATCTTAACCTTGATACCCAGTCCCTTCCGGCCTCATTTCCCTCTTCCACAGAGGTGATCCGTCTTGACCAGAACAACCTAAACTCCATCCCCAATGGTCTCCTGGATCGTCTTCCCAACTTGAGAGAGGTCCACTTAAAACACAATTCCTGGCACTGCGATTGTGACATCCTGTACTTGCGTAGCTGGTTGCAAGCACAGCAGAAGAGATCACTATATCGAGATGTCACCTGTGAATCTCCAGAGTCCCTGAAGGGACGAGTCGTTATGTACCTGACAGAGGATGAACTTGTGACCACCTGTCAGTACTGGTACTGTAACCTTGCCTTGGTTTCTCAGCTCTGCCTCTGTATTTTCATTGTAGTTCAAGGCATCCTGCTAATCTTTGTTATTTTCTCCTTGCGCCGCTTCCAGAGGCTTGCCAGGGAAGCTCGACGTACAGCCAAGGAACTGCAACAGAACTCTGAGACCTATGCCTATGACAACATACCACTATGTAGCTTTGATAGGACATAAAAAAGACATAATAGCATCCGGAATATGTCCTCTTACTAACTGGTTTGAACTTGTACACATTGAATGCTACACATCTTATTAATCCAAATCATGTTTTATTAAAAGAAACTTAAAGTAGAACTGACAGCAAAAGTTTTTTTTTTGTGTAGAGTAAGGCTCGATTCACATCAATGCATTTTGCTTTTCAGTGTTTTTTCACTGCTTTTTGCTGTGCTTTCTGCTGGGTTTTTACTACGATTTTGCTGCATTTTTTTTTATAATTTTTTTTGGGGAAAATGGTGTTGCTAGGCAGATTTAACCTCCCTGGCGGTATCATTATGTCAGATTTTTGCATCTAAAAGCGGTACATTGTTTTGCATAGAAATTTGGTGTTTTATATTGTAGGCCTTTAATTCTTAGGAATAACTCACTCAAATCTGTCCAAACAAGAGTCTAGTAGACATCCCGGGTATGATAAAGTTTGAAACATGAAATCATAAATTATAATATAATAAATAACTATAAATAATTATCAAAAATAATAATATAATAGTAATAAAATGTATTCAATAATGTAATTAAATAAAAAATACAGAAATTTGCTCATTTTCAGAATTGTCGCTGTCGTCACTTTCAGTGTCTGATGATAAATTTCCCCAAAAATCAGTATCACTCAATTCTGCAAATGATTCTTATTTACTATCAGTGTTTTCTAGCTGATCAAAAACCACTTTTGACGTAAAGGGATGCTTTTTGGATGCCATGGACATTCTCAAGTTTCCAGGCAGAAGGAATGGCATATATAATATAAAAGTGCATGCAGGGCACTGGGCAAACCACTAGGGACAAAGGGGATGTGAAATGATTTCATACAATAATGTAATCTTACAGATTACAGTGTACTGTATGTTTACTGTGTGTTTTTTGGAATTTCCCGCCGGTCTCCGTCCCCATGCGACGCAACGCTCGCAGGGAACGGAGCCCAGCACACAGAGGCATCGGGCGGAGGACACAGCCCGCAAACACAGCGGGGGGACATCGCTGGATCCAGGGGACAAGGTGAGTAACGCTGCCTGGATTACTTAGAAAGTATTATTTTACTGAAAGGGTGGTTGATGATTGGAATAAACTACCAACAGAGGTTGTGAGACAGTCAACAGTAAATGGCTTCAAACATGCTTGGGATAAACATAAATCCATAGTCAGACAACAAGGTTAATGTAAAAAAAAAATAAATAAATAAAAAGGGGCAGACTCAATGGACTACTCAGTCTTTTTCTGTCGTCACTTTTCTATGTTTCTATGTTTCTATGGATCCAGCGATGCGATCCCGAGTGTGGCTCGGGGTTACCGTTCTTGGTACAGAATATTCACCTCGAGCCACACTCGGGAATACCGCCAGGGGGGTTAAAAAGCAAATCTCTGTAAAATTGCAGTAAAAACGCAGCACTTGCGTTTTCCTTGCATGCCCATTGAAGTCTATTACATGCAAAGCACTGCTTTTTGCATGAAGAAAAGTCCCCGACCCTTTCCAAAAACGCAGAGGCACAAAAAAGCATTGATGTGAACATATTCCATAGGAACCCATTTTAAAAAAAATCCCTGCATTTCTGTAAACTGCAAAATGCATCAAAAAACGCATTAGTGTGATTGGAGCCTAAGGGAAGATTATAATCCCAGATAGTCTTGTTTTGCCATCTGTGTTCCATTGGGAAGATTTCCCTTCACTTTCTGTCCCATAGCCAAAACAGGAAGTGAGAAGAAATCCCTCCAAAGTGAGGAAAATCCCTGGTAGTCACTTGAAAACGTGTCCCCATTGGAAGATTTCCCCTCTCTTCCTGTTCATGTGACCAATCAAAATTTGGGATTTTCTTTTGCTTTCACTTTTGCTGATAATAGTCACCAGGACAAACAAAGAGGGGAATCTCCCTAAAGGACACAGGCAGTAATATAAATATACATGTCTTGTAATCCCTCTTCACGATTTCTAAATTTTTTAAAAATGCCTTCAGTTATACATGCATGGTGTCACTTTGTATAACCTTTGAGTCTACTGTTTGATAGGCAACTGGTGACGTCATCTCGCTGAACCACAACATAAAATGAGAAGGTCACCAAAGCAGAACAACCTAGAAGACTGAAGCTGTCAGGAACAACCACTGGATGTAAATGCAGCCAACTCTGTACATCATGATCCAAACCAAAGCTCAATAAACATTTAGTGCTGTGGTGATGTACAGTTCACCGTTTCAGTAGGAGGACATCACAGTTCTATGTGTAAGACAAGCAACACTCTAGAAAACAGTTAACATATACACAGTGGAGGGAAAATGGAAAGCCTTGTTCAGTACTAAGTTGAACTAACTTTGGCTCAGATAACAGATGCCACACTTCATGGTAACTCACAAGGGTCATGTAGTGACCAAAGCTGGCCATGCACTTATAGAATTTCTATCTAATTGTTATTTTCTAACTTTTGTATGATTTTCTTATGGTTAGTAGGGTAAAATCAACGTTTGCTTTTGTCTGTACTGATGATAAAATTCGGAGCAGAATTGAAAATTTTTCTCTAACAACCTAAATTCTAAAACCTCGTACACAAAATCCGATTTTCGGACGACAGAACGTCTGTTTTTTGTTGGATACTTGTCTCATGTTGAAAGTGATGAGCGTACTAACAATACAAACATTTTCATACGACAAACTCAACGTCAGAGGTTTGTACATACAGCTCAGTGTTATTTTGTTCTGAACCGAACGATAAAGGTACCTACGTCCCAATTTATATAAAACTATGTTGTCCCTTCCATGAGAATGGGGACTAACCAACACAAGGAGAAGGAAATGGGGCTACGGGACTTTTCCTGGTACCACAATAGGCTCACAGACTTTGCGTTTGTATAAAACACAAAAATGTTATTCCATATACATACAACAATGTATCATTAAAACCATATCTATACATTTGACTTAACCCACATACTGGACTACAAATATATTGATTCCACAGTCATAACATCAGTGCTTCCCGACATGTGCATGTGGCTATAAGTGGTATATGCGATACAAATAGTAACTTGTGTTCACTATGTTGGAAATGAAATTAATGCTTGTTGTTCATTCTAGTATACAGTTGATACCGTGCATTCTCCTGAGGAAGCGGAGTTTCCGCGAAACATGTCAAGAAGCACTGATGTTATGACTGTGGAATCAATATATTTGTAGTCCAGTATGTGGGTTAAGTCAAATGTATAGATATGGTTTTAATGATACATTGTTGTATGTATATGGAATAAAATTTTCGTGTTTTATACAAACGCAAAGTCTGTGAGCCTATTGTGGTACCAGGAAAAGTCCCGTAGCCCCATTTCCTTCTCCTTGTGTTGGTTAGTCCCCATTCTCATGGAAGGGACATCAACGTCAGAAGTGACGTAATGTTTTGAATATTTTTGTAACTTTTTTTCGATTCTGAGCATGTGTAGTCTCAGCCGTACAATTTTTTTCGTATGAAAACCGTACTAATGGAGTAAAAATCGGATGTTGCGTTGTCGTACAAAATTTTTTTTATAGCCTGCACATCCAGCTTTTGTCTGACGAAAAATCAAAATCCGCTGTCGAAAGGAGCATAGTAACGGAAAGAGGCCGTCAAACGAAAATTCCCATCTAAAATTTGCATTGTGTGTATGGAGCTTAACAGTGTATGTCATTTTTTGTTCGGGAGATTCTATTCATATCAAAATTTTATATTAATTTAATGTTAAAAGCAAAGGAAAATTTAAGATACTTTCATACAACATTCCTCAGCATTATCAATTGTACTGATGAGATCTTTCGTACAAACATTTGTTTAAAGAAACTACCAGTGTATGTCCAGTTCTATTGTAAAGAAGCTCATAGATGAGTATTTTTTTTTTCCATCTAACCAGAGGGTTAAATGAAAAAAAAAAAAAAAAGACTTGATTCCCCCACCCGCCTATTCGAGGTGGATGGGGGAATCCTCCCTGCTGAGTCTTTGTGTTCTGATAGCGTGAAGACTTCTCTGCCATCAGAATACACTGATTAGTGCTGACGACTATAACCTTTACTACTGATCGAGTGGGGAAAATCCTACAGGCTGGTCGTCAGATTGACTTCTGTACCTACCCTTACCTGCCCATACTTGGATCAAAATTCAAAAGGTCCCTGCTGAACTGGCCAAATTTAAATCCATGTATGGCTGGCATTAATGCCAAACACACAAACAAAGGGGTCTCATACAACTGCCCAAGGCTATGGATGCTGTTTTTAGTTCATCCCAAAGGTGTTATGCCACACCCTAGTCTTTAAATTACAGGTCTCCTCCACACCCACACTCTTGACTGGACAGTAAAAGGAGAAGCAGCACACTAAAGCTTCGTACACACGGTTCGACGGTGGTATGAAAATGGTCGTACAACCACTCGTTGTACGATCATCCGAGCGTTAGTACGCGCGATTGGAATAGCCGACTTACGACGGTCGTACAACAGGAGATGTATGAGCAAACTAGAAAACTTTGGTAGTACCAACAAGCGATGGTACGACCGTTGTATTGTGTGTACAGAGAAGTTGGTCTAACAAGTTGTACTCTGCAAAACACGCATGCTAATTACATTGATTAAATTGATAATTGGTGCATCATAATTCTCCTTATGCAATTCCACATATGTAAATGGTGAATGTGGGCCCATATCAGGCAAGGTTCCTAGTGGGCCCATATCAGGCAAGGTTCCTAGTGGGCCCATATCAGGCAAGGTTCCTAGTGGGCCCATATCAGGCAAGGTTCCTAGTTTTCTGGCCATTGAGTATATAACTACAGTAATAGAATACAAGAATAAAACATATCTTACCAAGTAAATGCACGCTGGTTATGTAATGTACCTGCTTATAGGTGTTTGTACTTGAAAGTGACACTGATAGAATTTTGTACATAAATGTACTTGGGGGAATGATAGAAATTAATGTTTCAAATTCAGCTTTGGATGAAAACAGTGGTGGGAAATTAACTACAAACTGGTGCACAAAGAAGCTGGCGCAGCTGTGCTTAGAAATCAATCAGCTTCCAGGTTTTATTGTCAAAGCTTAATAGAACAAAGCTGATTGGTTTCTATGCACGGGTGCACCAGATTCTGTGTGCACCAGTTTTAGGAAATAACCCCTTTGTCTAGTATCTGTTTGAATAAAAGTGAGGTTAGGCACATGACTGAACCATAGGACTTTTTAAGTGTATACAATATCTCAAAAAAGTGAGTACAGCCCTCACATTTTTGTACATATTTTTCTATATCTTTTCATGTGACAACACTGAAGAAATGACTCTTTGCTACAATGTAAAGTAGTGAGTGTACAGCATGTATAACAGTGTAAATGTGCTGTCCCCTCAAAATAACTCAACACACAGACATTAATGTCTAAACCGCTGGCAACAAAAGTGAGTACTCCCCTTAGTGAAAATATCCAAATTGGGCCCAAAGTGTCAATATTTTGTGTGGCTACCAATATTTTCTAGCATTGCCTTAACCCTCTTGGGCATGGAGTTCACCAGAGCTTCACAGGTTGCCACTGGAGTCCTCTTCCACTCCTCCATGATGACATCACAGAGCTGGTGGATGTTAGAGACCTTGCACTCCTCCACCTTCCGTTTGAGGATGCCCCACAGAAGCTCAATAGGGTTTAGGTCTGGAGAGATGCTTGGCCAGTCCATCACCTTTACCCTGAGCTTCTTTAGCAAGGCAGTGGTCGTCTTGGAGGTGTGTTTGGGGTCGTTATCATGTTGGAATACTACACTGCGGCCCAGTCTCCGAAGGGAGGGGATCATGCTCTGCTTCAGTATGTCACAGTACATGTTGGCATTCATGGTTCCCTCAATGATCTGTAGCTCCCCAGTGCCGGAAGCACTCATGCAGCCCCAGACCATGACACTCCCACCACCATGCTAGACTGTAGGCAAGACACACTTGTCTTTGTACTCCTCATCTGGTTGCCGCAACACACGCTTGACATAATCTGAACCACATAAGCTTATCTTGGTCTCAAACCACAGGATATGGTTCCAGTAATCCATGCCATTAGTCTGCTTGGCTTCAGCAAACTGTTTGCAGGCTTTCTTGTGCATCATCTTTAGAAGAGGCTTCCTTCTGGGACGACAGCCATGCAGACCAATTTGATGCAGTGTGTGGCATATGGTCTGAGCACTGACAGGCTGACCCCCCACCCCTTCAACCTCTGCAGCAATGCTGGTAGTACTCATACATCTATTTCCCAAAGACAACCTCTGGATATGACGCTGAGCATGTACACTCAACTTCTTTGGTTGACCATGGCGAGGCCTGTTCTGTTAAACCGCTGTATGGTTTTGGCCACCATGCTGCAGCTCAATTTCAGGGTCTTGGCAATCTTCTTATAGCCCAGGCCATCTTTATGTAGAGCAACAATTCTTTTTTTTCAGATTCTCAGAGAGTTCTTTGACATGAGGTGCATTGTTGAACGTCCAGTGACCAGTATGAGAGAGTGAGAGTGACAACACCAAATTTAACACACCTGCTTCCCATTCACACCTGAGGCCTTGTAACAATAAGGAGTCTCATGACACCGGGGAGGGAAAATGGCTAATTGGGCCCAATTTGGACATTTTCACTTAGGGGTGTACTCACTTTTTTTGCCAGCGGTTTAGACATTAATGGCTGTGTGTTGAGTTATTTTGAGAGGACAGCAAATTTACACTGTTATGCAAGCTGTACACTCAATACTTTACATTGTAGCAAAGTGTAATTTCTTCAGTGTTGTCACATGAAAAGATAGAATAAAATATTTACAAAAATGTGAGGGGTGTACTCACTTTTGTGAGATATTGTATGCATGATACATACTTGTTTTTCATTTACAACTATGAATAGGTCTTTTTTTCTCAGAGAATAGGTGCGGTCACCCCTTGTCTCTGCCCCCTACCCACCTCTGAGCACCGCTCCTCGATTCCTTCCCCTATCCACCTCCCAGTACCACCCCTTTTAGAGAATATATAGCCAAATATCTTTTTAAGGTGCTAAGTAATTTCTATGGAATTTGTTAATAAGCTGTAAAATGTATCCCTTGCAGCCACCAACAACACAGCCCCTTTCAACACTAGTTCCCCCTCAACAACAACAGACCTCCCACAACAAAGTACCCCCCATGCAACAATAGATCCACCCCAGCATTAGTAGACCCGTCGGCAACAATAGATCTCCCAGCAACAATAGACTGTCAGCACCCATTGCTAAGGTGCTGGAGGTGCCGAGCCTGTGTTCCCCCGCATTCCTGCCTATTATGACACCAAAAATGTCCTATAGTTCAGCCATGATCTGGTCTTACAGAATAGTTTGGGATGTAGTGTTTTGATATAACATTAGCCCAATATATGTATTATCTTACCATTGTAGAGTGGCGTAAACAGAAAGAAGCCAAGGTCTCACTGTATCCGTTTCTAAAGATCACTTCTGAGCCCAGCTTATATTTAGTTGTCTGCTGGTGGCAGACATTTGTAAGTAGGCCAATATCAGATACACTGTGATTATTTTGTATGGTTTTAGGTAAAAGGTATTGTCCTTTCAGATCATATATAAATCATGTATAATATTAATAATAATAAATTCTATGTAATCATTTATGTGCTAATTGATTGGCCAAAAAAAAAAAATGAACACAATAAACATAAGACAAACATTACTACTTTCACTGATTGCAGATAGTTATTATTTCCTCTAAATAACATGCACATTATATTTCCCCCATGAAAGCCTTCAGACACACAGATGAGGCAAGCAGAGATCAGTGTACAATGGAGCGGGAGGGTGGAAATGTTGAGCTACGGATCTTAACGATGTAATGCAGCTATCTGCAGGTAAAAGAAGCAGTGCACTTTGTCACCTACGGATAGCATCGGCAACAAGCATAGAAAATCAATAGGAAGCACTTCAGAAATGTCGAGAATGTTTCCACTGCAGCTAAACGTAGCTGCATGTGATCCTGGCTAATCGGAATGTACAAATGCAAGTAACCGTTGTGCTTTGGAGTCTGGTATCTGGCTTGCATTTAGCAACGGCAGAACAGCCGCCCATGTGAAAGGGGCCTTAGAATGGTTTATCATATGACCTGTGGCACAATGGTACATCACACGCACCCCTTACCTATCAATCCAAGGTTTTAGTTTATCTTTAGCATGCTGTCAGCTATATTAGATGTAATAGGTTCACATTTATGCCATGCAGGAACAAATGCAAAACAAATGCAAAAGCATGTGCATTCCTCCAGCGCAAATAAAAAGTGCATTTCTTTTGCAGGTATTTGACGATGCCATTATGTCAAAATTATTACTTCAAATTACAATGTGTATAAATGATATTATTTTTGTAAATTGTACCTCATAGGAATTCAACGTTCATGATTGACTTGAATCCAATATTTCACAATTTCAGTGTCTGATTAAATTTAAATTTATGCTTGAAATGGTTTTTTTTTGTAGGCACCATGTACACAGGACGCTGTTTCAACCTCCCCTGAACGTTTTATCTCGACAGCTAGAAACCGGCATCCAAAGCGTCCGTTTTGCATTCCGCGTTTAGTGGTGTTTTGCCGTGCTCACGTCTAGGAGCGTTTTTGAAAAAAAAATACATTTTTAACCACTTGCCGACCGCAGTCTGACGGCGGCAAGGTGGCTCGTTATTGCAAACCGCCGTCACATGACGGTGGCTGCGAGATCGTGCACTGTAAGCCCCGTGTGCGCTGCCGGAGGCGCGCTGGCGCGCTCACTGTGTTGGGGGGGCAGGGAGCGGGTAAGGCGGACTCGATTGCCGCAGGTTACCCGCGATGCCCCCCCGCAGTGAAAGAACGGTGGTCCGTATATGTAAACATGGATCTCCGTTCTCATAGAGGGGGAAGGGCTGTGATCACAGGCTTCCTGTATATGGAAGCCGTGATCACTCCCCTCCCCCTGCCAGCCCAGCCCCCATACAGTTAGAACACGCCTAGGGAACACATTTAACCCTTAGAGCGCCCCCTCCATGTTAACCCCTTCACTGCCAATGGCATTTACACAGTAATCAGTGCATTTTTATAGCACTGATCGCTGTATAAATGCCAATGGTCCCAAAAAAGTGTCAAAATGGTCTGACATGTCAACTGCAAGTAACGCTAAAAATCGCAGATCGCCACCATTACTAGTAGAAAATAAAAAAAAAATAAAAACCCCAGAAATTAATTCTCATCATCTGTAAACACGGCAACTTTTGCGCAAACCAATCAATAAACACAGCTTATGATTTTTTTAACCAAAAATATGAGGAAGAATATAAATCGGCCAAAACTGATGAAAAATATTTTTTATATTTTTTTTTGGATTTGTATTTTAGCAAAAAGTAAGAAATATTGTTTTTTTTGCAAAATTGTTGCTCTTTTTTTATTTAACCACTTCAATTCCAGACATTTATACCCCCTTCCTTACCAGACCAATTTTCAGCTTTCAGCGCTCTCACACTTTGAATGACAATTACTCTCTCATGCTACACTGCACCCAAACAAAATTTTTATCACGTTTTTTATTTTTTGGGTCTCAAAGAATTTATGGTTTTTTTCTTTCGAGATAAACACACTTTTTTTACTATTTTTAAAACAAACCCACGTCACATCGTACTCTCTCATTAACAGTAAGTTTCACACTCTCGCGACTTTCGACTTTTAACCAGACCATTCCTTCCCCCATATTTACAGACCTTAACTTCACCAATTTATTTTTTTCTCGTTGTTAAAACGTTTTTTTTGTTATAAAGAATGAAAAACGATTTTATGTTTAGGTTTTTTTTTATATTTTTTATAAAAAGTAGTCAAAACCGGCTAAATATAA
>BLSH010337780.1:61037-80829 GCA_018402905.1 Glandirana rugosa | reverse complement strand
TCAGCTTGTCAGTGCTCAGACCATACGCTGTTGTTCTAGAAGGAAGCCTCTTTTAAAGATGATGCACAAGAAAGCCGCAAACAGTTTGCTAAAGACAAGCAGACTAAGGACATGGATTACTGGAACCATGTCTTGTAGTCTTATGAGACCACGATAAACTTATTTGGTTCAGATGGTGTCAAGCGTGTGTGGCGGCAACCAGGTGAGGAGTACAAAGACAAGTATGTCTTGCCTACAGTCAAACATGGTGGTGGGAGTGTCATGGTCTGGGGCTGCATGAGTGCTTCCGGCACTGGGGAGCTACAGTTCATTGAGGGAACCATGAATGCCAACATGTACTGTGACATACTGAAGCAGAGCATGATCCCTTCCCTTCAGAGACTGGGCTACAGGGCAGTATTCCAACATAACGACCCCAAACACAACTCCATGACGACCACTGCCTTGCTAAAGAAGCTGAGGGTAAAGGTGATGGACTGGCCAAGCATGTCTCCAGAACTAAACTCTATTGAGCATCTGTGGGGCATCCTCAAACGGAAGGTGGAGGAGCGCAAGCTCTCTAACATCCACCAGCTCCGTGATGTAGTCATGGAGGAACATTTTCACTTAGGGGTGTACTCACTTTTGTTGTCAGCAGTTTAGACATTAATGACTGTGTGTTGAGTTATTTTGAGGGGACAGCACATTTACACTGTTATACAAGCTGTACACGTACTACTTTACATTGTAGCAAAGTGTCATTTCTTCAGTGTTGTCACATGAAAAGATAGAATAAAATACTTACAAAAATGTGAGGGATGTACTCACTTTTGTGAGATACTGTATATATATATTAGCATTATACAAATCTTGAGGCAGGAATTTTCCTTAAAGTTTACCTGATGTCTTCGTAAAGTTGTAAAGCGAGTGCCCCAATGGGTAAAGGAAAGGGTACCGCAGGGTGTCAGATTGTACCTATTTCCATTCCCAACAGCACCAACAAGTGATAGTTCTTTCTTTCTAAGGTTGGTATTTACACATACAAATAGAAGACACAAAATATAAAGAGGGGAATTCATCAAAATCTGAGCAACCATAATTTGGAGCAGTTGTGCATGGCAACCAATCAGCTTCTATCTTTCATTTTCAAACCATATCTGAACAAGCTGAAAACAGAAACGGATTGGTTGCCATACACGGATGCTCCAGTTTTGATAAATTCCACTCAAAGTGTCATCTGGTATCGTATGATGCCTTCTAGCTTTTAGTGGGCATCAAGAAGTTTAACGATTTTGCTAAGATAAAGGTATGCTTTACATGCTCTGTTCACATCTAGTCGTTGCTATTTTACAGGTGTTTTTCTGGCATTTTTGCACAGTTTTTGTAGCGTTTTTGTACAGGCGTTGAAAAGGTCACCAATGTAAAAGCAGTAAAACGCCTGTAATCTGCCAAAAAAGAAGCTCATGTAATTTTTTGAGCCTTTTGCTTTAGGCGACAGAATGCTCAGATGTGAACAGGGGCCATTGAAATTAACGGGATTTGTCTTGTTGGGTGTTTTTAGAGCTGAGGCTTAGAGCAGAAAAACGCCCAAAAATGCCTAGATGTAAATGGAGCCTTAATGTGTATCCAGAAGGTTCAAATAATTTTCTACATTTTCCAGACTCACTCAAACACCCCCTAAGAGTATAAATATAGTATGAAATCAGAAAACAGTGCACACCAAGGGTTTAGCCAACCTGCAGTCATCATCAGTGTCCTTAGCTTGACCTCTATATAAAGTGCACTTTGCTGGGAGTCACTGGTCCCCTCTGTGACCTGGTCACCTGTATAGATACTGGACTCATTGGGCTTCCTCTTGAGGGAGCAATGAAGCAGGAGATCACCGTGCCACTCAGACAGAAAGAGCCCTTCCCAGCTCACTACATCTGAATAGGGCGAGGAGGGACAGTGTGTGTTTATTTTACAGGGATCCTATTATTGTCTTGATTTATGGCCTCAGGCCAACAGGACTAATTGAGGAGTGGCCAGGTAAAATACACCTGCAAAATGGGAGCTAGAAAGTCACAAAGAAATGTCTACACAATATTTCAATGTAGATGGAATTTTTCTGGCTTGTGCCATGGATTGTTATAGATGGCAACTGGAATGCTGATTGGTCAGCCTACTCTATATGAAAATGTGTTTCCGTGTCTTCTTTCTCGTAGTACTTAACACATACATACGTAAATGAGGATCTAATGCTATTACCTTGAACTTTTATGCTAATAGGGTTAACTCTTAAGCTGCCACAATGCAGACTATTGTTGATAGGAAATAGTTAAGCGATAGCTTGGTGTCAAAGGTCAGAGGCTAATAAAGGGAAGGTGCTTTTCCTCTGCATACCACACATTAAAGCTCTTCTTTTTGTACCTCTGCTGAAACCTAGTCACCTGTGTGGCAGCTCCTTGCCTGGAACTGTCATCACCTCCTGTAATGCAGGCTTGCTCCAGCCAGCCATTGACTACTAACACAAGGAGGTTTTCAGCACTAGGACGGGCCAATTCCCAGCTCATCGTCTCCTGTAGCTTTTAACTGCAGCACCTGGGCTCTAACTTCAAATAGAAGCAATTTGCATAAAGGTATGGAGTGGAGGAACACACAAACACTGGACAGTCTGATGGAAGCATGTCTGTCAATATGTCATTGTCATTGTGGGGAAAAATGGCCTTCTTGTTCCTGTATAGGATACCAATCTGTCATTGGAGTGATTGGAGAGGGTCCCTGGGAAAGAGCAATCCTGCTATAGGGACCCCCATTCCCAATTTGGAAGTAGCTCCCATGAAAAGCATTATTTATTTATTGACATTTTGTAATGGTGCTCATGAAAGTGAAGCAGGGTAGCTTTGAGTAATGATAGCTTGGGTCATGGTAATGAGAATGAAGAGCTATGCAGGTAGAGCCTCATTCCGAAAATAGCATAGAAGTTCAAACATCTTCCATGCCACCCAAAGAGGTGCAAAAGATAACTAGGGAATACAATTCAAACGCAATAAAGTGTGTCTTTCCATAGAACTCTAAACAGTAATACGCATGCACTTTACAAAAAGTATAACAAATAAAGGACGGGTAATGCCACTATACTTAAGATTTGCATATTCTGGTTATCTATTCAATAGTTTATTGCTTGTGTGCACTCATACATGCATACATCATACATAAACCACTAAAGGGCAGGTCTCTCCTCCATAGTAACAAGAGAGTCAGCCAAGTAACGTAACAGATGTCACTGCTGAATTGCTGCAACTTGAAATCAGCACATGTGTTGTATAAGGAGTATTCTCTTTTTTATTTGGGACTAGATACAATACTTAAGCCTCGTACACATGCGCCGATTGTTGGACAACCAAACGCCCAACTTTTGTCCAAATTGGCTGTTGGCGGTTGTGCCTAGCGTACTGACGGTAGTCAAGTAATCGCCCAATAAAGCCAAACGTAGTGACGTGTTACGAGCGTATAACAAGGAAGTTCAAGTGAATGTGATTTGTGAATTAGGAACACAGGTTTACATGACCAAACACTTCCTGGATTCCGGGCATGCGTGTTTGCACTTCCAACTTTTTGTTGGGCCAACTTCTGTACACACGAGCAAACAGTTAGCAAATGTCTTGTTGGCCAACAAAAGTTTTCTAGTCTTGTCAGCCAACTTCTGTTGGACGATAATTGGAAATTGGCTGTTGGATCGTGCGTACTAACGGTCAGATTATCGGACAACAGGCTGTTGGACGACCGTTGTTGGCCAATTAGTGTACCGTGTGTACGGGCCATTAGTCAAAGAGATTTTCTAACATGCTAGAAAACCATGGAGTGTGAAAACAGCTTTTTTGCTGACTGGGTGAGCATGTTGTGCTCATTTATTAAGCACTTCAGCCCCGGAAGGTTTTACCCCTTTCCTGACCAGGCCATTTTTTGTGATTTGGCACTGTGTTGCTTTAACTGACAATTGCACGGTCGTGCGACGCTGTACCCAAAAAAAATGAATGTCCTTGTTTCCCCACAAATAGAGCTTTCTTTTGGTGGTATTTGATCACCTCTGCGGTTTTTATTTTTTGCGCTATAAAAATTTGAAAATAAAAAAACACTATATTTTTTACTTTCTGCTATAAAACATATCCAATAAAAAATGTAAAAAAATGTAATTTCTTCATCAGTTTAGGCCAATATGTATTCTGCTAGATATTTTTGGTAAAAAAAATCCCAATAAGCGTATATTGATTGGTTTGCACAAAAGTTATAGCGTCTACAAACTATGGGATATTTTTATGGACTTTTTATTTTTTTTTGTTTTTATTAGTAATGGTGGTGATCGGTGATTGTTAGCGTGACTGCGACATTGCAGCGGACTAACCTGACACTAAGTGACACTTTTTGGGGACCAGTAACACCAATACAATGATCAGTGCACTGCCACTGTATAAATGACATTGGCAGGGAAGGGGTTAACATCAGGGGCTATCAAAGAGTCAAGTGTGCTCCTAGAGAGTACTTTCTAACTGTGGGGGGAATGCTGTGACTTGTTTACATAGGCAGACCACCGTTCTGCTTTTCCCCTGAACAATCCTGGGTGGTCCGCAGCCATCACGTACGCTGAACCCGCTGATTGGCTTCTGCTGTGTCCAATCACAGCAAGAGCGGTTTTCTGGCGGCGCGCGCATGCTCCCCAGACCTCGTGCATGAAATCACGTATAGGTACATGATTTCACGCAGTCGGGCCGCCCTGCCGCAGTATATACGATGGGCGGCCTGGAAGCGGTTAAGGGAAGCCCATACTGAAAGAAATATGGAGCCTGTCACCTTGAGAAAGCTGGATACTATCTCTTGCCTCAATTGACATTGGCATTGACATGGTACCAACATCCTGTTAACGTATTGAATCCTTTAGATTGGCATAATATCAAGACAAGCAACATTTTGAAAAGGAGAGTTAAAGCGTTTATTACCTAAACACTTTATATTCCTGATATGTGTCTGCCGTACCATGTACTTGTTTGAGAAAGTATCCTGTTCTGTTTGTATTGCTTCCTTTGTGTGAAATCCCTGGTGTTCCTGCCAGTCTCTCTGCTTTCCTATTAAAAAACTGACCACACTAAGGCTACTTTCACACTGGAGCGTTTTACAGATGCTATTTAGCTAAAAATAGCGTCTGTAAAGCGCCTCAAAAGTCCCCCCCCATCCACCCCAATGTGAAAGCCCTGAGTACTTTCACACTGGGGCGGTGCGCTAGCAGGACGTTACAAAAAGTCCTGCAAGCAGCATCTTTGGGGCGGTGAGGGGAGCGGTAATTTACCGCTCCTCTACCGCCCCTGCCATTGAAATGCATGGCAAGCTCTGCCGAAGCGGCTGCACACCGCCTCGGTAGCGCTGAGTACCGGCACTTTTAACCCCATCTTAACCCCTTGTGGGGGGTTAAAAGTGCAGCACACCCGCCTGCATAGCGGCGTCGTAGCGCCGCTATAACAGTGCTAAATCCCCGCTGAGACTAGCGGGGATTTACCGCTACCGCCCGCCAGCCCCAGTGTGAAAGGGGCCTAAGCAGGAGGGCACACTGTGGTCAGTTCTCTAGCTGTGCTGGGAACTCAGCCTGCTCTCCTCCAATGATCAGACTTGTCCTGACACGCCCCGCTGCACAACCATTCACTGGGAAGATCAGTGTGCTGCTGCGTCTCTTCTCCCCAGCTTTTATGCAGCTGAGAACAGAGGGAATGTGATCGCTTATAAAAAAGGTATTTATAATTTTTTTTTTTATATCTATACAAAAATGTTTTGCCTTTCATTTCTGTTTTTAAATGAATGGGTTGTTTTGAGGTGATTACAGTCACTTTAAGCAACGCAGCCTCCATGTTTATCAGTACAGGCTTCTTTGGGTATGGTCAATCATTATTGGCATTATGATGTTACATACCAAGCCTGTACATTTCTGTGTATCTCATTGATCTATGGCTGGATTCACTGAACTTAAAACCCAGTTGAACCTTCTGATTTAACACGGTTGTTTTTTTTATTTACTTTCTATTTGCAGCAGCAACAAGTTAAAACACCCTCTGCTAGCAGCACATTGGACAGAATGACCCTCCAACATGCTCCTCTCCACTCGGTTTTAATCAGGAGAGCTGCTCAGGAAGTGGGAACACTGTCGATTGGAGCAGCATGAAGGCGGCGACTGGGCCTGCCACAGTATGTGTTGAGTAGAGGTCCTGCTCTCCAGAATGCTGCTAGCAGAGGCTGTTTTTAACCTTTAACCAACTTTTAACCAGCAGCAAATAGAAAGTACACAAATAAAAAAGATGCTTATATCATTATGTATGCAGTCTGATGCCATCAGTGAAAATATTACATTCTTTAAGAAATATACCACAATGGTGTTAAGTTAATGAAAGAGAAGTTTGGGAGTTGAAAAAACAAGCATACTTAAGCCCCGTACACACGGTACTATGGTTGTACAACAACGGTCGTACAACAGCTTGTTGTACGATCATCCGACCGTTAGTACGCATGATTACAACAGCTGACGTGCGACGGTCGTACAACAGAAGTTGGATGAGTAAACTAGAAAACTTTGGTTGTACAACAAGTTCTTGTACGACCGTTTTACCGTGTGTACAGAGAAGTTGGTCCAACAAGTTGTACAGTGTAAAACACGCATGCTCAGAAGTCAGGAACGTTTGGAAGTGTCCATTGTGGGAAACCTACGTTCCAAATTCACAAATCACATTCACCTGAACTTCCTCGTTATACGCTCGTAACACGTCACTACGTTAGGCTTGGTTGTACGATCATTTAGTGCATGTCAGTACGCGAGACACAACAGCCAACATACGATTTTGGACGCCCGGTCATACGGCCGTCGCACCCGTGTGTACGGGGCTATACTCGCCTAGGTGGATGCAGCATTGGTTTGTTGCTCCATCTGTCTCCTGACACCTCTAATACTGAGAATCCAAGACCGCTTATCAATCTGTTGTCAGTCTTCAGTGAGCACTGTCAGTCACCGGCTCACTGCTCTGCCCCTCCAGCACTCACTAGAGCACCTGGACTGCGCAGGGGCCTGGAGCGGCTAGCTCAGGCATCTGGGTGGATCCCTCCAGGACGTGCTGAGTGACAGCAGCCAACAGAAGACTTTAGCCCACTGTCGTCTGAAAACGGGTCACAGGAGTGCAGAATGAGGTGCACTACTGTGACCCACAGGAGTAGGGCCAAAAGAGCTTCAACCCTACTTTTCATTTAAAGCAGAGTCCCACCCAGTTAAAAGTCAGCAGCTACAAAAAGTATAGCTGCTGACTTTTAACAATCGGACACTCACCTGTCCCAGGCTCCAGCGATGCGGTCGCCCCAGGGCTCGCTCTTCGCATCACAAGTGTGGGCACCCTGCTTTGGCTTCAAGCTGAGGCTTGTGAATGGCCTGCGTATCTTCTGGGACCTGTGATGTGTCCCAGGAGATCGCCAAGGGAGGGGGGAAGGTGAATTTCCTTCCAGAGCCACGGCTCTAGGAGAGGAAATGGATCTGTGACCCTGTGAAAACAGGGTCCCCAGTCCACCCCCCAAAAAAATGACATACCATTTGTGGCATGTCAGGGGGTCACCTTTCTTTAAAGCGGAAGTTCCACTTTTGGGTGGAACTCCGCTTTAAGTTTTAGGAAGTTTTACCGATATTGGAACCACGAAGATCTTCATAAATGTATTGGAAACATTATACATACAAATACATTACAATGGTTTCGTAAAAAGTTTTCCTGGTATGCCAGTAATTGACATCCCTGCCAAAACTGGTATAACTAATATAACAAGGAAAAAACCACTACCATATCCTTATGTATGGAGTCTGAGCTTCCCTACCAAAATAGGTAGTTATATATTGTTCTGGAATTTGTGGGCATTCTGATGATACACACAATAGCCAATGTTTCTTTTGATGTATTAGCTCATAAGCAATAAAACAATTTACATTTCATTCCTTGCTCAATCAATCAAGGTTGGTCTTCACCCAGTCAATATGTCCACTCCAGTTATATTCAACCCACTGCTCCCACCTACAATGGTTCCTGTAGGGGCATTTGTAGACTTGAATACTTCATCTATTGAGAGCAGTGGATGTCCTGCATTACCAATAGACGTGAGATTTTTAATACAAATTAAGAATTCAAAGACCTCCATTCAATGCATCAAATTTGACAGCAAAAGGAAGTCACTTAGGTTCTTATCACACATGCATGTTGGGCTCTACCCTTTCTAAACTCGCCCATCAACCTTTCTTTAGCCACTTGACTGTAAGCAGGTGTCTGCCTTGTTTTTATCAGGCAACAAATCACAGTTCAAATAGTGTAGCTGCTTTTCACCTTTGCTTGAACATGGTTTGAACTTTTTGTGACAGGGACACTTACTAAAGGACTTGTCATCATCAGGTAATCCCAGGATCTTTTCAAGAGCCCTTGGGGCTTAGCAATTGCCCCTGAAGTTTCATAAATGGTTTGTATCCGATCAAGGACACAAATTCATATAGCCTCCTCTGAGCAAGTTTCTTAGTGACAAAAGCATAAGCTTGCTATGTACAAGGTCACACCCGTTACACTTGTCTTTAACAAATACTGACTGACAGATATGATGTCAGCCAACAATAAAATAATTAGCTGGCTTTCTTCTGCATTTACAGTAATACTGTGCTGAAAGAAATTAAACAGTGTTGAATTCTCCTGCCATTCTTAAGTGCTGTTCTGTAAACTGTACAAACTACAGTACCATTGTTCTCCCTTTCTCGTGGCAAATGTTATCAGTCAGTGCATCCACTGCTGCACTATGTCTTAGTTCTAAAGCTGGCCTTATGAGTCAATGCATCTACTTCTACACCATGGGGTTCATTTACCAAAACTGGAGAGTGCAAAATCTGGTGCAGCTGCGTATGATATCCAGTCAGCTTCTTCAATTAAGCTTGGACAAAAAACCTGGAACCTGCACAGGTTTTTGCACTCTCCACTTTTAGTGTATCAACAACCCCTATGTCTCAGTTGCAAATCTGGCCTTATGAGTTGGTGCATCCAGTTCCACACTATGGCTCAGTTATAAAGCTAGCCTTACAAGTTGGTGCATTTTCTTCCATACTATGTCCCATTTCTAAAGCTGAACTTATGAGTTGATGAATCCATTTCTACATTATGGTTAAGTTAAAAAGCTGGCCTTGCGGATGACTTAGATACTCCGTTTACACGACATCAAGTGGAAAAAAATCCTCCTTCTGGCACACAAATCTTCCATCGCGAGCCAATATCAGGAGATCGGGTATAAAATTTTATCACAATGGTACAGTCCCCTCCATACTTCACAAGATGAATAGGGCCACCCCCGACACATGCAGGGGGTGCGGCGCGGAGGGTGGTACGATCTTTCACATTTTCTGGTCCTGCCCCACATTACAACCTTTTTGGGAGGAGGTGAAGGCCACTATTAAAAACTTGACCTCAGTTGACTTGAATGGTAATCCGGCCGCATGCATCCTATACCTGATGAAGAGGCCTCTTCGGAAGTATAAAAAGACTCTCACTATGCAGCTAATCAATGCAGCGAGGGCCTGCGTTCCAGAATTGTGTAGGCAAACTCATCCCCCAACCAGGGTCCTGTGGTACTCTAAAATGAATCATATCCATCATATAGAGGAACTGACAGCTACACTCTATAATATGGAAGAACAATTTAGTAACAAGTGGAGGCTATGGAGATACTTCACAGGTACGAAGATTTACCCGCAGGAAGTATCCCGTTCTGAGTCCCCAATGAGTTAAACTGAGCAGCTGCCCCATTTCCATACTCGGGCATCTGGTTACCTCTCGGGAGAATGACCCTTGTGTTTTGTTTGGTTTGGCTATGTTTTATTGTTGTTGTCCATTCCCCCCCTCCTCCCACCACCCCCCCTCTTTCTGTCTTTTATTCTGCCTAGCTGATGCACCTGAAACTATGGAAAATGGTAGATTTCTCAGGGCATATGTGCTCTTCACTTACTTATCTGTAGATAAAGAATTGATTTATAAAGTTAGAAATGCTAAGATATCCGTTTGCTCTCTTTACTTGAAGTATTTCATTTTCTCAGTTGAAGCTACATTTTGATTATGGATATGTGTACTCCTGGGCCTCCTAGACCCGATGGTCTTGCTGATCATAGAGGATATCGTATTTGCAAAGCTATAAGGAAGTTGTCAAACCTAGGCATGGATCTAGTCTGTAACAGGACTCTGGAGTATGTCGTTTAAATGTTGCCGTCCGGCTTCTTTATCAAGCCTGGCAAGATGTAATGTTGATTTGATCTGTCGTTTCTGTAATGCTTTGCCATAATAATAATAAAAGAATTAAAAAAATAAATAAAAATAAAGCTGGCCTTATGGATCAGTGCAACCACTTCTACATTATGCCTCAGTTATAAAGCTGGCCTTATGGATTGGTGCAACCACTTCTACGTTATGCCTCAGTTATAAAGCTGGCCTTAGGAGTTAGTGCATCCACTTCTACACTATAAACGAGTTCTAAAACTGTCCTTTTTGAGTCATTGCATCCACTTCTACACTAAGGCTCAGTTCTAAAACTGGTCTTATGAGTAACAGTCACCTAGTGAATATGTCCACCATGCTACATGGGAAGACTTTACATGCAATATGCATGGGAAAAATATATATATTTTTAAAATGATCAGTAAACACGCACACTCATATTACCTAAGTGTTCTTGTGTTGTGCAGACATCTCCAGTGCTGCTCTTAACATGGAGAAACAACAGAAATCAACCATAGAAATCCTGCACAGGCAGTTAACTTTTACCCCACAACTGATTAGCCAAGAGTATTATATAGCACCCATAGATGTAACAATCATACTTCCCAACTTTTTGAAATGGGAATGAGGGACACCTATTTGCAAAAGGCATAGAACACCTGCATGTCCCCTTAAAGGATAATTATGCAAAAAAAAAAAAAAATTGAGTTAAACCCTCAACACTTTTTGAAAGATAAAAATTTATTTTATATACAACCAAAATGAGGGACAAGTGAAGAGGAAAGAGAGACAAAGGGACTTTGTTCAAAATCAGGGTCAGTCCCTCGAGATCAGGGACATTTGGGAGCTATGAACAATCACTTCCTGATCTGATTATAGCAGATGCAACTCCTTGGTTAGGCTATACTAGAGGTTCTAGGGATTACCTGTGAACAAGGTATGGCTAGACTGGGGTTAAGGGGAGCATATGCCATTACAAATGAGATACTCTGGCCTGGTGGTTCCAAGTGGAGGTACTTCACCATTCCAACATTGTTCTCAGTGATACAGTAGTCAGTGACAGCAGATGGGTAATTTATAGCTTCCAGCTTCCTATTAGGGTGATCACATTGATTATAGCACCTGGAAGAGTGAAGTCTCCCAGCATCTTCTTCATTTGATGACATGTGACTAAATGCCGGGAAGTATAAAGGAAGCTGATTCTGGAAGACATAAGAGGTTTTATCACAATAAACAATGTCCCTTAGGAAGACCCATCTTTCTCTATGCCCACCAATAAAATACACACAATGGCACACTTTACATAGTGTACTTTCTTTAGCCCACAGAAATCTGTTCCTTCCATAAAATGGGCCATTTCATTTTGTTTGTTCCCCAGTTCTTTTGTTTGTTCCCCAGTCCCCTTTTGACACCCCTGGGTAATGATTTGCCTGTCTGCATTCTCTACTGGTACTTTTTTACATTTGTTGGTTACAAGTTAAAAACTGTTTTTTTTTGCTAGAAAATTACTTAGAACCCCCAGACATTATATATATTTTTTTCAAACACCCTAGAGAATAAAATGGCGATCGTTGAAATACTTTTTGTCACACGGTATTTGCGCAGCGGTCTTTCAAGCGTGATTTTTTTGGAAAAATTTCACTTTTTTGAGTTAAAAAATAAGAGAACAGTAAAGTTAGCCCAATTGTTTTGTATATTGTGAAAGAGGATGTTATGTTGAGTAAATAGATACCATACATGTTACGGTTAAAAATTGCGTGCACTCACGGAATGGCAACAAAGTCCGGTACTTAAAAATCTCCATAGGCGATGCTTTTAAACCGTCGATTAAACTGGAAGTGACGTTTTGACGTCGCTTTCTGGAATTTGCCAAAGGAGACCCGATCTGTGCCGTTTCCGGCTTCTATCAGGTCTCCTCTGAGATCATAGCTCCGGTCTCCCGGTGGGACCGGAGGCTGGAGAAGAGCGGCGGAAGGTGGCGGGGGATGTCCCCTCCCGCCACCTGGGATAACGATCGAGCGACTCCCGAGCCGGATTGGTCATTATTCCTGGATAGCCGACCGTCCGCTCTAAAAAACGGTACTAGGATATAGCCTGCAGCTGCAGGCTATATCCTAGTACAGCCCCTCAAAGTAGCCGTCGCCTATTTACGGCGCAGGGGGTGAACCGGTTAAAATGTAACTTTTTTGTTTTGTTACCCCAGTGGATCTGTCGGTAATGAAGAGAAAACTGACATGGATAATGACCTATGAAAAAAAGGTCAGTATATTAAAGGATACTTCCTTGCAGTTTGAACAGGTCTGGAATTCCTGGATACTACAGTATATTCAAACTCCTTCTTAATAACTAACATGGTGGTGGCAGGAGCTCGCTCCTGGACAGATTACAGTTTCCTATATCCCTTCTTGTCTCTCCTTTCCCTTGCTTCTCCTTCACCTATGCGCAAGCTTATTGCCTAATAGAGTCACATGGGTTAACACAGCTACAATTCCTTGACTGAAGATTCTCAACTAGCCTCATTGGGGTGGATTTACTTAAGGCAAATAGACCGTACACTTTGCAAAGTGCAGTTGCACTCTGCAAGAGCAGTTGCCCCAGAGCTTAGTAAATGAACTGAAGCTCTGCTGACTTTCATCATCCAATCATGTGCAAGCAATAACATTTTTTTTTTCCCTTGCATGTGATTGGGTATTCTTTGCAAAGTGAAAATGTACCTCATTTGCTAAGCTCTGGAGCAATTGCACTCGCAGAGTGCACAGTCTATTTGCCTTTAGTAAATCAACCCCATTATGTCCGCATGTGAACTGCATTAGCATTTATTCAGAGAGGCTGATTTACTAAAATAGCTGGGAACCTTCACTCAATAATTGTGTGTATATTAACTTCAAGTATCCTATCATGCTAAAAGCAAATTTCTATTCAATTTGCATAGCCAATCATGTGCAGATGAAAAAAGTAAACAGAAATTTGCTTTTCCCATAATTGGATCATTGAAAATTCACATCATTTATTAAGTGAAGAGTCTCAACTTCTTTAGTAAATCAGCCCAACAGTCTCGCTGATTAGCTTTGTTTCTTTGTTTCACCTTTAGACCCCTTACACACTGAGGCGTTTTTCAGGTGCTTTAGCGCTAAAAATAGGGCCTGAAAAACTCCCCCCAATCCACCCCAGTGTGAATGCAGTGCGGTTCACACTGGCCAGTGCTTCCGAAGCGGCTGCACATCGCTTCGGAAGCGATTTTACCCCTTTTTAAACCATTCTTGGGGTTTAAAAGTACACCGCTGCTGCCCGAATATCAGCGCCAAAGTGCCGTGATAACAGCGGTAAAGCGCTAAAACGAGTGTCGCTTTACCGCTAGTGCCCTGCCCGCCCCAGTGTGGAAGGGCTCTTACTGTCGTTAAACCTATATGAATACATTGCTACTGACTAAGCTGTGAAAATTCACTGATCAAAGTTTGTTTTTTTATTTATCTACTCTTGTTTTGGTCTATGATATAGTGGTGGCACTTTCTATTGCTAACTTGTAGAGTGTCTACTTTGTGACTACTGTGTAATTTAGCATTAAAGTGTTTGCAAATGTTATACTTACCTGCTCTGTATAACGGTATTGCACTGAGCAGCCCCAATCTTCCTCTTCATGGGTCCCCTGCCACCACTCCTGACTCCTCCCCTTCTCAGTGTACCACCACAGGAATCCGCTTCCTATTGTGGCACATCTGCAGGCTCGCTTCTGAGCCGCAATGCCTGTGTCTATAGACCAGTGGTTCTCAACTCCAGTCCTCAGGACCCACTAACAGGCCAGGTTTGCAGGATAACTGAAATACATCACAGGTGATATCATTGGCTGCTCAGTGATTGCAGTATTCTAGTCTGCATCTCCCCAAGGGAATACCTAAAATCTGGCCTGTTAGGGGGTCCCGAGGACCGGAGTTGAGAACCACTGCTATAGACACAGCTAACAAAGCTAGGCTCCGCCCCTTGCTCCTTCGTCACAGGATTTGACTGACAGCACTAGGAGCCATAGAGAACGAGAAAAAGAGGAGAGATCCACTGCAGATGGGCACAGCAGTGGATTGAGTTTCGGCCCAGGAAAGTGTACTGGGGGATCAGTTATGTAGCAGCAAAAGACATCACAAGGCCCCATTGCAATTGATGGTCATTTGTCTCTACATTCTGTTTATATGGAAAGAGGCTGATTTAACAGCAGAAACTTTGACCTAATATCAGTGGCGGTCCATCCATTAGGGGCGCAGGGGCACAGCCCCTAATCTACATGCAGGGCGCCGGCCGCATGGATTTCAATGGGGTTTTTTTTTTTTTTTGGAAGCACATGGTTAGAGCCTGAGGCTCTAATTGGCTTCAAAAAAGGGTGGGCTTGGGGTGCAGAGCACAGAGTAATGGTGGGATGTCTTGTTTGCCTCCCCTCCAAAAATATACAGCACCAGCTGCCACTGCCTAATACAACTAAAGTTGGCCACTCGCTAATTGAAATTGGCCATCCCTGCTCTTTAGAAGTCGATTGGGAAGAAGAGACATGTTGGAAAGCTGGATTGGATTTATGGATTGGCGGCTGCAGCCACTGATCAGGGTATTCTAAACCAACAGTTCCCACTGTCAAAATGCAATTTCTCCATGCACCTTGTTTATTTTTCTTCAGCCATCCCAATGGCAGTACGAAAAAAAGCTAACAGTGTACCGCCAACTTAAGACCATTTGTTACATGGTTGCAGAGAGTCTTTTATCTTGATTGTGATTATTGTGAGTACTGATGGGCCTCTAATGTGCTTTGCTGATACACCGAGGGAGTACAGTGGAAACCTTCTCAGCTGGAGCTTGCAGATAAGCACATATGTTTTTACACTAGTAGATGCATAACTATTGTATAGGTTACTCATAGAAATGACTGACTGCTGTAATGATCAAAGCAAATTTAGGCAGACTGGTAGACAGAACTTATATTTACGGTGCTTGCACTTCTTACCCGACACCCCTGACCAATTGGTCTTGGAATATGTTACAATAAACCTACTACTTACAGGGGCTACCATTGCAGCCCTTCTTCTAAAAATGCTAGTTGCCAGTCTGTTATGCTAACCCACTAGCTTCACAGCTCTCTGGGACACTAATGCAGAAGAACAATGTAGAGCAGGAGAGTTGAAATAAAGTCAGAAGTTGTCTGCATACGTATTCGAGGAAAGTGATTCAAAGTACAGGGCATTTTTGTAGCAACATTTATGTGTTTTCCCATTTACTTTAGAAGGAATCTGCTATAATGCAGTAATAGAAATGGTGAAAATATATTTGATTGGAACCTATGGTGTACCTGTATTTTTGGGGTATAAACATTTGCACTGTATATGCTGTTTCTTTCTGCCAAGTAAATGACCTCTTTATTTTGTCAATAATTTTGCTTGTCACCAGCAGATGGCGCAAACCTTCCAGTTATCCAAAAGCTGTTCTATAATCTCATTTCAAGGGTTTTAAAGAGGTTTGATTTTTTTTTTTTAACCACTTCAGCCCCGGGAGGATTTCCCAGTTTAGGACCAGAGCACTTTTTGCGATTCGGCACTGCGTCGCTTTAACTGACAATTGCGCGGTCGTGCGACGTTGTACCCAAACAAAATATGCGTCCTTTTTTCCCCACAAATAGAACTTTCCTTTGGTGGTATTTGATCCCCTCTGTGTCATTTCTGATCGCTGCTATAAATAAAAAAAGCGACAATTTTGCAAAAAAATCAATATTTCTTACTTTTTGCTAAAATACAAATCCCCCAAAAAAATAAAAAAACATTTTTTTCATCGGTTTTGGCCGATTTATATTCTTCCTCAATGCAATTGGCATTTATTGATTGGTTTGCGCAAAAGTTACAGCGTTTACGGATGATGAGAATGAATTTTTGTGGTTTTTTTTTTTTAAAATTTTTTACTAGTAATGGCAACGATCTGCGATTTTTAGCGGTACTGCGATATTGGGGCGGACATGTCGGACCATTTTGAATTTTTTTGGGACCATTGGCATTTATACAGCGATCAGTGCTAGAAAAAATGCACTGATTACTGTGTAAATGCCATTGGCAGTGAAGGGGTTAACCTTGGGGGGCGCTCTAAGGGTTAACTGTGTTCCCTAGGCGTGTTCTTACTGTATGGGGGCTGGGCTGGCAGGGGGAAGGGAGTGATCACGGCTTCCATATACAGGAAGCCTGTGATCACAGCCCGTCCCCCCTCTATGAGAATGGAGATCCGTGTTTACTTACACGGACCTCCTTTCTCTCACTGCGGGGGAGCCATCGTGGGTAGCCGGCGGCGATTGTGTCTGCCCTACCTGCTCCCTGGCCCCCCCGGACACAGTGAGTGAGCGAGTGCGCCTCCGGCGGCGCGCACTCACAGTACTAGTTATCGCAGCCGCCATCATATGAGGGCGGTTTGCGATAATGAGCCACCTTGTTGCCGTCAGACGCTGGTCGGCGGTCTGCAAGTGGTTAAGAGGATAAATCCTTCCAGTCCTTACGTGGTTAAAGCATTGCACAGATATATAGTTTCTTGACGCAGTGCTGTATCGCAAAAAATAGCCTGGTCAGGAAGTGGGTAAATCCTTCCGGTCCTTAAGTGGTTAATCTTGGACCCATCAGGTTTTTGTGCAAACCCATCATATTTTTAAAAAGGAATCAGCAGGTAATTTAACTAATATAACTGACAATTTACAGGACAACAGCAGGGGGCACTGTTTTGCAAATAATAGTAAAATGTAGACCGCATTGTCTCTACCGGGGTCATGAAGGCAATCTATTAAACAGATTCTCTGCTTCTATTTGTAGTCACTTGTATTTGAAGACACTTTACACAGAAAAGCAGATAGGACTTATTTAGAAAATACAGGGGAATGGAAGGTGTCACCCAAAGCAATCAGCTATATTCACCATAATAATGCTTTTGAACATCAAACCAATATTATCCACAAACACGCGCTTGAAACCACAAAAAAAAAAACACTTAAAAAAATTAAAGGACATTTAAATGTATAAAAGTATAGGACTTGTCTTTGAATTTCTTGTTCTGGCCCAGGTTAGCAGGCGTTTAAGGGGACCAAAAAGTAAGCAAAAGCATAAATACACAAAGGAATATAGATGCAGCAGGCCCCATTTACATGAACCTAAAGCCATTTTATTATTTCTTTTTTTTCTTTTTGTCTTCCTCTGGATCAGCTATAGCTAAAGGGTTCTGTATATGGAGATTTTTCATTTATTGATTATTTTTTATGTATTGTTTATTTTTTAATTTTTGCTATTGGTTAATATTATTATTATACAGGATTTATATAGCGCCAACAGTTTATGCAGCGCTTTGCAATATAAGGCCTCATACACACAGGATTTTTTTTTACTGTTTTTCAGCAGCTGTTTTCAGCTGCAGACGTTTTTCCTACAGTCAATTAACCCTCCATCATGTTATCCTATGTCAGTGGTTCTCAACTCCGGTCCTCGGGACCCACTATCAGGCCAGGTTTGCAGGATAACTGAAATACATCACAGGTGATATAATTTGCTGCTCAGTGATTGCAGTATTCTAGTCTGCATCTCCCCAAGGCAATACTTAAAATCTGGCCTGTTAGTGGGTCCCGAGGACCGGAGTTGAGAACCACTGTCCTATGTGTTCATGCACACACAGGCTGTTATCAGCTGTTTTTAGCAGTGACGTTTTTGAGCTGTAAAAAAAACCCAAGAGCTGAGGGTTTTTTTGGACGTTTTTCAACTGTAAAAACATTCAAACGCTCAAAGACGCTCAAAAACGTCAATCCCCAACGTTTTTGGATGTTTTAGACCAATTCGAAAAAAAATCCCCAAAAAACAAAAAGAAAAACCGCTGGCCCTTTAAAAACGCGAAAAAAAACGCGAAAAAATGGCGGTAATATAACGCTGGTAAAAGCTGAAAACATCCCTGATAAGCTACTGATGTTTTTGGGCTGTTTTTTAAAGTCCTGTGTGCATGAAGCCTAAAAGGGAGACAACACAGTTACAATACAATAAAATAAAAGATGATTATAAGAGGACCCTGCTCAGAAGAGTTTACAATCTAATAGGGTGGGGCAGGTAGTACAAAAGGTTGTAACTTTGGGGAGTGAGCTGATGAAAGTGGTATAAGATTAGTTGGAGGTGTGATAGGCTTCCCTGAAGAGATGAGTTTTCGGGGATCGCCCGAAGGCAGGAAGAGTAGGAGATAGACAGATTGAGGTAGAGAGTTCCAGAGGATGGGAGAGACTCTGAAGAAATCCTGGAGAAAAGCATGGGAGGAGGAGACAAGGGAGCTTGAGATTAGGAGGTTTTGAGAGAAGCGCAGAAGACAATTTGGGTAATATTTGGAGACAAGATTGGTGATGTAGCTCGGGGTAGAGTTGTGAATGGCTTTGTATGTTGAGGTTAGTATTTTGGATTTCATTCGCTGGGCAATCAGAAGACAGTGTAGGAATTGGCAGAAAGCATTGAACGTGTTAGTCTTTTTTCAACCTAAATACGTAACTATGACTCTGCTACGGAGCTTCACTGTCCATCTTTGTCCTGACCGTTGTTATGGGAGTGAAAATTAGGAGAAAATTCAAAATTGTAGGCTGCCACTACATCAGATGGAAAATCTTTTAAACGCTAATAAACTTGGGCATTAAAAAAAAAAAAAATCCCCTGCAAGGCGATGGCATAATGTGGTAGTATGCATTGCATACTAGCATATTATGAAATACTTACCTTAGACTGAAGCCCTCCAGCGGTGCGCTGTCACTACTGACAGGGATTCTATCTTCAACTGGTCTTCCTTACGTGTTAGGGGGCTCTGCTGAGCCGCGATGATGTCACTTCCTTGCATGCACGCGGGAGCCACGGCCCTGGCACGGAGCTCTGAAGGTATGGCGCCGGTATGCTGTCCCTTCAGAGCTCATGCGCTGGTGACGTCTCCGGCTGCATCCCATGTGAATATCTCCTAAATGGTGCAAGTTTAGGAGATATTCACTGTACCTACAGGTAATCCTTATTATACAGGGTGGGCCATTTATATGTATACACCTTAATAAAATGGGAATGGTTGGTGATATTAACTTCCTGTTTGTGGCACATTAGTATATGTGAGGGGGGAAACTTTTCAAGATGGGTGGTGACCATGGCGGCCATTTTGAAGTCGGCCATTTTGAATCCAACTTTTGTTTTTTCAATAGGAAGAGGGTCATGTGACACATCAAACTGATTGGGAATTTCACAAGAAAAACAATGGTGTGCTTGGTTTTAACGTAACTTTATTCTTTCATGAGTTATTTACAAGTTTCTGACCACTTATAAAATGTGTTCAATGTGCTGCCCATTGTGTTGGATTGTCAATGCAACCCTCTTCTCCCACTCTTCACACACTGATAGCAACACTGCAGGAGAAATGCTAGCACAGGCTTCCAGTATCCGTAGTTTCATGTGCTGCACATCTCGTATCTTCACAGCATAGACAATTGCCTTCAGATGACCCCAAAGATAAAAGTCTACACGATCGTAAAG
>BLSH010337780.1:45666-61027 GCA_018402905.1 Glandirana rugosa | reverse complement strand
GCCCACGATGACCAATCCACTTTCCAGGAAACTGTTCATCTAGGAATGCTCGGACCTGACACCCATAATGTGGTGGTGCACCATCTTGCTGGAACTATGATGTCGGTGATAGGGAATTGCTGGCCATCAAGTCGGCTTTGGAGGAATGGCGGTACCTCCTGGAAGGAGCAGCTCACCCGGTATTGGTTTTTACTGACCATAAAAACCATAAAAAAAACATATGCTGTGAAGATACGAGATGTGCAGCACCTGAAACTACGGATACTGGAAGCCTGTGCTAGCATTTCTCCTGCGGTGTTGCTATCAGTGTGTGAAGAGTGGGAGAAGAGGGTTGCATTGACAATCCAACACAATGGGCAGCACATTGAACACATTTTATAAGTGGTCAAAAACTTGTAAATAACTCATGAAAGAATAACGTTACGTTAAAACTAAGCACACCATTGTTTTTCTTGTGAAATTCCCAATAATTTTGATGTGTCACATGACCCTCTTCCTATTGAAAAAACAAAAGTTGGAGTCAAAATGGCTGACTTCAAAATGGCCGCCATGGTCACCACCCATCTGGAAAAGTTTCCCCCCTCACATATACTAATGTGCCACAAACAGGAAGTTAATATCACCAACCATTCCCATTTTATTAAGATGTATCCATATAAATGGCCCACCCTGTAGTTCAAAAGTGGGCTTTACTTCCACTTTAATGGAGGCACTTGTGGTAAGAACTATATAAGAGAGGATATTTTTATTTTATAAGAAATCTGTTCTCACTTCTTCTTGTGTCTCTTGAAAGATAATGTAAGAAAAATTTCCCAAAGTGACACAGACAACAAAAAAAAAAATCAGACGGGTTTTAAGCATTTCATACTCTATCTAAACTAAGAAAAAAAATGGCTTGACCTTGTTTGTCTTTATGGTTACTGGCATTGTACTAGAAAGCAGGTGTACAGGTAGTCTCTTTCATCTTACTTACGTCAGAGATCCTGCAGCATCTGAAAATGAGGCGCTAAAAGAAAGGAATGAGTCATATTTGTCAGAAATTGAAAATATGCAAAAATCTAGGTAAATGCAATGTGTTTAGAGCCCAATTGAAGTTTTATTTTAAAGGGTAACTCCACTTTCGTGGGGTAAAAAATAGCAAATAAAGAAAAAATAATATAGCGTGTACAATTGCGATAGAAGTCATATTGTATTTGAAAGTTATTAAAAATTACCTTTCCTTTTCAATCTGCAGCTGCTGTAATTTTCAGAGAATGCATTTCAATATGGCTACCTGAAGTTGTTCTGTACACAGAGTGTTTACTGACCACTCCCCAGAAACATAATTTCCTGCTTGTGTGATTGGCTCACCAATTTTCCCAGAAGTCTGCCTAAGATACAAGTCAGATTTCAGGCATCCCCTGCAACAAAAATGTCATTCTTGGAGAGCCACTTTCAATAGGAACACATCTAAAGGGATGCAGGCCCAGCAGATTTCCTCATTAGTGCAGCATTAGTCCAGCTGCACACCTGACAGTTAATTATGAAACCACTCCCATTAGACCTACTCGGCATAGACAAACACTTCAGAATAACAAAAGGTAGGAATCTGCAACAAAAGTTGTTATAATCCTTGCAATGTACATAGATCACCCAGAGGGGAATGTTTTTTTTTCAACAAAAGTGGAGTTACGTTTAAATGAAATAAACACATTCTAGGCACATCAAAACAAAGCGTGGGCAAAGTCTTATAAATAGTTTTCTCTAAGGCCTCATACACACGGGCGTATATAAAATAATAAACAAAATGTCGGGCCCGACGTCAAGGAGATAAAGTCGACGTTTTTCGGCGTTATGCATTGGCGTTTTTGAGCGCTAGTGAGCGTCGGCGTCAATAGACGTTTTTTAAAAAAAAATCATTCCTCTGCTATTTTTCAACCTAAAAACGTCGGCGTCAAAAAACGCCGGTACAATATTAGGTGGCGTTTGTTGGCGTCTGTTGGCGTCTCGTGGCGTTTTGCGGCGCTTTTTGACGTCGTTGCAGCCAAGGAACGCGCTGGTCGTGGGTTCTCTGATACGCCGACGCCATCTACAGCTCAAAAACGCCGACGTATTTTATATGGCCATTGACTAACATGGGGAGCAGCTAAAAAACGTCAGTAGACGCCGGCGTCAAAATACGCCCGTGTGTATGAGGCCTTAAAATGAGCTACAGCATGAGAAGAAAAGCCTGTGTCCTGCCAGCATTCTGCAGACTGATTTCTTTGTGTGGATGCAGCTGTCTCTCTGCAGATGTCCACCACAGCCCCTAATGAGTCAGAGCTATAGCTCTCCAGTCAGAGAGCAGCTTTGCTTATTGCAGAGCTATAGGTCTGAGAGCAAGGGTCTGGTGGCAAAACCCTAAGACCTTGTGCACCTTTTGTTTTTATGCACCTAATATACACTATATTACCAAAAGTATTGAGACACCTGCCTTTACACGCACATGAATTTTAATGACATCCCAGTCTTAGTCCATAGGGTTCAATATTGAGTTGGCCCACCCTTTGCAGCTATAACAGCTTCAACTCTTCTAGGAAGGCTGTCCACAAGGTTAAGGAGTGTCTATGGGAATGTTTTACCATTCTTCCAGAAGTGCATTTGTGAGGTCAGGCACTGATGTGGACGAGAAGGCCTGGCTCACAGTTTCCACTCGAATTCACCCTAAAGGTGTTCTATAGGTTTGAGGTCAGGCCGGTCAAGTTCCTCCACCCCAAACTTGCTCATCCATGTCTTTATGGAATGTGCTTTGTGCACTGGTCCTAATCATTTGGTGGAGGGGGGATTATGGTGTGGGGTTGGCTTTCAGGGGTTAGGCTTGGCCCCTTAGTTTCAGTGAAGGGAACTCTTAAGGCGTCAGCATACCAAGCCATTTTGGACAATTTCATGCTCCCAACTTTGTGGGAACAGTTTGGGGATGGCCCCTTTCTGTTTCAACATGACTGCGCACCAGTGCACAAAGCAAGGTCTATAAAGACATGGATGGAACTTGACTGGCCTGCACAGAGTCCTGACCTCAAGCTGACAGAACACCTTCGGGATGAATTAGAGCGGAGACTGGGAGCCAGGCCTTCTCGTCCACATCAGTGCCTGACCTCACAAATGCACTTCTGGAAGAATGGTCAAACATTCCCATAGACACTCCTAAACCTTGTGGGCAGCCTTCCAAGAAGAGTTGAAGCTGTTATAGCTGCAAAGGTTGGGCCAACTCCATATTAAACCCTACAGACTAATGGCTCGTACACACGGGACGACGATCGTGCGTACGACCGTGTTGAATCGTACGTTGACGGTCGTATGTAGCCTACTGACATGCACACGACGGTCGTACATACAACTTGCGGCCGGCCGAATGTGATGACGCGAACGAGCGTATAATGAGGAAGTAGCGTCACCTTTTGGGCTCCTTCATCTAATTTCATGTTAGTTGAAGTGGACTTGGCGCTTGCGTGTTTAGCACAATACAACTTTGTTGAACACAGCTGCTCTACACACGATACAACGGTCGTATGCGAGCTTGTTGACACGACCAAGTTTTCTAGTCTGCACATACAACTCCCACGAACGACCGTCGTACGTTCAACTGTTGAAAGCGCCGCCACAGACGATCGATTCTGCATACAACGGTCGTGAGTACGACGTGTTGAACACGATCGTCGTCCCGTGTGTACGAGGCTTAAGACTGGGATGCCATTAAAATTCACGTAAAGGCAGGCGTCCCAATATTTTTTATAATATAATGTATATCTAGCAGAATTAAGCTGAATTGGTTAGAAAATAAATATGCAAAATAAAATTAAAAGAATTTCAACAACATCTGTTACTATTTCATTTGGAGATTCTGATACCTCTGAATAAGCAAAAATTAGTCCAAATTTATATTCGGACTGAAACAAATTGCACATGTCTAAACCTGAGGCTCTCGAGCACAACGTTGGACTCAGGTAAGTATTGGTGAGCTGCTGCACACAGAAGGTTTTTTACCTTCATGCATACAATGCATGAAGGTAAAAAAATTCAGCCTTTAGAACAGGGGTTGGCAACCCGTCAATCACGATCGATCTATCGACCGAGGGGATGCGACAAGTGGATTGCAATCAAATTCCTGTCATGCCGACCCCGCTAGTGCTCCTCTCCCCACGAACAGCGCAGAGAAGGCATGGGCTCAGGCGTCTTGTCGCCTGAGCTCTCTGTCCAGCAAGCATAGGCAGAGGCATTCCCTTTTTTCGCAGCCTGCCCCTAGCTGCGGAGAGGGGAATGCCTCTGCCACCTAGGATTTGCTAAGAACAGGTTCAGGGTCACCTCCGAGTGCTCAGTGCGCGGATTTCCTAGTCTCCTCTTTACCAAGAGGGGAGGACTAGCAGGGTCAGTGCAGCAGAACAGATAGCTGTATCACAGCAGCTTTCCTGCACAGCTCTGCTTTGGGAAAACCCTTGTACCCACCTAACCTCTCTTTGTGTCCTGCTAACCTCTCTGTGTGCCCTCCTGACCCCTATGTGTGCTCTCGTGACTCCTCTATGTGCCATCCTGACCCCTCTGTGTGCCCTGCTGACCGCTTTGTGTGCCATCCTGACCCCCCTGTGTGCCCTGCTGACCCTTCTGTGTGCCCGGCTGACCCCTCTGTGTACCCTGCTGACCCCTCTGTGTGCCATCCTGACCTCTCTGTGTGCCATCCTGGCCCCTTTTGTGTGCCATCCTGACCCCTCTGTGTGCCCTGCTGACCCCTCTGCGTGCCCTGCTGAACCCTTTGTGTGCCATCCTGATCCATCTTTGTGCCATGCTGACCACTTTATGTGCCACCCTCATCCCTCTGTATGCCCTGCTGACCCATTTGTGTGCCAACCTGTGCGCCATCCTCATTCCTCTTTGTGCCCTGCTAACTCCTCTGTGTGCCCTCCTGAACCCTCTTTGTGCCCTCCTGACTCTTCTGTGTGCCCTGATGACCCCTCTGTGTGCCCTGCTGACCCCTCTTTGTGCCCTCCTGACTCCTCTGTGTGCCCTGCTGACTCCTCTGTGTGCCTTGCTAACCCCTCTGTGTGCCCCCTGACCCCTCTGTGTGTCCTGCTGACCCCTCTGTTTGCCTTCCTGGCCCCCCAGTACCATGACCTCCAGAACCCCCAGTTTCATATCATTCATACCGCCCTGTAGTGTGCTCTCCTGACACCCTAGGACCGTGCCTATCAAACTCCCCAGCCCTCCTGACCTCACAGTTCCATACCCTCCAGACCCAACTGTACCATGCCTCTTGCCCTCTTCTCCCAAGTACTGTGCCCTCCTGACCCGCCAGTACTGGGCCCTCCAGACCCCCCAACCCTCCTGAACCCCCAGTTCCATACCCTCCAGACCCCCCTGTACCAGGCTCTTCTGACCCCCCCATACCAGGTCCTCCTGACCCCTCTTGTATTGTGCCTTCCTGACCCCAATCCCCCCCCCCCCCACCCACACACACTGCTTTGCTGACCCTTGTCCTTTGCCATGTTCTCTTATCTGCTAGCCTCTGTCCTGCTCACCCCTCACATCTGCCCTACTGACCTCTGCACACTGCTTTTCATACTACTGACTTGTGCACTCTGCCTTACATCCTGCTGACATCTGTACACTGCCTTACATACTACTGACCTCTGTATACTGGCCTACATACTACTAACCTCTGTACACTGTCCTACATACTACTGACCTCTGTACACTGTTCTACATACCAACTGACGTCTGTACACTGCCCTACATACTATTGACCTCTGTACAATGTTCTACATACCTACTGACCTCTGTACACTGCCCTACACACTGCTGACCTCTGTATACTGCCCTACATACTACTGATCTCTGTACGCTGTCCTACATATCTACTGACCTCTGTAAACTGCCCTACCTACTACTGACCTCTATAACTGTTCTACCAACTACTGACATCTGTATACTGCCCTACACACTACAGACCTCTGTATACTGCCCTACAAACTACTGACCTCTGTACACTGTCCTATATACCTACCTCTCATCTGTACACTGCCCTACATACTACTGACCTCTGTATACTGCCCTACATACTACTGATCTCTGTGCACTGTCTTACATACCTACTGACCTCTGTGAACTGTCCTACCTACTACTGACTTCTGTAAACTGCCCTACATACTACTGCCCTCTGTAAACTACCCTACCCTCTATTGACATATGTAAACTGCCCTACCTACTACTGACCTCTGGTGGCTTGCTAGTTAACAAAAAAATAAAAGTCTGCGGCGTGCCCGGTCATTTCTGCTGTCTTCAATGTTGTCATGGTAGTCCTCCACCTCTGAAAGGTTGCCTACCCCTGCTTTAGAACCACTTTAAGATTTTTTCCCTCTGTTTTCACCTGGTGACCTGGCCAGTAACACACCTCCTGTATTAGAGTGCCCCCACTCTGGATGGAGAAGCAACAGAGACACCTTAGGACAGCACCATGTTAGATGTACTAGCAGATTTAGATGCAAAAACTAGCAGATGTAGATGGGATATATATATATATATATATATATATATATATATATATATATATACATATACAGTGCCCTGAAAAAGTATTCATGCCCCTTGGGATTTTCCACATTTTGTCATTTTACAACCAAAAATATAAATGTATTTTATTGGGATTTTATGAGATAGACCAACACAAAGTGGCACATAATTGCGAAGTGGAAAGAAAGTGATAAATGGTTTTCAATTTTTTTTATAAATAAATAAATATAAAAGTGTGGCGTGCATTTGTATTCAGCCCCCTTTTTTTTTGATACCCCTAACTAAAATCTAGTGGAACCAATTGCCTTCAGAAGTCATCTAATTAGTACATAGAGTCCGCTTCTAATGTTCTGTGAAGCCCTCACAGGTTTGTTAAAAGACCTTAGTGAACAATCAGCATCATGAAGGCCAAGGAACACACCAGACAGATCAGGGATAATGTTGTGGAGAAGTTTAAAGTAGAGCTAGGTTATGAAAAAATATCCCAAGCTTTGAACATCTCATGGAGCACTGTTCAATCCATTATCCGAAAATGGAAAGAGTATGGCACAACTGCAAATCTACCAAGACATGGCCATCCAGCTCCACTGACAGGCCGGGCAAGGAGAGCATTAATCAGAGAAGCAGCCAAGAGGCCCATTGTAACTCTGAAGGAGCTTCAGAGATCCACAGCTCAGGTGGGAGAATCTGTCCAAAGGACAACTATTTGTCATGCACTCCACAAATCTGGCCTTTGTGGAAGAGTGGCAAGAAGAAAGCCATTGTTGAAAGAAAGCCATAGGAAGTCCCGTTTGCAGTTTGCGAGAAGCCATGTTGGGGACACAGTAAACGTGTGGAAGAAGGTGCTCTGGTCAGATGAGACCAATATTAAACTTTTTGGGCTAAAAGCAAAATGCTATGTGTGTCGGAAAACTAACACTGCACAGCATCCTGAACACACCATCCCAAACGTGAAACATGGTGGTGGCAGCATCATGTTGTGGGGATGCTTTTCTTCAGCAGAGACTGGGAAGCTGGTCAGAGATTATAGGAAGATGGATGGTGCCAAATACAGGACAATCTTAGAAGAAAACCTGTTAGAGTCTGCAAAAGACTAGAGATTGGGGTGGATGTTTACCTTCCAGCAGGACAACGACTCTAAACATACAGCCAGAGCTACAATGGAATTGTTTAGATCAAAGCATATTCATTCCAATCAACCAATATTTTTACTTTTTGCTATAATAAATATCCAAAATAAAATTTTAAAAAAAGAAAAAATTCTTTATCACTTTAGGCCAATATGTATTCTTCTACATATTTTTAGTTAAAAAAAAATCGCAATGAGCGTATATTGATTGGTTTGCGCAAAAGTTATAGCGTCTACAAAATAGGGGATATATTTATGGCATTTTTATTATTATTATTTTTTTTTACTAGTAATGGTGGTAATCAGCAATTTTCAGTGGGACTGCGACATTGCGGTGGACAGATCAGACACTTTTGACACTTTTTTGGGACCATTGACATTTATACAGTGATCAGAGCTAAAAATAGCCACTGATTACTGTATAAATGTCACTGGCAGTGAACGAGTTAACACTAGGGCGCGATCAAGGGGTTAAGTGTATCCTAGGGAGGTGTTTCTAACTGTGGGGGCAGTGTACTGACAGGGAGTAGAGAGAGAACGCTGTTCCTGATTACTAGGAACAGCAGATCTCTCTCTACTTCCCTGATATAACGGGGATCTGTCTGTTTACATTGACAGATCCCCATTATGTCTCTCTCAGGAGTGCGGCCGCCGGCCATGCGCATTGGCTCCAGTTTCACTCTGCGCGCGCGCACGGGCCCCCTGTAACCCTTAAAGCGCTCACTGTACAGCTACGCCGATTTGCGCACGGGAGCCAACCTGCTGCCATATAATGATGGCGGTTGGTCGGCAAGTGGTTAAGGTCACTACTCAGGTGATCCAATCTCAACCCTACGATTACTGTCCATACCCAGTATTGACAGTAGCTGCACGCTCTGTAGTACGTCTCCACAGGGCTGGTGCAAGGATTTTTGACACCCTAGGTGAAACCTCATTTTGCCGCCCCCATTTGGCTCCGCCCTGACTTTACCCCCCTTTGCCCTGTCCATGTATACGATGGAAGTGGCAGAGGTGGAGATTTTTGCAGCGCCTCTCTACCTCTTTCTTTAGTAGTGGTCCACAGGCCCGCACCTGTGCCTCTGGACCCGGCCTAAAGTCAAATTATGGCGGCACCGGCTTGCTTCCTCATGCCAGCTGTGGTCTGCAGGTATATGGACAGGCTGGGGTAGTATATGGACAGGCTGGGGTAGTATATAGACAGGCTGGGGTAGTATATGGACAGGGGCTTGGCGCCCTGGGCATTAGTGCACCCTAGGCGGCCGCCTACTCCGCCTAGTGGTAGAGCCGGCCCTGCGTCTCCATCTTTGGCATGACAGTGCTGAGGCTCAAAGAATGGCTGCTCAGGCTCTGAGCTATGCATTCTTGGGAGCTGAAATTATAGGGAATATTACTGCATAACTTTGGGGATATGAGGCATGTTTGGTTATCAGAGGGTGGGAATGTTGGTTTGAATTTCCATTTTTGTGATAGGTTTGTTTTAAAGTCAATGGAGATCTTAAATTAGCCTTTCCTAACCTTTTTACCCCAAAGGAATCCTTGGAATAATTTTCAGGTTTAGCCAAACTCCTGCTAAAAAAATGTTGTTTTATACTGCTCGTTTTTAATCTATAATAATATTTGAACACAGCAAAGCCTAAAGAGTGATTTTCACACAAAATGATATTCTTGAAAAATGCAACCATCTGCAAGCTACGGTGCAGCAGGAATTAAAGTTTGAGATGTCATACAGTTGCCAAACAGTAAAATTGTGCCTTCCAAGTAGTGTGTGTTAGAACAGTCTATAGCCCATTACTCAGGCAATTATCTGCATGTCTTTTACCAGTGGAAAAAGGAAGTGGCAAACAACAAGTGCTGAAAGCAGGATAGATGGAAAGCTAGTTCATGTCTCTGATGCAGTTGTCTTTTACAGGAAGTACACACAATGCATCAAGAGACTCTATTTTCTGGGTTAATTACTAATTAAATAATAATACACAAGCATAAAACCAGTGCCAGTAAGCCAATAAGTAAGGATGAACTTCATCCACTCTCTTGACTTTATATGGTGGTTTTGAACACCTAGTAGCGTGAAGTTTTGACTTAATGTACAAATTGTACAATCTCAGTTAATTGCAAGTTGACCAGAAGGCAGATGAAGTCTTCATGGTTGCTATAAATTACTGCATATGGTCATTACATATTCTTGAATAAACGAAATGGCAAGTTGTGCCCTGTAGCCATATCAAAGGGTTCCTTGTGATGGGCACTAAATGAAATGCCATGAAATGCTGCTGGGTTTGCACTTTTTTTTCTGAAAACATCATCCAAATGTTTACTTTTCCATTGGCTTTAATTTATTTTGATAAATTAGGTCCTGCCAAGCTGTCTGGGTTCTGAGTGGCAATACTGCCACTACTTGCCATGTACCTGTATGAGGAGCTCAAGATGATAAGGATGGCCTCTCACGCAATTCCTGTCTGAACACCCCTGGAAGTTGGGACAGGGGCTGCCAGGGCAATGGATGGACAGAGGTGTCCGGAAGCTGGAAGTTAGACTTGTACTTGGGAGCACTGGTGTCAGGTAAGCAGAAGCATAGTGGGGAATTCACTAAGTCCAGTGGAGTGAAGATCCAGGTCACAGGTTTGGTAGCAGTCAAGCCGGAAGGCACCAAATTACCAACAGGATCAAAGTCAGGGCCTAGCAGAGGTTGGACAGCAAGGTACAGAAGCGATATGCAAAATCTGGTTCAAGGCTGAGGTCAGTAACAAAGGTAGGCAGCAATCATAGACAGGCAAGGGTAGTCCAGAAGCAGGTCAGATGAAAGATGGGCCAATAACAGGGTCAAGCAGATTCAGAATCAAGGATAACAGGAATTTAAGTGGAAAGACCATTCAGCATTAATGATCTTATGCAGGGCTCAGGTTTAACTAGGCTATTAGGTACCAGTATATGTGGTCCTCCATATGCACATTGTTGAGTGCATGTTCAGATGCACGTATACAAATTTATGTGCATGTGCCTTATACCTAGCATGATTTCTCTGACAGCTGACATGATATTCCTGACATTGCTCAGGGGCAGGGGTTCATGAAAAATGCCCCACCTACTCATCACCACCCTGTGAATGTTTCCCTATTACTGAGGAAGTGGTGATTTCCATCTTACTGCATACGTGTTTCATTATAAATCAACTATTGTCTCAAATCATCTGCTGGTTAATTACTCAACACAAAAATGAAAACATTAGTTGTCCTCATTTTCTAATTTAACAGATAATATAAAATATATCATCATTGGTATCCCCTTAAAGCGTAACTCCACTTTTGTTGAGAAAAAAATCTAATCTGAAGAAACCCCTCTGTGTTTCTCTGTACCTCTGTGCTGAGTAGGTCTAATGACAGTGGTTTCATAATTACTGTCAGGTGTGCAGCTGAAGAGCACTAATGAGGAAATCATCTGGGCCTGCATCCCTTTAGACATGTTCCTATTAAAAGTATCTCTCCAAAAATGACATTTTTGTTGCAGGGGATGCCTGAAATCTGACTTGTATCTTAGGCAGACTTCTGGGAAACTTGGGAAGCCAATCACACAAGCAGGAAATTATGTTTCTGGGGAGTGGTCAGTAAACACTCTGTGTACAGAACTACTCCAAGTAGCCATATTGCAATGCATTCTCAGAAAATTACAGTGGCTGCAGATTGAAAAGGAAAGGTCATTTTTAATAACATTCAATTACAATAAGACTTGTATCTCAATTGTACACATTATATTATTTTTTCTTTATTTGCTACTCCCCCCCCCCACAAAAGTGGAGTTACCCTTTAAAGGATAAGTTCTCCTTTTAAAAAAATAAATAAATGCACATCTTTTTGCAGGTTATAACATGTGCATTTATTATTTCTTTTACTTGGCGCCTGTAAAGTGTTGCAGCCGCAATCTACTAATGCAGGACTCCTGCAGACTTGTTAGTGTATTTGTCTGCTCGTACCTTGTGAAGGCAGGCAGATACACACTGACAGAAAGAGACAGTGAACTACCAGAGCACTCAACAGCACCATGGTAGTTCGTTGAGAACTACAAACCAATAGCTTTTCTGTACTTGTCGGACAGGCTGTCGGTACTTGTAGTTTCCAATTCACAGAACACTGTGAATGAATGACTCGGCCGGGTGGGCGGAGCTTGCTGTCACTTTAAAGTAGTGACAGCAAGCAGGGGGAGAAGACTCTCTGCTTGCTGTCATTGGAGGCAGCAGAGCAGGCATTGGCTGCAATAGTGGAAGCATGTTACATGTTCCACCCTAGAAATGGGTGAAACATGTAACACTTTTCAAAGGTAAACTTATCCTTTAAAACAGTAGGGACCATATTTTGGCCTCTAGCTTGTCACTCACCACCACTTTACACAAAACTTTGAGCATTTTGCACTGTGATGTAACCAATGTTATATTGTCCACACATTACATTCATTGATTTTAATGAGCATTCATTCAATTATAGCAATACTCAAACTCACATGCCTTAATTTTTCTATCAAAGTAGGTATGTTACATCCTCAAATTATATGTAATTGTGTAAGGACATAACATGTTACAACTCAGGATTGAAAACTTCTAGTTTCTTTTGACTATCAGAAGATATTCAGTTCAGATCTAATCTTATGAAAAAAAAATATAAAATCTCACAGGCTTCAATAAAATGGCTATTACTCCATTGAGATCTAACACATTATTTAAGGACTTGCTGTCTCCCTGCTGCTGTCTCCTGATGAAGTCATGCAAATGTGACGTAACGCGTAGGGCGCAAGGACTGGAAGTGATAGGATAGGAAGCCTGCTATTTGGTTATATTGGTTTTAAAGACAATTCTCTGACATTTTACGTGTAAGTAAATTTAAAGATTTTTGACTTTACTAAACTATGAGAGCCTTATCTTTGCTTGTCACACTGAGATGATCATCTATCTGACCTCATGGGACTTTGAGAAATCTTAAATGAACAGTACCCCAACTATCCTAGGAAGTACTGGTGTTTTAAGGGAGACCCCAGTGGACGGAGGTGGAAGTGGTCCCATCACGGAGGGTTTAGATGCCCGAGAGTCTAGCTATACAATACATGCTCTATGTACCCTAAGTGGAGGTAAGACTTCTGTGAGCCTTAGCACTTGATGTGAAGACAGTCATGGAATATTTTGGAGTATATTTTGGAATTTATGGACTTATATACTAAGGACATTTAAGATTGATATATATTTTTTCACATATGCAGTATATCATTCTTATAGATTTATCCATTGATTTTATTTATTTTTATATTGTTTGAGCACTAGAGTTGTAAGCAGTGCTACACCACATCATTTTATTATTATTCTATATTATTGTGAGAACATACAGTAGGTGTTTTATCAGCAGCAATCTTATACATATTTATTCACGCACTAGGTTTTAAATATTTAATAAAGATTGTATATTGGTCAAATGGTAGTGCAGGGGATAAGATTATTCATATTTATTTAGTCACTTATCAATACCTCCATGTACATTGCACAAACTGAACAACCAAATTAACCACTTTAACCCCCGGAAGGATTTCCAATGTTAGGACCAGAGCTTTAACTGACAATTGCGCAGTCGTGCGACGTTGTACCCAAACAAAATTTGCGTCCTTTTTTTCCTACAAATAGAGTTTTCCTTTGGTGGTATTTGATCACCTCTGCATCATTTTTGATCGCCGCTATAAACAAAAAAAGAGTGACAATTTTGCAAAAAAAACCCACAATTTTTTACTTTTTGCTGAAATACAAATCCAAAAAAAAATATATAAAAAAAACATTTTTTTTTCATCGGTTTTAGCCAATTTATATTCTTCCTCATATTTTTTGTAAAAAAAAAAATCGCAATCGGCGTTTATTGATTGGTGTGCGCAAAGTTGCCGTGTTAACGGATGATGAGAATTCATTTCTGGGGTTTTTTATTTTTTACTAGTAATGGCGGTGATCTGCAATTTTTAGCGGGACTGCGACATTGCAGCAGACATGTCGGGCCATTTTGACACTTTTTTGGGACCAATGACATTTATACAGGGATCAGAAATTTAAATGTCCACTGATTACTGTATAAATGTCATTGGCAGTGAAGGTTAACCTGCAGGGGGTAGTGAAGGGGTTAACTGTGTTCCCTAGGCATGTTCTTACTGTATGGGGGCTGGGCTGTTATGGTCACCAGAGATCTAACTGATCCCAGTGACAGGGATCAGCAGATCTCTTATGTCCCCATTGACAGAGCGGGGAACTGCTGTGTTTACATCAGCGGTCCCCCGTTCTTTTGCACTGGCTGCTCATCGTGGCTCGCCAGCAGACATCGGGTCCCCCGAGCCGCAGGCACACCCCCCCGGAATGCGGCGGGCACGTGCACGCCGCCGCGCCCCCTAGCGGCCACTCTGCAAATTGCCGTTTATTTACGGCGATTCGCGGGACACGTCCACACTGCTGCAGTAAATATACTGCGCGCGGTGTGGAAGTGGTTAACATATATACACTGTATACACCAATCAGCCATAACTTTATGACCACCCACCTTAACCAAGGCATGGACTCCACTAGACCCCTGAAGGTATGCTGTGGTATCTGCCACCAAGCTGTCAGAAGCAGATACTTTAAGTCCTGTAAGTTGCAAGGTGAGGTCTCCATGGATCAGACTTGCATTTCCATCACATCCCACAGATGCTTCATGGGAATGAGATGTGGAGATTTTGGAGGCCAAGTCAACACCACAAACTCCTTGTTGTGCTTCTCAGACCAGGCCACCTTCTTCCATTGCTGTATGGTCCCAGTTCTGATACTCACATGGCTATTGTAGGAACTGAGGTTCAAAAAAATGACACCAGTTACTCTGGACAGATGAGTGAAAAGTTGAAATCTTTGACTGTAACAGTAGCAGTAGCACTTCGTTTCCAAAAGAACCAATCATACTTCAGCATTGCATTGACTAGTGGTAATAAAGAGTCTTAGTTTTTGTAGAAATAAGATCAGAATATATGAAAAGTTTGATGATAAACAACAGTTTTTCAAAATAAAATTGTTATTTGGGATTATAATTTTAACTTTGATGATTAGCCAGCATGGCACCTGTGTCTACCAATGAACAGAATCCTGCCCGTGACAGCATCTCCTTCAGCTTTCCTCTAAGTGCTTCACTTTCCTCCCATAATCCAAAAAGCATACTGCCCTGGAAGCAGCCAAGCTATGCTATGGTTGTCAACATGATATTTTTGCCAAATTGTTATGGTTTGGTCAAATACGAACCTCTATGGTTATGTCTAGGTATCATTACAAAAAACAGAATGATAGACCATTTTGTGTTAAATTCAAGTCTGATAATACTGGTAACTGGTGGAAAGTACTCCATTGCTCAAGGCTATCTGAGGAATCTCAACTATGACAACCAGGTTTAAGGTTGTTTTTTTAACATCAAGCTTAAGTGCTCATTACAGTAACCTTGACTCCTTACACTTTTGTGCAGTATGCCTGACCCAGGGCTAGTCGCAAGAGTTACTCTCGAAACTAACCTCACAAGACCGCCTCCCCCGCAGGGGGACAGTTTTGTGTTGTCGAGTCGTTGCCTCTAGCGACATGATTGCAGACTAACAATCATGTCACCGAGGCTGGTCTCGACTGTCCAAAAAAAGAATCCGACGTATGACGTGTTTTCACATTCCTCAGTTCCAATGACATTACTCGTG
>BLSH010337758.1:846715-872103 GCA_018402905.1 Glandirana rugosa | reverse complement strand
CAATTTCTTTACCCCGATCGAGGGGGGGACACGATTATATTGCAGCTTACTAATTCTTAGATGTGGTGGCTGTATTATTTCTCTTTTTCAGGCTTTCTTTCCTTTATTTTCACCAGGTGATCCAACCAATAAGTCTGTTGTTTTTCAACAGAACAAGCTGCCCTGCAGATGCACAGTTGGGGATTTACTGACAGGGGTGCTTACAATGATCGGCTTTTGTTTTCTTTTTTGTAAAACCTTTATCCAATAACTGTTGCTGTAACTGCCTGTGTAACTGCACTGGAGTTTGGCTTCAGTTTGTTAGTGTATCTAAATATACTAGTACACCTAACTCTCCCCTATCTCCAGACTGGCATTGCTGTTGTCCAAAGGTGCCCCTGTGCTCCTTTATCCAGAGTGGGTACAGAGGAGGTGTGTTACTGGCCAGATCACCAGGTGGAAACAAAGGAAATAAGCTTAAAAAAGAAAGCCAATGCAGTCATCACATCTAATGATTGGTAAATTGCAATATAATACATTTTGGCTTTGGGTTTAACCAGTTGCCGACCGCCCACTGTGGCTTGATGGCGGCAACTTGGCTGGTTATCGCGACACGGCGTCACCTGGCGGCGGTCGTGAGAACGAGTATTGTGAGCGCGTGCCGCCGGAAGCGCGCTCGCATGCTCACTGTGTTCTGGGGGGGCCAGGGAGTGGGTATGTCAGACTCGATGTCCACCGGCTACCTGCGATGGCCCCCCGCAGTGAGAGAATGGAGGTCTGTGTATGTAAACACGGATCTCCGTTCTGACAGAGGGTGAAGGGCGAAGATCACAGGCTCTCTGTTTATGGAAGCCGTGATCACTCCCCTCCCCCAGCCAGTCCAGCCCCCCATACAGTTAGAACACACACAGTTAACCCCTTAGAGCGTCCCCTGCAGGTTAACCCCTTCCCTGGCAGTGACATTTATACAGTAATCAATGCATTTTCATAGCATTGATTGCTGTATAAATGCCAATGGTCCCAAAAAAGTGTAAAATGGTCCGACATGTCCGCTGCAATATCGCAGTCCCAATAAAAATCGCAGATCGCCGCCATTACTAGTAAAATCTAGAAAAAAATAAAAACCCCATAAATGAATTCTCATCATTCGTAAACGTGTCAACTTTTGCGCAAACCAATCAATAAACGCCAATTGCAATTTTTTTTTACCAAAAATATGAGGAAGAATATAAATCAGCCAAAACTGATGAAAGAAAATGTTTTTTATATATATATATATATTTTTTTTTTTGGACATGTATTTTAGCAAAAAGTAAGAAATATTGTTTTATTTGCAAAATTGTCGCTCTTGTTTTGTCTTCTTTTGTTTATAACGGTGATCAGAAATGACACAGCGGTGATCAAATACCACCAAAAGAAAGCTCTATTTGTGGGAAAAAAAGGACGCAAATTTTGTTTGGGCACCGCGTCTCACCACCGCACAATTGTCAGTTAAAGCGTCGCAGTGCCGAATCACAAAAAGCGTTCTGGTCCTAATGTGGGAAATCCTTCCGGGGCTGAAGTGGTTAAAGTGGTTGTCAACTCGTGACAACCACTTTAACCTACAGGTAAGCCTAGAATAAGGCTTACCTGTAGATGCCCTGCATATCTCCTAAACCTGTACGGTTCAGGAGATATGCAGTGTATTTGCTGTGCCGATGTCATGTCGGCACATGCGCAGTGAAGAAACTGCCTCCGTGCCATTCCTCCAGTGTGACCGTGCCGTGACTGGCGGCTCACGCAACTCACAGCGCCGGAGTCGCAGCCCCGGAAGGAAGAGGGGCTGAAGATGGATGTCAGGACAGGAAACAGCGCTGGACGTCGCAGGCTTCGCTTACAGGTAAGTGGCACATAACGGGCTACTATGCGATGCCCATTATGCTTCTACATTACAGGGGAATACAGAGGAAGTAAACCCCATCTGGGTTTACTTCCTCTTTAATACCACTTTGAGTTTCTTACTGCTCAAAAAAATGCATCTTTTACCTGTCACTATGCAAAAATCCAACTCAGTCTACTAGCAGCTACCTCTCTTTAAGGCTGAATGATGTCCAGTGTCACTCAACACAGAAGACAGTGCCCAGGCAGTCATTACCACACCATCTCTAGTCCTCTGAATTGCAGATGGTGTAGTCATTACCCAGCCTGGAAGTGCTGTATTGGAGTGCCCATGTTGAGAAGCAGGCAAAAACCCCTGTAACCCCTTATCCCACACCTCCCTGGATTCCTGGACACACCCAGAGCAGATACGATTCTTGGCTTCCCTCACTCTGCAGTTCAGAGAGGCCACACTTAATGAGGCACTTCGTTATTGGGCCTTGGATCCCTCCTGCTGTTCACCTGTGTTCCCAGAGCTATCCCTGTGAGAGAAGCTGTTTATGTAAATAATCACAAGTTGCGCTGCTCTGATCTGTTTTACTGAAGTAGTCATTCTCAGCTTGACTTTCTGTTGTTAGAAGGTCTTATAGAGTTTAAACTTTGCATTTACATGTTACCCTGACTGAGTCACAGAGACACTGCTGTGAAGGGTCCATGTTTGTGCAGCTTTCATTATTCTGCAGTGTACATTTTTTTGCCATCCTAAGCCTGTTTTGTAATATTGGAAGGCTTTGCACAAGATTTTGTAGTATGCCTGTGGTAATTCGTGCCCATCTGGCCAAAAAAAACATTTGTGCGGTCTGGTACTGATGCTGGATGAGAAGACCTGGCTTGCACTCCAATTCATCACAAAGGTGTTCAAGAGAGCCGTGGTCAGACTTCTGTGCAGGCAATTTGAGTTCCTCCACACCAAAATCCTCCTACCTTCTCTTTGTGGACCTGGCTTTGTGCACAGGGGCACAGTTATACTAGATCAGAAAGGGGGCTTTCAAAGCAAACTATTGTTAAGGAAGTGCACAACTGTCTAATTGTTAATACAGTACCCTTCTCTGGAAACACCCGACCTTAATCATTTGAAGGGGTATCACCATACTTTTTGCCTTATAGTGTATTTATAGCGGACCTTTAGTCATTTTTTTCAACTTTCCATCTATTAAATCTTCTCCCCTTGTCTTAACTTTGGATAGTAAAACGTTTTTTTCTCTGTCAGTAAATACCGTATGCAGCCCACTTCCTCTTTCTTGTCTAGTCATTAGCCTAGGCGTATGATATCATGAACAGCTCTCACTCTCATGAGAGTTTGCCAGGAAGGGAGGGGGATGAGTCATAAGAGGACCAATGAGAGCTGCAGAGCCGGAGGTGTGCCTTTGTGTGTTTGTGTAAATCCAGGAAGTGAACAGGCAGCAGCTTCAGCTGCCCACAGTTAAAATGGCTGCAGCCAGACTTAGTGGAGGGAGATTTCTGTAGCATATTTGGCAGGTCCAGAATCACAGTATATATAAAATAATACGCAAAGTGGTTGGAGGGAAGCTTCAGAATGGCAAAGTTGTTTTTATTAGAAATTCTGTGAGCAGACTGCAGTTCCTCTTTAACTTTGCTGTGATTGACATTTCCCCTTAAAGAGGAAGTAAACCCTGATGGGTTTTACTCCCTCTTTATTACCCTGCAATGTAAAAGCATAATGGGCTACTATGCATCGCATATTAGACCATTATGTGGCACTTAGCCAGTGATGACCAGCATTGTCCTCGCTCCAGGCCGTGTCCATCTTCTGCCTCTCTTCCTTCCGGGGCCGCGATCTCCGGCTCTGTGACTGCCCGGAGTCGCGTGACATCACTCCTGTGCATGCGTGCGTGAGCCGCCAATCGTGGCACGCACTCAGTGAAGGAACTGCACGGAGACTGTTTCTTCACTGTGCATATGCCCGATGACGTGGGCTCATCACAGTACACTGTATATCTCCTAAACCGTGCAGGGAACTTACAGGTAAGCCTTATTATAGGCTTACCTGTAGGTTAAAGTGGTTGTCAAGGGTTGACAACCATTTTAACCATGCTTCTTGGGAAGATTTCAGAGCTCCCACAAATGCTGTGTAAATATTTTCTCTTTAGATGGTGCGCTTGTACATTGCTTGTGAGTATGGATTTTTCTCTTGTTATGTTAAAGGGGGAGTAGAGATCCTTGACCTCAGTTTTCCTCCTGTAAGGCCAAATGTGACTTCTTCTTTGAGGATTTTCTATATTGTCATTGTTAATTTTACAAGAAATAGAAGAGACTAGTATTATAATAAACTGTAGTGTTGGAAGTCAGCAGATTAAAAAAAACCTGTTACTGGAATTTGAGGTATTGGCTGGTGTTTCTATTCTACATGTGCAAGGTGCGTGGACTTAGGTATTTATTACTTATTTATTATTGGCCACTAGATGGTGCCATCAGTTAACATAAAGAAAACTAATTCTAAAACGAACACATCAAACTAACAAAATATGCATTTTTTTTTTAAACAGATGTTCTTTACTGGCGTTTTAGTTATAAAGGATTTAGCCTAGAAAACACTCTTATCCTCCTATCCTTACAAGTGGACAAGTCTAATTATCCTTGTCCACCTCCAAAAAATGGGCAACATTAACCCCTTCGTGCCTAAGGTTAAAACAAATCTAAATGCCTAAGCCCAATTTTGCAATTTTGACGTGTGTTAGTAAAACTGTACATATCATCACAACTGCTTTGTGCATCCAGGTGTATTATACCTTGTTTTTTCAGGACAAATTAGGCTTTCATTTGGTGGTAAATAGTAATGGATATCTCCTGATTTTTTTTTATTATCAGAGGAAAACTGGCCCGAAATAGTAAAAAAAAAAAATGTTTTATTTAACTGTATATTTCTTCCTACTGCCATAACCTTCCACCAAAGAACAACTCAACTCAACTACATTCTCCTGCTCCTGGCGATCACATATGCGTATGTTAGTTGTTGTTTGTACCCTTAGTACAGCCCAGAAACAATAGTGCACATTTTGCTTTTTTTTAAATCCTACCTAAAGCACACTGACACTAACTGACACTGATACTTATTTAAAAATAAATCCTGACCAAAAAAATACTGACCCTGACCTTTAACCCTAAGCTTTGACCCTCACCTTGACCCAAACACTAACCCTGGCACTGACCTAGATCAAACCTTGCTCAAGGTATTGTTGTTTTTTTTTTTTTTTTAATTATTATTATTATTTTTTTTATCTCTGCAAGGACAGGGTATGATAAAATATATTTCTCTCCTCCAGACAAAAAACACAGGGCGGGCTTCACAGTGACTGATCACTGTGATAGCCAATCAGAATCTATCACAGTGATCGGGTGACACGAAATCGGACGTTCCGGGGTCCCGACCATTAGAACGGGGCCCTCGGTGAGACCACGGTCTCTGTGCTGAGACCGCGCCAGACGTCATTTCCGGCTCCCCGCATCCGCTGACGTCACATCCTGCCGGTGGTGGAACGCACGCCGTATGTTGGAAACAACGCCACGCATTGCCTACATGAGTTTTATCTATGCGAGAGTACAGCTGACTTCTTGTAAGTGTTATCTTTGCTTTTGCGCTTAATAAATATTTGACGGTATTTCACTATGGAAGCCATTCTTTTCTTTCTATACCCAACCATACGAGGATAAATGGATTCTCTGACATACAGTTCTGATTAAAGCGGGGGTCTCGTCACCATCACCCACATTTCCATCTGACCAGCACCAGGACCAAGCTTTTTTGATCCCCAGACTGAAAAGCTGGGGGTCCATTTGTTCTGGTGAGTGGGGTCACAACGGGGGATTGTCACCGAGCACCACGATTTACTTTTTGGCACCTGATTGAGCACGGAGCACCTTATTTAATTTTATGGACTATATGTTTATTTATAGTTTACATTTAAGTTTTGAGCATTATCAATTTATTATTGATGTGGTTTTCACTTATTATGTTTAAGTGCGATTGATGGTCAATTAGCATTTACATTTATACTTGGGATTATCCACTTCACAGTTATTTTGATTTAAAGGCGGCGCTGTATATTGTGTTTTATGTTACAAAAAAATACTGACCCTGACCTTTAACCCTGAACTTTGACCCTTACCTTGACCCAAACACTAACCCTGGCACTGACCTAGATCAAACCTTGCTCAAGGTATTGTTGTTTTTTTTTTTTTTTTAATTATTACTATTTTTTTTTATCTCTGCAAGGACAGGGTGTGATACAATATATTTCTCTCCTCCAGACAGAAAACACAGGGCGGGCTTCACAGTGACTGATCACTGTGATAGCCAATCAGAGGCTATCACAGTGATCGGGTGACACGAAATCGGACGTTCCGGGGTCCCGACCATTAGAACGGGGCCCTCAGTGAGACCACGGTCTCTGTGCTGAGACCGCGCCATGCAGCGTGCTCCCAGCACAAAGGGAGATATACAAATATGCGGCCCCACTGAAAAAAAAAGCCCGATCCAGTGGGGCCGCATATATTTGCGTACGGTCGATGTGAAGGGGTTAAATAACATGATGAAAACAGCTCCTGCTGATAGTCTTTCAGATATATTTATAGGGTATTGAGAACAGTATTTTAAGCAGAAAGTATGTCTTAAAATATTTCATTAGGCTTCCATGCAAAGCTTTATGTCTTATCTACCCTATCTATGACCATTAGCATGTACGAGTCAAGGTAACCAGATTGTCCCAGTGCCATTTTAAAATGGGGCCCAGACTCCATGGCTTCTGTATCCCCCTTATTAGTTTTGGAGCTGCCGGTTGTAAACAATAAGTCAGGAGCGAAAATGAACAGTACTTCTAATGCTTCTACAGATTGCGCCTTGGATTAGAAGCATTTCTGCAAGCGATGTCATGGCAATTCCTGTCAATATGTTAATATGGAAGCTCAGGCGGAGCTGGTACAGCTCTGTACAGCCTCTCCTTACAACAGTAAATGACTACAATAATGACTTATTGCTGGCTGATTGCAACCGACAATAGATCATTTTTGGAAGCTGCTGTATAGCTGCATGGAGGTCTGGATCTGATCTCCACTGACCAGTAAGAATGAGGTTTGAGTTCAGGGCAATGTATGATTTGCCCCGAACTTTAGCTGTTTGCACTTTGGAAAATAGGTGAACTAAATGGCTCTTTCGCCCACCCACTGTAGCGAACCACCGGCTGTGGAGTGTGGTATTATTACTATTAAATGAATGATAGCTTCAGGGTCTGTGTTTGTTAGGCTACTGCAAAGCAACCAATGACACATTCCTAGCCCTATTCACTGCTAGCGAGATGATTCCCTGGCTGCCCACAGAATGTGAAAAATAGGGCTGTCTGAAGTAATTTCTGTCTGAAAAATGGTTGAGTTACACAACGTCATTTGTTGCTAGGACCCAAGCGGTCCTTTCTGTCCTAGCAACCAATGACACTATGTGGCGGTGACATCATCCATGGATACCTGGCGGCTTTTTTAGAATTTTAAACTCAGCAACCATTGAAGCTTTGCTGTCATTTGTTGCAAGAGGAGCGGTGGGAGAGGATCATCATGGGGAATTTACTCTGTGGAACAACATTATCTTTTAGACATTGTGGAATGCTATTTTTTTGGGGGGGGGGGGGGGGCTCCATGCTGTTTTTTTTTGCATGGGGTACCCCTTCAAGTTCATACCAGACCCTTATCCTAGATAAGGGTCTGAAGTGGATGTTGACGAGAATAATCAGCCACTGTTTACAAACCAAACAAAGTGCCAGGAACTGCCATTTACTGGAAAATGAAATGCCATTTATTTCTTTGTGTCACTTTTGCTTCAGTACATTGTACAGGTGGGCCACTTCTCTGCAGGTTTAAGACACTACCCTAAGCATTTGTGAATTTAGCATTTTTTATGTTGCTTTTTTAGCCATTTTAAAAGTGCTGCTTCCTGCTGAATTGTATTTATAAAACAACATCTTTTGCAATGGTATATGTGCCCAATGGCAATGCCCAGTTACCCGTGCCCTTTGACAGTCCCTTGCCAACAGCACTGCAAATGGGCAAAATTGATTTGCAGGATTCACTGCCATATAATTCAACAGGGTTCAGAGCAACACTCACAATTTCCCCTCCGAAAATGAATCCCGTAGTCGTGCAAATGATGCTGGATAGTCTGAACGACATTTGTGATTACTACAAAAGCAGCTCAAAATCTTTGAATTTTTAGTGATCGCAAACCTATGAAAAAGTTGCTGTAGTGCGGATTCATCCCCTTGTTAACTGGACTTAAGGCCCGTACACACGGTGGGACGGTCTCACAAAAACGGTCGCACAACAGCTTGTCGTACGATCATCAGACCGTTAGTACGCGTGATTAGAACAGCCGACATGCGACGGTCGTACAACAGAAGTTGGATGAGCAGACTAGAAAACTTTGGTTATACCAACAAGCGGTTGTACGTACGTTGTACAGTATGTACAGAGAAGTTGGTCCAACAAGTTGTACTGTGCAAAACACGCATGCTCAGAAGTCAGGAACACCCGGAAGTGTCCGTTTGTGTAAACCTACGTTCCTAATTCACAAATCACATTCACCTGAACTTCCTCTTTATACGCTCGTAATACGTTACCACGTTAGACTTGGTTGTACGATCGCTTAGTGCATGTCAGTATGTGAGACACAACAGCCAACATACGATTTTGGACATCTGGTCGTACGACCGTCGCATCATGTGTACGAGGCTTTAGTCTTATCTCAATGTTACTCCAGCAACTTAAAGAAAAACATTTTTCCCGTGCGTGCAGCACAGTGTAGCATCACAATTGGAATAAAGCTCTCCTAAAGTAAAACAAATGCGTTGTTACATAAAAGTCACACAAATGCAGTGGTGTATCATCCATGGGTGCAGGGTGTTCACTGAACACGGGCCCTGAGGGGTTGGGGGGCCCACTGTGCTCTGACCCACACTGCACCCATGGATGATCTCTCCCTGGTTGACAGCCAGGGATGATTGGTGCAGTGTGCGCTTGCACACCGGCCCACTAATTTCATGATAAGAAGAAGATCCTGCGCTCGGATAGTGAGACAATATGTGTACAAGAAGTAAATAGTATTAAATAATTTCAGACTGCTGCCCTCCAGCTCCTCTCCTCCACAGAGGAAAGTAATGAATATAAAAAGGTTTGTCAGGAGGTGGCGCTGTCGGTAGATATGTGTGACTTTTTAAAGGTGATATATATGGTCACTATATATCACCTTTAAAAAGTCACACATATCTACCGACAGCGCCACCTCCTGACAAACCTTTTTATATCCACTAATTTCATGATACGCCCCTGCAGAAATGTGATATTGTTTAATTAGCAGACTTTGGAAATTATATTTTGATGCAAACATGCAAATTATGTGAATGTTTCCATGGGGAAAATTACAGGAAAATGCATTTTATTGCTAATTTTTCAGGAGGACTGCTAGTACAAACACAAGGCATTGGCATGAATCATTTTGTAACTGTCAATAGTAGACTGTCACTAGTTTAAAAATGACAATTGTACAATAAATGTGACAAAAATAAATAAACCTAATTATATTTACCAAGGCATATTCTGCATTCTGGGTTGTATATCCTTGCAGTACGTTTAGCAATATAATAGAGAGAAATGGAATACAAGATGATTAGAAGGAGAAAGGAGAGATTTTTCTATTAACTTATTCCCAGTATAAACCAAGGAAATAAAAAAAAAATATTATTAAAATTTGCCCTATCTGTTTAGGAAAGAAATGATGTATAATATGTATAGGGTAGTCCAGCCTTTTTCAACCAGTGTACCCAGGCACCCTGGGTTACCTTACGATTTCTTTAGGGGTTCTTTGGCAAAATGCCTAAAAAATGATCAAAAATTGTATACAATCCAGCAGGTGGATAAAGCTTGCCTTTTAGTTACACAGAGCCATAGGTTTCCATTACGACTTTCTAGACACTGGCATCTAAACAACCAATGACGTCATCAGATAACCACTTTCCGCCCACGCTATAGCTGAAAGACAGTTACACCATGGGCTTCCAGTGCCGGGAGGCCGTCCATAGACATCCTCCTGTGATCGCACTCCTTGTGCACCCCCTTCGGCTCGCGGGCGGCACGCTCTGTGATCGTCGAGGGTAAAGGGACAATCACAGCGGCCCTTTACCACATGATCAGCTGTCAGCCAATGACAGCTGATCACAGAAGTAAACAAAGACCAATTATCTGCTTTTTGTTCTCCTCGCACTGACAGCGTGAGGCGAAAAAAAGAAAGCTGGTAAACAGCTTCTGTTACAGGGACATCTGTCTCAATATCTGCCCACCAATGCTGCTAATCAGCACCCACCAGTGCTGCTAATCAGTGGCCACCAGTGCCACCTATCAGTGCCCATCAGTACTGCAAATCAGTGCCCACCAGTGCTGCTAATCAGGGCCAACCAGTGCCACCTTTCAGTGCCCATCGGTACTGCTAATCAGTGCCCACCAGTGCTGCTAATAAGTGCCCACCAATGCCACCTTTCAGTGCCCATCAGTACTGCTAATCAGTGCCCATCAGTGCCTCATCATCAGTGCTACCTATCAGTGCCTATGAGTGCCCATCAGTGCTACCTATCAGCGCAAGCTCATCAGTGCCTCCACATCAGTGCCCACCAGCGCTGCCTCGTCAGTGCAGCCCCATCAGTGCCGCCTCATCAGTGCCACGTCATTAGTGCCTATCGGTGCCCATCAATGCAGCCTATCAGTGCCCATCAGTGCAGTCTCATCAGCGCACATCAGTGAAGCAGAAAAATTACCCTTGTTTGACCCTTCTCTGCCCCTCTCCCTCAGCACTGGGGTCACATTAGCTGACTGATGGAGAGAAATTGAGGAAGAAGAGAAACATTACCAGTGTGCAAAAGTGTATTTGGTTTGGAAGAATAAATCACCTCTAACATCGGGGTTTCCTACATGTGGATGTTGCTGCATTATGTAATAGTTTTTCACATTTTAGAATGGGGTACATCATTTTAAAGCGTGCCTTGACTAATAAAAGGTTGAGAAACACCGGGGTAGTCTACAAGTGAAAAAAGGTATAATGTGTGGAAAAAAGACATCATGGAAACAAAAAAAAGCTCTTGGACTCAAGGGGATTTACGGAGAAAAACGCCTTTCTAAAGGTAATTTTTACCTGCTCTGTGCAATGGTTTTGCACAGAGCAACCATGAACCCTCTCTTCTGGTTTCTCCCTCGTTTATTCTCTTCATTCAGTGCCTCCATAGAAAGCCGCTTCCTATGGGGGCACTCATGCAAACTCATTCCCAAGCCCTGCTGCCTCTGTCCATAGACACAGACAGCGAGTACGGCACTGCACCCCGCTCCCTCGTCACAGAATTTGATTGACAGCAGCGGGAGCCGTTGCTATTAGCTATAGAATTACCCTTGCACAGAGCTGGATCATGATGGGGCTCAGGTAAGGGGTGGCTTTGGGGGGGCGTTGAATACAGAAGTAGTTTTACCTTCACACATAGAATGCATGAAGGTAAAAGACTTCAGCCTTTAGAACCACTTTAGAATGGAAATACCAATAATTAGTAGAATAAAGTCTATTGTGTGGGTATTTTTAATTATTTTCATTTTAACAGAATACTTTTCCTGGCGTACCAACATGAAGCTGATATTGGCGAGTCGTATAATATGACCTGGGCAGATCATCAACGAATCCCAAAAGCATTATTCTAGGGTTCAAAATGGGGGGGCTCTACTTGATGGTCACTTTTACAAAAGTGTATTTGTTCCTGAAATGCAGCTATATGGGGACACAGCCAAAACACATGAAAGAAAGCATCTTCCTCAATGTAACATTTGGGGCATTTAAGTGTTTAGTTTTACTTAAGCTGAACTCCAGCTTTTGATACACTTTACATACTTTGTTTGGGCCAAGCTGGCCCAAACAAACTATGTCCCTTACTAGTGTGAGGCTCCTGGATATGCTGTATAAACTTTATGTAGCTCAGGCTACATATAGCATACCGCACTGTGTTCCGGGTTTGAGCCAAGACTTCCTGTCTCATAACACACATTAGAAGAGTCTGATCGGTGCTCAGCCATTCAGAGAAAAAGAGGTATTTTAATATGAATACAAAGGTTCCTCTGATTGGGTGATTCAGAGGTTGTGACATCATCAGCCCACCTATCTCAGATAGACTCTAATGTGTTACAGGTATGAGACAGGAAGTCTCGGCTCGAACCTGGAACACAGTGCTGTATGTAGCTGAAGCTAGATACAGTTTATACCACACATCCAGTGGCCGCACATGCTAGTGGGGGACTTAGTTCATATGGGTCAGCTTGGCAGTTCAGCTTTAAACCATAGCTCTAAAATGTCACTTATTTAGAGGGACTGTGCCTCTTTGGAACTTAAGATGTTTATCTTTTTGGAATATATATATATATATATATATATATATATATATATATACAGTATCTCACAAAAGTGAGTACACCCCTCACATTTTTGTAAATATTTTATTCTATCTTTTCATGTGACAACACTGAAGAAATGACACTTTGCTACAATGTAAAGTAGTGAGTGTACAGCTTGTATAACAGTGTAAATGTGGTGTCCCCTCAAAATAACGCAACACACCGCCATTAATGTCTAAACCGCTGGCAACAAAAGTGAGTACAAATTGGGCCCGATTAGCCATTTTCCCTCCCCGGTGTCATGTGACTTGTTAGTGTTACAAGGTCTCAGGTGTGAATGGGGAGCAGGTGTGTTAAATTTGGTGTTATTGCTCTCACTCTCTCATACTGGTCACTGAAAGTTCAAAATGGCACCTCATGGCAAAGAACTCTCTGAGGACCTGAAAAAAAAAAACATTTGCTGTACATAAAGATGGCCTAGGCTATAAGAAGATTGCCAAGACCCTGAAACTGAGCTGCAGCATGGTGGCCAAGACCATACAGCGGTTTAACAGGACAGGTTCAACTCAGAACTGACCTTGCCATGGTCGACCAAAGAAGTTGAGTGCACATGATCAGCGTCATATCCAGAGGTTGTCTTTGGGAAATAGACGTATGAGTGCTGCCAGCATTGCCGCAGAGGTTGAAGGGGCGGAGGTCAGCCTGTCAGTGCTCAGACCATACGCTGCACACTGCATCAAATTGGTCTGCATGGCTGTCATCCCAGAAGGAAGCCTCTTCTAAAGATGATGCACAAGAAAGTCCGCAAACAGTGTGCTGAAGACAAGCAGACTAAGGTCATTGATTACTGGAACCATGTGCTGTGGTCTGATGAGACCAAGATAAACGTATTTGTTTAGATGGTGTCAAGTGTGTGTGGCGACAACCAGGTGAGGAGCGCAGACAAGTGTGTCTTTCCTACAGTCAAGCATGGTGGCGGGAGTATTATGGTCTGGAGCTGCATGAGTGCTGCCGGCACTGGGGAGCTACAGTTCATTGAGGGAACCATGAATGGCAACATGTACTGTGACATACTGAAGCAGAGCATGATCCCCTCCCTTCAGAGACTGGGCCGCAGGGCACAACCAGATTTTGTCTTGCGAAAAATCAAAATCGTCTGTCGAAAGGAGCATACTAACTGTAAGAATTTCGTACGATCGGCCGAAATTCACATCGTGTGTACGGGGCTTAAGACTGGGATGCCATTAAAGTTCATGCGTGTGTAAAGGTAGGCTTCACAATACTTTTGGTAATATAGTGTGGGTATATATATATATATATATATATATATATATTTGTATATATACATACTATTTATGCTAAAATTTTTATCCAACTTCTGAAGTATGAATTTGTTGTTTTGGGAAGCCAGGGCAATGGCAAAATAGTGGTGGTATAAAGTACATTTTTGTAAAAACTCTTCCTGGTCTAAATAGCTAGTGGCATGGCAGGAGTATGTCCTTTGCTTACAAACTTTGTTCTAAAACGTTCTCATTTACTGAAAGTTGGGGGGTATTCCCAAAAAATTGTATGTTCTGGATGATTAATGTATTTTCCTTTTTTGGGGGGGGGATGTGGGGGACCTGTAATGCTGCAATTGGGCACAATTTATGTCAGGACTGGAGCTATTAGGCCTCAAACACACGGGCGTTTTTTGACGCCGGCGTCTACTGACGTTTTTTTCTGCTCCCCATGTTAGTCAATGGCCACATAAAAACGTCAAAGTTTTTGAGCTGTAGATGGCGTCGGCGTTAGTGAGCAGAAAGTAGAACCCATGGCCAGCACGTTCTGAGGCTGTAACGTTTGACGTTTTTTGACGCCGACGCCACAATATGCCAACAAACGCCACCTAATATTGTACCGGCGTTTTCCGGCGCTTTTTGACGCCAACGTTTTTAGGTTGAAAAATAGCAGAGGGATGATTTTTTAAAAAAAAAGTCTATTGACGCCGACGCTCACCAACGCTCAAAAACATCAATGCATAACGCCGAAAAACGTTGACTTTTTTTCCTTGACGTCGGCCCCGACGTTTTGTTTATTTTTTTAAATACGCCCGTGTGTATGAGGCCTTAAAGTCAAATGTTACAGGACTTACAGAGTGAGTGATCACAGGAATCTGAAGTGCTCAAGGTTCCACTTTAAGTAGTGTGAAATAAAAAGTGCCTGTCGAATTAAAAACATTATGGGCATTCGCAGCGACTTTGCCGCAGCCGAGCGCCCCATAATGCATTGCCGCAAATGGCGCACACAGCTCCTCCTCCATGCGATGGCTGCCACCATCTGCGCTGGCTTTGTGTTGATGTTTTATTTATAGTGCAGGGCGGGACCAACGGGTGACGTAGGGTGACCCCGCCCCATCTGACGTCATGTGACGTCAGAGGGGCGGGTCACTCAATTACGTCACTGGGTGACCCCGCCCTTCACTATCAATAAAACGTCAAAACAAACAGAGCTCAGTCGGCAGGGAGCCCTCCCATGGAGGAGGAGCTGTTCGGTTTTTTTTTTTTTCGGGTCGTCGCTCGCCATGATTGACAATGGATTACAATGGGGGACACTTATTTTTCTTTTTTAATAAAGAACTTGTCCCTAATTGTCTCCTGTGTTTTTTTCTTTTTTTGACACTTTTGGTGAAGTAGTAGGGGTACGATGTACCTGATACTAATTCACATGGGGGGGTCAGGATCTGGGGGCCCCCTTATTGAAGGGGGCTTCCAGATTCCGATAAGCCCCCTGCCGCACACCCCCACAGCCACAGCCCAGGGTTGTGGGGAAGAGGCTTTTGTCCCCAATATGGGGACAAGGTGCTTTGGGGTGGGGGCGCAGAGCCCCCCCGCCCCAAAGCACCCATACTACCCATGTTGAGGGCATGTAGCATGGTATGGTTTAGGAGGGGGGGCACACACTCATCCCCCTCTATCCTGGCCGACCTGGTTGCATGCTCAGATAAGGGTCTGGTTTGAATTTTAGGGGGGATCCCATGTCAATTTTTTTTTAAATGTTTTGTCCCGGGGTTCCCTTAAAACCAAAAACAGATTCGAAGGGCCTGGTATAGACTGGGGGGGGGGGCCCCATGCAAATTTTTTCAGTGATTTCTCTGTATATTGCCGGGAGCCCGCAATACATTACAGCCACGATAATAAATGACAATTTTTCCTTCACAAATGTCATTTTGCTCTGGCACTGTTCTAAACATCACAGAGGTGCGCCATTTTACAGGCAGACTAAGGGACCCCCCCCCCCCCGGCACATTATTCAAAGGAATTTTTTTTAACTTTTTTTTGCATTGATACTAAGGCAGGACCCGGGTCTCCATACACTTTAGGGTAATAACTTGCATATAAACCTTTAAAATGAGCACTTTTGATTTTTCATGTTAGGGTCCCATAGACTTTAACGGTGTTCGAATGTTCACACTCATTTTTTGCCTGTTTGCATGTTCTGGTGCGAGCCAAACCGGGGGGTGTTCGGCCCATCCCTATTAGACGGTACAACTTAAACATCATTCATGACTTGTCCTTCATCTCTTGTCAGTAATAAGTTATTGTCTGTCTAACACCACCACTTGCCCTATATTTCCACTCATCTCACACTTAAAGTTTGACAAGTGATGATGTTTGCTTTTCGTGAATGAATCTGCACTGGTTCATAGGCATTACATGGAAGAATGATAATGGAGAATGTATAGGGAAGGAATATGTCTTTTATTTTGTTTGTCAGAAGTGGATATAAAAACTAGGTCTTATATCCAATAAAAATGACTCTCTTGAACTGCTAACATGAGGTATCCTTCTATTACTGACATCTTTGTCACTTGGACTGGAAGTGGGTAGGAATGTTGATACCAGGGCCTCAAATAGTAATGTAACTCTTTTCCATTATATTTAGAATGAAAAGAAAATGGCTGGAGTTATATTTTAACACAGCAAACCAATTGCTATCTTCTTACCTCATGCACTGTACTACATGCTTATCAGTATGTTTCCAGAAAAAAATGAATGTTAGCCAGAACAAAAGGCGATACAGAACCTGTGATTTATAAACAACACCTTTCCTTAATATTTCACAAAGAAAGCGCAAGAACAAAATCTGAAAAACAACTAGTGGGCATCTGCTACCCACAGGGGTTGATTTACTAAAAGCAAATAGTATGTTCACTTTCCAAGGGAATTTTCCCCAGAGCTTAGTGAATGAGCTTAATGAATGAAATTTCACTTTGCAAAGAATACCCAAGCATGTGAAAGTAACAAAAAAAACATAGTTGCTTGCACATGATTGGATGATGGAAATCAGCAGTTATAACTCATTCTTTAAGCACTTGCAAAGCGCAACTTCTCTTGCAAAATTAACAACATATTTGCTGTTAGTAAATTAACCCCCCAGTAGTGTTATATTTAAAGGCCACTTAATGTAGGGATACCTGTGAAGGAACGTCACAGTATAAAGGGTGCCTCAGCGGTTTGTGATTGGTCCACTATTTGATGTACTCATCTCTAGTTCATTGCTCATTGGAAGTCGGACTTTCCATTTTTCAATCAGATTGGCTGAAGATTGGATGGTGTCTTGGATTATTTGGACTTTTTTGCACCATTTATACTACAAGGTTTGCACATTGTTTTTTGCACAATAAGGCACTTTTTTGCACTATTTGCACAGACTGCTTCAGATATTGTATGCACTTTGTATTAGTTATATTGCATCTATTTCAAGGAGTATCATATGTGATTTATGTGAGGTATGGATTCATCCAACCATCACAAAGATCATACCATTTATTTTATGTAGCACTTGCACTTTATTGGAGTATCATATTTGCAGTGACTTATCATATATTTCACAATTTGTTTCACATTATGTCTAGTGGATGCCTTTGGCAGGTAACTAAGAAGGCATTCACTCAATAGTGGGAGTGCGGTTTTTTGCTTCTTATTAAAGATGGTTATGAGGCAGGGCATCTGAGCATCATAAAAACACTGGCCATGTTATGATGTTCATGGACTAGGTGCACAGTACAGACGAGCTGGCCTACGTAGACGAAATATCAAATCAGTGGAAATTGTGGTGGGTAAAACACCAAAATATATAAAAAACACCAATGTATAAAAAGGGTGATATCTTTAAAAGGGCAGTAGAATGTTAAAGGAGAGCTCACATTGAAAACCTTCTGGAGCACACAGACTGCATTGTTTTCAAGACTCATACTTAGATGTTTGAGTTAAGGATTCTTCAACCCCAAAATGTATTGCAGTTTAGTGGTAGGGCTAAGTTACGTACATCCTGAAGTCTACATGCCGAGACAGAATTATTTGTATCTTGGTTGTTGAACCTTATATACAGTTTCATTGTATTAACTTGGCATTCCTTCAGAAAAAACAGCTATATGTCCCAAGCGCTGAACCCTGTGGAGATACACTCTGTACAATCGCTCAAGAACCAATCAGGTGCAGCTGTCAAGGATTATCAACAGTAACATGGCCAAAAAACACAATATGGACAGCACTCACTGGGTCGCTGTGCTGTAACTATCACCATCAATATATGGCAAAGTGAGCCAAGTGTGGAAGATAAATAATGAACAGTTTTATTGATATTGTAAAAAGATAAAAGTCATGAAAAGCCTGGACAATACCAAGCCGGTGCTGGCGGGCACATTACATTATTTTCTAATATTGTGTCATGAGTTTTTTATTCTGGGAAAACAGCTGAGACTTTTGAGCACAAAATGTGGTGACTTTTGAACAATGATGCGGATGTAGCTTCAAATTTTTGCTGTCATTCTTTTCCCCAGAACAAACACATACTATAACATACATTTGTGATAATGCAACAAAATACTGTGAATATTTCAGGTATTTCTTCCCTGTAATTAGTTAGATATGCACTTTCAACCAAAATAAAAGCTTGTGCTGCAAGCAGCTCCTAAAGCGTTCAGCAGAAATATTAAAGGGTCAGCATAGTTTACTTTAAAGCGGAGCTTTGTCTGAAAAAAAGTGAAAAGTCAGCAGCTACAAATGCTGTAGCTTCTGACTTTTAATAGAATTATTCTTACCTGTCCAGGGATCCTGCAATGTTGGCACCCCAAGCCAATTTGTCCATTGGCTTCGAGAATAGGCGCTGGCATTGCAAGTAAGGGACTGTGCATGCTCGAGTCGCGCTGAGCTTTCTGAATGGTCCTGCTGTCTTCTGTGACACACACAGGTCCCAGAAGGCAGCGAGAGAAGGAGGAGGGGCCGGATATGTTGGAGATCATCGATCTGTAATCTTATCTGGAAGTGGGAGCGGGTACTCGCTCCCCCTCCCCCCCAAAATGTGTCAGTGGAGGAAGGGTGCAAACAAGTGGAGCTTCCCCATTTTGGTGGAGCTACACTTTAAAATCCTATTAGTTATAGCCCCAGTTTCATTTTCTAAAACAGTACAGCTGCCATTAAGTAACATCAATGGGCGCTCCAGACTGTATGACAAAGAAACTTCTCCATTTCAGAATGGATGCTGCTATGAGGCAGGGGAAATGGAATATGTGACATCACCAAACTAATGCTCTTCAGACTATGACATACCTTAATGCAAGCTTCCTGTAGGCTTGTGCTGTATATTTAGAATTCAAAGCATGTTTCAGCTGAGGAGCATGCTATTTCATTGCAGGTCAAATGTGGGTGGGACAAGGAGGAAACTTGTGACTGAACTGGATTGCGCTCTTACGGAATGCTGAATTGTGTCAGTAATGCAGTAGCACTTTGTTCTTTTTACTGCTTGGAATGTGAACTCTGATACCACCTCAGTTTCACCACTAATTATGTGACCAGAAACATTTTGGAAGGGCCTAAACCTTATTATTTTCCCAGTATAATTTTGTTGGCTTGTGGCGGGCTGCCTCGCTCGTGGCCATAGTGAGCAGCCGAGCTGTCCCCCAATGTAAAATGAACTTCAGGGCAATAGGATCATTCACTCCAAGGTTAGTGGAACCCACTGGAAAATTGGGGTACTTTGAAGCAGTCAGTGGGCTTAAGCACTTCATGGCCATTTAGTGTGACCAAACCCCCATATTGTTGAATTTTTTGCTATATATGTTTAGATGCTTTTAAACAGCCTTGCAGGAGTAAGTGTCATGTGTGCGCTGTAATATGTACTTTTTTGTCTATTGTGGTCTTACAGCAGCACCATGCGTTTGTTAGGGTGTTCCCCCCAAATATATATTTCTTTTAATATATTTTTTCAGGGCAATATGACCCCTTGTCCAATGACTCTCCCTGATGTGTGCCACCCTCCTGGCTGTGTGGCTCCACCCCCTCACTCCCAGGGTTTCTAGACGCTGGCCTACCTTCTCAGGCATGAGAGCTAGGGGACATCTGTAAAACTCAATGTCATTATATTCAGAGCAGCATTCTGACAGAATAAAGGCACTACAAGGCTGGATGTAGTTAATGTTATTTACTTGAAAGCCTCAATTAATAGCATGGCTTCAGTTAGTCACAAATCCCTACACAGTTCCAACAGCAATAGGGACTCATGGTCCGGGCCCTGCCGGTGGCTGCTCATGGCTCTGCAGAACAGCACTCACTCCCTGTAGGCCTGCTACTCTTCCTGGGCAAAGGAGGGAAGGAACCGAGGTAGGCCAACTTCCAAAGTCCTCTCCTGGGCCTGCACTGACCCACTGTAACAGTCTCTCTTCTCCCATGGGGCTAGGATGGGGAGCCCTGGGACACCCTGCCCTCCCCCGGTAGGGGAAGAACAGGAGCAAAGCTGCTAGATGCTAATTCTTCTCCTTCCTTTCTCCTTCCTTTCCAGTCTGATCCACCTCTGTTCCTGGTCCTCCCTGAAAGGGGACCTGCTCTACCACCTGCCTACAAGTTAATGCTGATTGATTTGCTTATGTTCAACTGCAAACAGCCAGTCAAGTTCTAATTAAAAAAACAAAAAACAAACAATATTAAACCTGAAACCGACTGACAATTAAGGAGATGATATCATACTCTGGGACCTTTCTGCTGCCTCCTCAAAAAACTCCACTCCTTTGGCCTCCATGACTCTGGTTCTCCTCCTACCAATCTCAGCACACTTTCAGTGTCACATACAAAACCATCTTCTCCGCTCCTCTTCCTCTTTCTGTTGGAGTACCCCAATGTTCCGTCCTTGAGCCCCTCCTATTCACTTTCTATACCCCTTCCCTGGGCCAGTTGATAACCTCCCATGGTTTCCAATACCACCTCTATGCTGATGACACCAAGATCTCTCGACTCATCCCCTCAATCTCCTCACCTATCACAAACTTACGAAATATCAATATGGATGTCACACCACTTCCTCAAACTCAATCGTTCTAAAACTGAGCTTTCTTCCTTCCCGATCCACTTCCTATGACTTTACAATTCAGATCAACTGCACAACCATTGATCCCACCAAACACACCAGGGTGCTGGGTTTAATCCTAGACTCTGATCTCTCCTTCAGCCCCCACATCCAATCACTGGCTACATCTTGCTGCCTTAACCACCGCAACATTTGCAGAATTTGCCCCTTCCTGAATAACAACACCACAAAACAACTTATTCACTCCTTAGTTATTTCCTGCCTTGACTACTGCAACTCCCTCCTCACTGACCTACCTTTAGACAGGCTATCCGCCCTTCAGTCTATTATGAATGCTGCTTCTAGACTAGTACACCTTACTAACTGATCTGTGACTGATGCTCCTCTCTGCCAATCTCTTCACTGGCTTCCTCTACCCCATTGTATAAAATTCAAAATACTAGCCACAACATTGCCCCCAGCTACATCATCAACCTTATCTGCAGATATCTCCCAAATCGTCTTCTCCGCTCCTACCAGGACCTCCTGCTCTCAAACTCCCTTGTCACCTCCTCCCATGCTCGCCTTAAGGACTTCTCCAGAGCCTCTCCCATCTTCTGGAACTTCCTTCCCCAGTATGTCCAGTCAGCCCCTAATCTTGGTATACGATAGCTATTTGTTTAAAGAATAACATGTGCAAGGTTGCCTTTCTGCATTGCTGAGCTGTCCAAGTGATAATACTATGCTGTGTGGTTCCCCCACAAGTAACCTCTGGCTTTCTCAGAAATTCTACTAAAGTATAAAGCTGGGCAGATTTACTGTACTGTACTCACCAGGGATTCAATCCGTCAGTTGATGGATCCCTGGGAATCATATATGAATTCAGACCACACTTTTCTAGACATTCCGAAGTCTGGGATTATGCATGCATTTTTTAATCACATATTTTAGATATCAATTGTGTATTGTGAGCATATGAATGCTATTGTCTGTAACAAATAAAGTTTATCCTGTACTATACTAATGCATTTACTATTTCTCACAATGTGTAGAGGAGAAGACTTATCAAAAAGAAGAATGGTGACTTAGGGTAGGAGGCAAGGCAAAGTATCTGCTTACAGAATGTTTCAGCTTATATCTGCTTAAAATGTGCCTCAAACTGTGGTTTAACCTTACTAAATTAGAATTTACAAAAAATGAACGGGGAACACCAGAGCTCAGTAAATATCTTGCATACTGTAAGGTGAGGCTGTCACACCTGAATTCCTCACATAAACATTGTAGCAACACATTTAATAAGCATTTGTCCTCTAAACAAAACACATTTTTAATTTGTCAGAAAAGCTGTTTAGGTCCATTCTAATTAAATAAAAATACCTGATATAATCTTAGAGTGTTTTTTTCTTGCTGCATTAGAGATTCTAAACCTTTTGCTATAATCATTCATTAATAAAAATCAGGACAAGCAAACTCTGATAGCTGGGTGCTTAGAGCCTGTATTTTTATCTTAACCTCCTATTGCAGAAGGTTGTCACTACATTTAGTTGCTGTACACGTGGAAGGAATCAATGACCTTCTGCTTATGTTGATGATTCTGGCAGTATCAGGTGCCTGGTCCCCCTGTGTGCTCTATGGCTCCTTCTGCCTGCTTCTATGTCACTACAGGACAAGATATAAATGGTAGGAACCAGAGTGTGCGGCTGAGGACCAGCGATTCCACAAACCTAGGGAATCCTTCAGCTATCTTAGCTCTTTGAAAAGGTGAAAATGAACTGTATAATTGGTGAGAAAGGTTCTTCTATTTGCAGGAAAGCCTTTTAACACTTCCAGGTCCCAGGGTCATTGAAATCTTTGTGACCAGACCAAATTCTGAAGTTTTGGTATGGAGTGGTGTCATGATCCAGCCAAGAGTGAGTAGGGCTGGATCATACTTTCACTTATTAAATAAACTTTTTACAATCGCAATTATTATTTTCAGCCAGGAAAATGTTAATGCTAACAAAAGAGAGTCAAAAGAGAGCCAAGCTTGTGGGTGCTTCACATTGGGGGAAGGATGGTAGGGGGTAATTTAGATCCAGTGTATTCATAATTGGGCATCATCCAATGTAGCTGCATCCTAATTTGCTGTTTCTCTCTGGACACTATAGATCAACCTTTTTCAACCAGGGTGCCCAGGCACCCTGGGGTGCCTTGAGGTTTCTTTGGGGATGCCTTGGCAAAATGCCTAAAAAGTGCCCCAAAACTGTATACAAGCCAGCAGGGGGATGACGCCTGTCTTTTAGTTACACAAAACCACTGGTTTTCATTGTGCACCATTATGACCTTCTAGCCGCATCTTAACAACCATCGATGTCATCAGTTGATATAGGGAGAGGTTCCTGCTGGTGCTGTGAGGGACAGATTATTGTTCTAAAATCATCACCTAGTGCTATAGGGAGAGGTTCCTGCTGGTGCTGTGAGGGACAGATTATTGTTCTAAAATCATCTTCTACTGCTAAAGGGAGAGGTTCCTGCTGGTGCTGGGAGGGACAGATTATTGTTCTAAAATCATCACATACTGCTATAGGGAGAGGCCCCTGCTGGTGCTGTGAGGGACAGATTATTGTTCTAAAATCATCACATGCTGCTAGAGGGAGAGGTTCCTGCTGGCGCTGTGAGGGACAGATTATTGTTTTAAAGTCATCTCCTAGTGCTATAGGGAGACTTTCCTGCTGGTGCTGTGAGGGACAGATTATTGTTCTAAAATCATCTCCTACTGCTATAGGGAGAGGTTCCTGCTGCTCCTGTGAGAGACAGATTATTGTTCTAAAATCATCACATACTGCTAGAGGGAGAGGCTCCTTCTGCTCCTCTGAGGGACAGATTATTGTTCTAAAATCATTACATACTGCTAAAGGGAGAGGTTCCTAGTGCTTCTGTGAGGGACAGATTATTGTTCTAAAATCATCACATACTGCTAGTGGGAGAGGTTCCTGCTGCTCATGTGAGGGACAGATTATTGTTCTAAAATTATCACATACTGCTGGAGGGAGAGGTTCCTGCTGCTACTCTGAGGGACAGATTATTGTTCTAAAATCATTACATACTGCTAAAGGGAGAGGTTCCTGCTTTTGCTGTGAGGGACAGATTATTGTTCTAAAATCATCACATACTGCTACAGGGAGAGGTTCCTAGTGCTTCTGTGAGGGACAGATTATTGTTCTAAAATCATCACATACTGCTAGTGGGAGAGGTTCCTGCTGCTTCTGTGAGGGACAGATTATTGTTCTAAAATTATCACATACTGCTGGAGGGAGAGGTTCCTGCTTCTCCTGTGAGGGACAGATTATTGTTCTAAAATCATCTCATACTGCTAGAGCGAGAGGTTCCTCGTGTTCTAAAATCATCTCATCATAGTGCTACAGGGAGAGGTTCCTGCTGCTCCTGTGAGGGACAGATTATTATTTCTAAAATCATCTCCTACTGCTATAGGGAGAGGTTCCTGCTGGTGCTGTGAGGGACAGATTATTGTCCTAAAATAACATCCTACTGCTATAGGGAGAGATTCCTGCTGGTGTTGCGAGGGACAGATTATTGTTCTAAAATTATCTCCTACTGCTATAGGGAGATGTTCCTGCTGGTGCTGTGAGGGACAGATTATTGTTCTAAAATAATCTCCTACTGCTATAGGGAGAGGTTCCTGCTGGTGCTTTGAGAAACAGATTATTATTCTAAAATCATCTCCTACTGCTCTAGGGAGAGGTTCCTGCTGGTGCTGTGAGGGACAGATTATTGTTCTAAAATCATTTCCTAGTGCTATAGGTAGAGGTTCCTGCTGGTGCTGTAAGGGACAGATTATTGTTCTAAAATCATCTCCTAGTGCTATAGGGAGAGGTTCCTGCTGCTCCTAAGAGGGACAGATTATTGTTCTAAAATCATCTTCTACTGCTATAGGGAGAGGTTCCTGCTGGTGCTGGGAGGGACAGATTATTGTTCTAAAACCATCTCCTACTACTATAGGTAGAGGTTCCAGCTGCTCCTGTGAGGGACAGATTATTGTTCTAATATTATCACCTACTGCTAGAGGGAGAAGCTCCTTCTGCTCCTCTGAGGGACAGATTATTGTTCTAAAACCATTACATACTGCTAAAGGGAGAGGTTCCTGCTGGTGCTGTGAGGGACAGATTATTGTTCTAAAATCATCACATACAGCTACAGGGAAAGGGTCCTTCTGCCCCTGTGAGGGAGAGATTATTGTTCTAAAATCACCACATACTGCTAGTGGGAGAGGTTCCTGCTGATCCTGTGAGGGACAGATTATTGTTCTAAAATCTTCACATACTGCTAGAGGGAGAGGCTCCTTCTGCTCCTCTGAGGGACAGATTATTGTTCTAAAATCATTACATACTGCTAAAAGGAGAGGTTCCTGCTGGTGCTTTGAGGGACAGATTATTGTTCTAAAAGCATCTCCTAGTGCTATAGGGAGAGGTTCCTGCTGCTCCGGTGCTGGACAGATTATTGTTCTAAAGTCATCTCCTAGTGCTATAGGGAGAGGTTCCTGCTGCTCTTGTGAGGGACAGATTATTGTTCTAAAATCATCTCCTAGTGCTATAAGGAGAGGTTCCTGCTGGTGCTGTGAACTAAAATCTTGTTATAAAACAGTGAGTGTCGTGGTCGTCCTTGGAGAGTGATATCGTCATCCTCTACTAAAATCTTGTTATTAGACAGGGAGTGTCGTGGTCGTCCTTGGAGAGGAATATCGTGATCCTCTA
>BLSH010337758.1:808260-835748 GCA_018402905.1 Glandirana rugosa | reverse complement strand
GTATGGTCATATTAATTTGTCTGAAATTTTTTTTCATGTATTAGTGGAGTACAAGATGAAGGAGAGAGAATTTGACCGGTAAGTGGTATGTTAGACATGATAGACCAAACTGAATGGTTTTGATATATTATACCGCTGTTTGAATTTGTCAGGTAAGTTAAGTATAGTTTAATAGTCCGAGAAGGTTATGTAACAATTAACATTTTGATTTCCTCAAACATGTTAGTCTAATTTATCACATATCCAGTTGACTTCGGAGACAGGTGTGGGTAAAACTGTAAAAACTCATGTGTATTCATTTCGGTTAGCTATTCAGGCTTTACTTATGTGTACTCAAAAATGTCAAAATGGGTGTGGACAGAGGCTTCAGTTGACCTATACACTATTTAATCTGATTGTACAAACTCCTTTAGTTTTACAATTAACAATGTATTGGAAGAGCCTGATAATTTGATATGAATTGAATGGACTGTTTAAGTTTGTCGCCATATTATATAGTTTTGGTAAGTCAAACCAGATAGTACAGATTGTATGGTGAATGGCCAGTTTAAGAGAGAGGAAGTAGAACATGAGGTGATTATGTACTTTTTTTTAAAGTCTGTTTAATTATACTGGTATGTTCTCTGAATCAACTCCATCCAAAAAACTGAAACCATGCTGTCTCTCTTTGCTAATGTCTGTTTAATTATACTGGTATGTTCTTTCATTTGTCCCTTGTCTTTGACAAAATTATGGCCTGTTTACCTCTAGTGCCCCTGTTCTGTTTTTTAAGTGAGAATTTTGCTCTGCCTAGTCACCCAATATATATTACCTCCTGATTGCTAATTTGGAATGCACCGACCCTCCATTCCTATCAGTATAAATTCAATCACCTTTAGGAGGGCATTTGCAGGGGGTTTGCATTTGCACCAGGGGCTTATTCTCAAAGTGGGGCTATTCTATAAGTGGAAGCACTTCTGACTCTGCACTTCAACGAATGCACAAAACGAATGAACACAAGAAAATACTTTGAATAACACCACAAAAAACAACAGGTGACCTTGTTTACCTCTTTAGCTCTTTCTCCTCCTAACATACACTCTCTATCACTCCTTCTGACAACTCTGTCCTGCATCCTTAAACTAACTCTCCTTCACCCCTCTTCTCCACCTCAAAACATATTTACAGTATATCACCCTCACATCTATCCTCTCCTTACTATTACTGCACTCACCAACTCATGCTAATTCTGAACCCACACGCACAAAAATACTCCAGGACACTACAGCATGTCACTTCATATAAATCGCACTCCCACATTACCTCCCTAACCCTTCTGCTTCTCCTAACCTCTCGAGATACATCCCTAAACCCTGGGCCTCCATCATTTAACTATACTCCACGCACCCATTACCTTGCACCCTCCGATTACTGCCGCAATGCACACAATCTAATTCCCATTTCTCTTCTTCCCAAAATCGGACTCCCTTTCTCTTGCGCCCTTTGGAATGCCCGCTCGGTCTGTAACAAACTGACCTCTCTCCATGATCTTTTTATCGCTAGCTCATTCAATTTACTCGCCATTACCGAAATCTGGCTTGACGAATCCGACACTGCGTCTTCTACTGCCCTATCACATGGTGGTGTTCTCTGGACTCACTCCCCCAGACCCAGTGGACACAAGGGAGGGGTGTTGGAATCCTTCTAGCCCCACATAGCACCTTTCAGTTACTCCACCCACCCCCCTCTCTGTCTCTCTCCTCTTTTGAAGCACACTGCATTTGTCTTTTCTCCCCAGTTTCTCTAAGGGTAGCTGTAATCTACCGCCCCCCAGACCGGTATCAACCTTTCTTGATGACTTCTCTGCTTGGCTACCCTACTTTCTCTCTTCTGAAATCCACACAATCATTCTTGGGGACTTCAACATCCCTATTAATACTAACTCTCCTGCTACTTCCAAACTTCTCAGTCTAACCTCCTCCTTTAACCTGAAGCAATGGATACATGCTACTACTCACTCTGAAGGCAATACCCTTGACCTGGTTTTCTCTCACCTTTGCACTCCATACAACCTCTCCAACTATCCATTTTCTCTCTCTGATCACTTCCTTATTAGTTTTACTCTCTCCCTCCTCCACCTGCTCTGCCTCCAACCGCCTAACAGCTACCCGTAGAAACCTACACAGTCTCAACCCTTCTCTTCTCTTCTCTACTCTGCAACTGACCACCTCTATGACAAAATCGCACCCCTGTCTTGCACCGACCTAGCCACTTCAGTCTACAACGCTTCACTTTTAGCCTCCCTGGACACACTAGCCCATCTCACTACTCACAGACTCAGGCCCCGACCCCTTCAACCTTGGCAAACAGATGACACTAGAAGTCTGAAAAAACATAGCCATGCTCTTGAGCGCCTATGGCGTAAGATTAAATCTCAAAAAGATTTCAACCAGTATAAATCTGCCCTCCAAAAATACAATTCCTGCCTCCACACTGCCAAGCAGACCTATTTTATCCCTCTCATTAACAACTTATCATCCCGTCCTTGTCAACTCTTCTCTACCTTCAACTCTCTACTTCGTCCTCCTCTGCCTCCACCTACTACTTCACTCACTGCCCAGGAGACCGTCAATCACTTCAAACTGAAGATTGAAACAATTTGTGAAGAGATCTCTGCTGTTCAGATACCTTCCACGCTTCACCACTTCATGCTTACAGGTACAATCACTACTTCCCTCATTCAACCCCACCACTTTAGATGAGGTTGCTAAACTACTTGCTAACGTCAAACTAACCACCTGCCCGCTGGGTCCTGTTCCCTCGCAAATACTACGTTCACCCTCTGACTCAATTCTACACTCTTTAACCCACATTTTCAATCTCTCCCTCGCTTCTGCCATCTTCTCCAACTCTCTAAAACATGCATTAGTTAGCCCCATACTTAAAAAGCCTTCACTGGACCCAACCAATCCTAACAACCTACACCCCATCTCCTTGCTCCCCTTTTTATCCATACTCCTTGAACATCTAGTCTACAACCGACTGAGCAAGCACCTTGCCGAGAATAGCCTTTTTGATCCCCTTCAGTCTGGATTTCGTCCTCAACACTCCACAGAGACTACTCTTCTAAAACTAACAAACGATCTACTAACAGCCAAAACCAATGAACACTATTCTGTACTCCTACTCTTGGCCCTTTCTGCTGCCTTTGATACGGTTGACCACCCCCTCCTCCTCCAAAAACTCCATGCCACTGGTCTCCGAGACTGTACTCTTCGATGGTTCTCTTCCTACTTATCTAATCGCACCTTTAGCATTACTTACAACTCTACTTCCTACTCTCCTCTTCCTTTCTCCGTTGGGGTCCCCCAAGGTTCTGTTCTTGGGCCGCTCCTATTTTCAATCTACACCTCCTCCCTATGTCAGCTGATACCAATACCATCTGTATGCTGATGACACCCAAATCTATCTCTTTACCCCTCAGCTCACTCCCTCAGTCACCTCACGTATCACTAATTTACTAAAAGATATCTGGATGTCACACCACTTCCTCAAACTTAATCTATCCAAAATCAAACTTATCATTTTTCCTCCACCACGTGCCCCTTCCCCCAATCTCTCTGTCATAATTGATGGCACAACTATCAGCCCATCCCCACATGCCAAGGTCCTAGGCGTAGTCCTGGACTCTGAACTCTCCTTTAAGCCCCACATCCAATCACTGTCCAAATCCTGCCGCCTCAACCTCCGCAACATCTCAAAAATACGCCCCTTTCTAACCAATGACACAACAAAGCTCACTCTCTGGTCATCTCTCGCCTCGACTACTGCAACTCCCTTCTTAATGGCTTACCTCTACACAGGCTACCCCCCTTTAATCCATCATGAACGCTGCTGCCAGACTCATCCACCTCACCAATCGCTCTGTGTCTGCAACTCCTCTCTGTCAATCCCTCCACTGGCTCCCGCTCACCCAATGAATTAAATTCAAAATACTCACAACAACCTACAAAGCCATCCACAGTTTAGCCCCCAGCTACATCACCAGCCTAGTCTTGAAATACAAACCTAATCATTCTCTTCATTCCTTTCAAGACCTCCTGCTCTCTAGCTCCCTCATCACCTCCTCCTTTGTGCGCCTCCAGGACTTTTCCAGAGCCTCTCCAATCCTATGGAACTCCTTACCCCAACCTGTCCAAGTATCTCCTACTCTGCTAGCTTTTAGATGATCCCTGAAAACCCTCCTCTTCAGAGAAGCTTATTCTACCCACACCTCACAAATCTATTTCCATTTTCTTCATCAGTTCATCCCCCACAATTATTACCTTTTGTTTCACTTGACCCTCCCTTCTAGATTGTAAGCTCTAACGAGAAGGGCCCTCCGATTCCTCCTGTATTGTATTGTAACTGTACTGTCTGCCCTCATATTGTAAAGCGCTGCGAAAAACTGTTGGCACTATATAAATCCTGTATAATAATAATACTACAGGGAAAAGGAAAGAGAAAGTGGAAAGTAGATAATTATAAAAGGGTAAAGAAAGAACAGACTGTGGCATATGATCATGGATGGGGATAGAGATTTCTGAGTGTGATCTAATCATGGACCACAAGGCAATTAGACAGAGTGGGGCAAAACATGATTGGAAACAAAACACTACTACTGTGCCAGTACTTTCTACAGTAATATAGCTCAATTTTAAAAAAAGAATGCACAAATAAAATAAGCTATTAAAAGCCCCTCCACGTACATACTTCTCACCTCTGCTCTATCCTTGAATGAATTGGGTGCCCGCTGAAGAACCCATCCTCGCGTGGTACACCACAAGTTGGAAAGCAAAGGGGCCATACACTGATGTGTGTAAGCTATTGACTAAGCCTGTAATGGCCAAATACATAGAGTGGGGCAGTACTGCATGTGGGATCTGATAGTGTGGATTTTGTAGCCTGAATAAAATAGTTTTTTGGCACAGTGACATCATCTGTGTGCCAATTACCAGTTGAATGACTCACTAGCAGTATTAACTGCACATCTGCTTCAGTATCTTCTGTGTCAGTATCATTGATGTCATTTATGTGATACCACATGTTAATGCCAACACAGTTTTAATTTTATGATTTTATGGGCAAAAACATCTGGAGAGAACTTTCCTATGATGTTTATTATTGCAGTATATATCCTATTATTTTCTGTAGATCAGAGGCTTCTCTTGCTTAACATAAACATATTTTAAAACTATTTGGCTCCCAGCTATTAGCCATTCTCATCACCTATGCTTTTCTATTAATCCACCCACTCCTTCATTCCACACATTCATCTGAATAGAGGCATGTTACTTTCTGCAGCACATGGTATGTACAATGACGATTTATTATACCCAAAGGATAAAAAAAAAAAAAAAAAAAAGCGGAACAAAGCTATATGTCATTTGTTCATACAAATCAATGGGGGTTGTTATATATGGTTATTTGAAGGTCAGGTGTCAGCATTAGGTAGAGGGGAGGCACGTTCTCTATTTGGACCTCTAGGGTTTATAGTGAATGTCTCTAACACTATGGTAGAAATCATTGAAACAGCAACTGATATTTCCCTTTGGTCCATCCCTAATATAAAATTCCTCGGCCATCCTCCTGTCATTGTGACGGGCGCAGTGGCCTAAGGAGGGAGCGAGCACACCGAGGAAGGTATGTGCAGTGTGGACAGCCTTTCCTCAGTAAAAACACAGTTAAATTCATGTACCTGTTTCTGACAAATACATGAATTGGACGCAAGCTCCGACACTTTCAGTACTGCGCCCCGACCAAATTCTAAAGGATGTCCACAACACCCTTTATGAATTTCCCCAAATTTTTTGAACTTACAGTTTAGCAAACCCTAAAACAAAAATGTTATATATTACAGCTTACCAGGCCTTAAGGTATAACTAAAGGCAAAACGTATATTTTAGTTTTGAATAGAGTGGTTTTTACTGCTTCCTGTGTCCCCATTAGGGAAATTCACCTTCTCTATTTGTCATGTTTGCCATTATTACTTTGCATGAAAGTAAAAGAAAATCCCAAATTATGGCCTGTCCCCAGAACAGAAATAGAGAGGAAATCTTCCAAATGGGACAGACAGTTTTACCTTTGTGGTGGCTGCACTCGTTTTCTTTTTCAGTTTTTTCCTTACCCTTCACCTGGAGAGAATGCCTATAAAACACTTTCTGTCAGTCACTTTACTGTATTTAGAGGGGTGCAGCATTGTCACCCTAGTGGCTGTTTTGATCTGGACTAGAAACACAACTCTCTTTCTTTCTCTCCATTACACAGAGGGAGCCCTGTAGTTCAGAGAAGATAGGTGGAAAAGCTGATAAAACTGTTTCAAATGTAGCCAGGTACCGGACTACAGTAGCAGGAGACATGTACTTTGCTTCAGAATACATCTGCCTTGCTGCCCCTCACTGAGTTGTTATGCTGTTGCTATGTTTTTTTTCAGCCAGCAGGAGGAGAGTCAAGCTACTCTAGACTTTGATACAGAACAATTAGGATTCTGGGAGATATAGCATGATGTGGCGGCCATATTATAGAGACGACTGTCACTCCAAACTTTAAATCCCTATGGCCTGTGCGTAGCAGGAGGAGCCAGGAGATATTTATATTCTTTGCCCAGGAAAAGCCCACTCTTGGTGCCATGGGATTCCAGCAGATCGGATCTGTCAGAGCAAGCTGGCCTAGGTATAGGCTTAAACTGCTGGAGGTTTGGAGCATTACTTGTGCAATCCACAGACTGAGGCAGCTGTTGTCACCTGAAATAAATCGGGGGTGGTATTTGGATTTTCCCTACTTAACTTATAAATGTGTACTATCTTGTCTGTTCCTATAATTAGCTAGTCTATCAAAGCTCTGATAACATTAACAGTGATATTATATAATAACAATATTAGCTATAAAAACAAATACAATGCTCAAAGGTCTCAATTATTTACAAAGAAAGTAGAACACTAACATAGAAATCTAAAAGAATATTACAGAGCATATAGAAATAAAAGAGCAGAGATGATACGTTACATAAGTCCATCCTCAATGTTTTGTATTCTAGCTAGGCTCAAGAAAAAGAGGCCATTCATTGCTGGCCCTCACATTATTGAAGCACCCACAAACACCACCCATTCTGAGGCCCTTGTGCCCACCCTGTATAGACCTCTGTCGAATGAGCAACAAGCCTCAAACTATAAGGGACTGTCCTTTCTAATGACCAGGAAGTATGGTGTTACCCTGAATATCCTCCAGGCAGTATGGTGCTGTCCTCCACCAGGTGGCATTGATACACTTCGAGCAAATGCCTTGACCCAGATCAGCATAGTCCACATCTGGCTTCTTTGATCTTGTTGCAGGCCAGTTATCAGTAATTTTAATCTCTGCATCAACAGGAGGTCTGAGGTGAGACCTTTTATTCCCATACCCCACCACCAGGGTTATGCGTGAATCCTCTTCCAGATGAAGAATCCTGATATGCACTCTTCTGTTATACACACCCTGCTGTGTAAACTGATTCTCTTGGTATTCCAAGACAACCTCCAGCAGGCCAGATGGCTCGTTGATAACCGGTCAATAAAATTCCATAAATGTCTGACATTAAAACATGTTGTCTTTTAACACCTTCATTGGATTAGCCGCCTCACCTACAGCCAAGAGATCTGCCCATGCTCCAGCTGAACTGTGAGTGAGTCACCACCACCATCACCACCTTGAAATCTGCTTATGAGGGGGGATCCCTTCCATCGCAAGACTTCATTGCTTCTCGAGGAGTTGGTGAGCGGGCTGCTGGTCCACCTATACTTAATGGCTGATATACCACTGAGAGCAGAACCTCAGTTACTTTTTCCATTTTTGTGAAATCAAATCCTTACTGTTGTTGCCACTGACTCTCGACTTCACTTCATATGCCACTATATATATTGTGAAAGTGCAAGGCCCTTTCACCATGAACATGGTTGTAGAAAGGGCATAGTATGCATACACACATATGCAGATTGTGGCACTTTGGAGTATTGAATATGAGTAGAGAAAACTGTTTTTACAATTTTCTCTGGATTTTGGTACTCCCAGATTGGGTTCCATAGTTTGGATTTCAAAGTGCTTTGGAAGGGAAGAAATCTCCAACCCAGTGTACAGGTCTTGCAGAAGACCAGCAAGCTGAGTGTGCAGGTGTGCAAAGCCCTTATGAAGGACTTGGGCATAGTTCAGAGCTCCCATTCGGAGACAGGTGTATGTTCCTGATAGGGGACAGAAGCGCTCTACTTGAGAGACAGCACTCCATGTTAGAGAGATTCCATGCCCATGAGGCTGAGAGAGTTGAGGCAGCTAAGCAAGTTTGGGGGATCGAGAGAGAATCTAGGAGACTGAGAGAGCCAGAACAACTAAGCAAATCCATGGGAGTGAGGGAATGTGTAAGTCTCAGAAGAGCGAGAGATCCTGGGGTTCCTGAGAGGCCAGGAGGGAGCTCTTACAGCAGGGAACTGTAACTACAGGCTAAATGAGCCAGGAAAGCCCAGAGAACAAGGAAAAGCTGTGTGAGAGGTCTGAAGGACAAGTGAGAAGAGCAAGGTTGCTGCCGAAGAGGGAGCCAGGTGGTTCAGCATTTTCTACTATGTTTTGCTGGTTAAAATTCCTGTGCAGGCAATGGTTTATGGACTTTTTAGTTTTTGTTTCAAATAACAGTAGGCTGGCAATCCCTGAACCCAAATGTGAACTGGTGTGGACTCACTAAAAATATGCTTCTATTGCTGAGCTGAATTCCCCTGAGATGATTATATACAGATTGATTTATTAAGCAGCTGATATTAAAACATTCCTGTACATGCACCAAATGTTTTATGTGTTGTTTATGAAGGCTGGAAGCACAGTATTTTTTTATATGCTACAGTCCAGAAGTATAGAAAAGGATACAGAAATTAAAGCAATACATGACTAAATTTGGTATTCCTTGGAAAGAAAAATAATATAAAATGCATGCATAGGTATCCGGTCTGTTTAGAGAGGTTTGCAGTCCTAAAATAATTATAATTATTTTATTTTTTTTGGTGTAGCCAGGTGCTGCTGCCGGCTGTGTGATTGCTTACCCCCCTGCATGCCCACCCTCCCACCCTTGCCCTATGTTGCATGACTGAAAGGAGCGCCAAGCTGTGGGTACTTCAACTGGCTTCTCTCCTCCCATATGTTGGGGCTGCTGTCAGCTGGAGAAGCGCTGGCTCTATGTCTGTACAGAACAGCTGTGGGCTGACACCCCCCCCGCTGCTGCACTAAGGATTAGTGGTTTGTGGGTTCGATCCCCCACCCGCTGTGGCTTCTCTCCCCCTCCCTCCTGCAGCGCTGATCATATCCAATCTGTTGTAGCAAGGCGGCTCTTCAGAGTGATGCAACCAAGCAATGGACACTGGGAATTGTGGTTCTTAAGGGAGCATCACACCATACAAGTGAATGGAGGCTATTTGGGGGCAAACTACAATACCCAGGAGTCCCTGCAGACGACAGGAGGTGAGAACTAAATTTTTCCTGAGAAACTTATGAGGACTTGGGGGCAATCGAGTGAGGAACTGCTACCTGGAGTGTCTGAGTCCATACCCCTCAGATCTCTCAGGGACTGAGCTGCTGTAGGCCCTTTGTCTGATTGAGGACCTGGGATAGTGCAGGCCCAATGCTGGGGTATCTGTGCCCATACCAAGGACCGCAAGATTGTCTCAGTGAGTGTTATTTGGTTGCATCAGAACCTGAAGCAGGAGGGACCCTACTATCAGGGAGAGCCAAAGTCCGACCATGCATGAAGACTGGGACTTCCAGAACAGCTGACAGCCAAGTACAAGAGACCAGGCCTACTACCTGCCAGTAGTAATGAACTGAACTACACATCCTAAACTTTGCCTCATACAGCTAATGCTATAGAGACTGCTCTTACCTAGCAGCTCATCTGCCACTCATTAACCACATTCTTACAGGGATAGTGCATCACCTACAGAAGGGCCCCACCAAAAGGCGGCTGCTATTGAGGCAGGCAATAGCAGGCACTTGTACTTTATTTAACTACCAGGGTACCCCCTATTAGGCAACAAGAATCCACCCATACAAGGTCTGCAAGCTCAGGGTGCACCCAAGATCACTATTATTGTGTTAGCCGATTTTGACTCTGCCAGTTACTGGTTTCATCAGTTAAAATTTGACTTAACAGTGCCGCAATGTTATCACCCTGTGATATAGGCCATTGTTCACTATATCTACTTTTTGCAGCTTTGAATGTGTTCTGTTGTTTGCCAATTTACACACCATCTAACTACCTTGATATAATACATTTAATTAATCTACTATTCATTTGCTGGTGGCTTACTTCTTATGTGTTGATATAGAGAGCAAGTATACTAAAGCTTAAGTCACACAGCTGTGATCGAGTCTCAAACCACAACTAGGTGTGTCAGTGGGGATCGTACAGAGTCACGGCAGAACAGAGAATCCACCATCACCAGCAGCTTCTGCAGGGATAAGGGCTATAGTAGAATTACCTACAAACTGCAAATGCCCAACTCCAGGATATTAGCACCCCCCAGCTAACCACTTCTATGGAAAAAAACCTATTCAAATGTCCATTTTATTTACCTGAAGTCATGGTCACATGATGATCATCCTCTCTTCTTATGTTTACTTCCTGGGATTCTTCAGGTGTCCACATCACTGCGTGCATGATGTGCACACCTCCTATTGGTGTAGGCAACACTTCTAGTACTGGGTCCTCTCTCATAGGCTCCAGAGGCAAAAGGATGGCGAGGGAACAAGTCCCCATGATTATGAGCTGGAAGAAATTACTGGTTCCAAGGGCAGTATATTAGCTTGGCTCACAGAGGAAATTTGGATTTTGATCCATTACATTGCAGAATGCCTGAAGAAGGAGTGTTGGGATTGCCACATCATCCCTTTAATCCAGGACACACATTAATTACACAGGTTCTGTGGCTTATTAAGGTGGTAATTAAACTCACTTGGTGCCTTATCTTCGTTAAATTAGCCTCAAAAACTGTGTAATTCCTATGTGTCCTGGATTAAAGGGATGATGTGGCAACCCTATTTGGGATGGATTTGTTATTCAAGACCTTTTGGAAATTGGCTGTGGAATCCTTTCAGCTGGGACACTAATTGGTGTTTTCTCAACCATCACCAAGGTGAGCTGCATACATTGATTTCAGTTTTCCTGGTCATCTGCCTATACTCTTTGATATGCTTCACTTTTGTTTTGTTTTTTAGTACTATATTCACAAAATGATATAATCCACTTTGTATGCACCAACTAGCTTTGCAAACCCAAATATTTTCTTGTAAAAATTTGCAATGACATAATTACTGGGCTTTACATAACCTGTGCCTCTGCACAGGTTATGTAAAGCCCAGTAATGATGTCAGAATATTGCAGGAATATTGCAGAATATTACAGGAGAGGGCAGAGAAAGGACAAGACACCCTGAACAAGGAGAGAGAGCAGCAGTGACCAGTCTTTATTACAGGAAGCCCGAGTTCATTTACTAAAGACAAATAGACTGTGCACTTTGTTAAGTGCAGTTGTACTTTGCAAATGCAGTTGATCTAGAGCTTAGTAAATGAGGTAAAGCTTCACTTTGCAAAGAATACCCAATCATGTGCAGGGAAAATTAAAAAAAAAACAACATTTTTTTGCACATGATTGGATGATGGAAGTCAGCAGAGCCTCTGCTCATTTACTAAGCTGTGGAGCAACTGCACTTGCAGAGTGCACAGTCTATTTACCTTTAGTAAATCAACCCCAAAGCTTCATACTGGTTTATTGCACAAATCTGGAAGAAATACACAAAGCACGCCAAGATTGGGCTTACCTTGGAGTTCAGTTTTAACTGAACATTTCCAAGAATGGATACTCTCAGTAAAAAGATTTATTGCCAAAGCAACTATCATGTTATTAATTATTAATATTCAGGCAGAGACTGGTAGCTGGTTGTATCTACATATAAGAAAATTTAAGGCGATATCTAGACTAAGCAATTGACGTAACTGCTGATGTTCCAGCCAACTTGGATGTTTGCGCCCTAATGTTTTTAACAACTTTCTAAGATGCACTAAAACTCATAAAAATACTTGTTACTTGCATTTATCATGCACCGCCATTGAAGTATATGGTGTCAAAATTAACGCAGATGCACCAAAAACCCCACAGAAAAGAGTGACAATCCTATTGTGCATTAACGTGATTTAAAAATGCACAAAAAATGCAGACGCATAGGTGTAATCCTAGTTTAAAAGGTAAAAAGTTAAATATAAAAAACACAGGGAAGCCTGTCTGCAGCAATGTTGATGTAATGAGCTGTGAGAATGTGGATGAGCAAGAAGTACAAGGAATGCAAGACATTTGACGAACAAGGACAATGTTGGTAGCTCAGAAGTCTGTGTAGCTCTGTATACAGGAAGGCACTGACTTAAATGGGCTTCTGCCGTGACTTTACATGGCTATGTCATCATGTGAATTGCTGAATCTCATAAAAATCCACATCAAAATAATGTGCCTAATATAGGACAAATTTGACACTTGGTTGATACGTTTTCTTATCTCAAGGTGTTCTAAATCCTAAAGAATAGAACCATTGAGTGTGCAGGGCATCTACTAAGTTGTTCCAGTTGGGTGGGTGGGACTCTCCAATATATCCTGAATAAGCCTGTGATTTGGGTGATCTTATCCATATGCTGTAGAGATGCCCCCAAACTGACTCGGTACTGGTCCTACATATAGATCTTCCCCTAGACCCCCTGATTTGTTTACTAGGTTCATGAGATGAACACTACCATTCTGATATTCTAACATTCTAGCAGTCAGACAATTGTTTCTTGCACATAAGTTAATTGCTCAGCAGTGAATGTCTCCACACCCCCCTAATTCTGACCTTTTGGATTAAACAAGTTAATTCAGTACTGATTAGGGAGAAATTAATAAATCAAAATAGAAGCTACCCACAAAAGTCCTGGAGATTAAGTCAAGAATGGTTGGCTGATTTAGTTAGACTTCTGATATCTTCACACATGGATTTTGGTTGGTCAATGTGTATTTTGTATGTTATACTGTATACCTCTGTGGATATTTTTATACTTTTATAAATGTACCTTTGCAGTGAACTGAAGTATACATTAGACTCATGTATGGAATCAATATTTTTCTTGTTATCTGTTACAATCCTCTAAAAAAAGCAAAAAACAGAATGGTTGGCTGTACCAACTTTGGCCCCTCCCCCACTAATACTTATGCCCCGTACACAAGGGACGACGATCGCATTCAACAGGTCGTACTCACGACCGTTGTATGCGATATCGATCATTCGTATGCGCGATTTGAACAGTCGAACATACGACGGTCTTACAAGGGAGTTGTATGAGCAGACTAGAAAACTTGGTTGTACCAACAAGCTCTCATACGACCGTTGTATCGTGTGTACAGAGAAGTTGGTACAACAAGTTGTATTGTGCAAAACATGCATGCTCCGAAGTCAGGAATGGCTGGATGCTAATTACATGCACCTGAACGTTCTTTCCCCGGACGTACGATCGTGTAATGCAGTCAGTATGCTGCATACAACAGCCAACATACGATTCAACACGGTCGTACGTGCGATCGTCGTCCCGTGTGTACGAGGCTTTAGTCGACTTCTACAACCATGAATACCTTTTAGTTCCACTTGCAACACCAGTGATCATTGGTTACTAAATCCTTCCCAATGAAACATGGGGAAACTTACTTACTAAAGATAATATCCCCAAGTAATAGAGCCATCACTCAAAATAACATAAGTTGTTCCTCTATCTTTCTTATTATTGAGTAATAGATGTAATATATATATATATATATATATATATATATATATATATATATTATATATATGTTCCTTTATTACTCTGCAATGTTATTGCAATGTTACTGAATAGGTGAAGGTACCACCCAATACACAGGAGCCATTATCTACAATATGTATGTATACTTTTCTGCCAATGTTTTATATGCCCTTATGTAAATACCAGTTAAAGTGGTAGTAAATGCAGAAGATTTTTTTATTCTATGCATGAAGATAAAAAGCCTTCTATATGCAGCAGTCCCCCTCAGCCCCTCTAATACTTACCTGAGCCCCCTCCCGATCCAGCGATGTCAACGAGTGCCCCGGCCTTCCGGGAATCTTCCTCCTGCTTGAGTCACTGCTTCGGCTCCATTGGCTCCTGCTGCTGTCAATTAAACTCAGTTAGCAAGGAGGAGGGAGAAGGGGTGGGGCCAAACTGTCACTCCATGTCTGAATGTATACACAGAGCTGTGGCTCAGCTCAGATGCCCCCATAGCAAGCTGCTTGCTGTAGGGGCAATTAACAGGAGGGAGGGACCAGGAGTACTAAAGAGGGATCCGAGAAGAGGAGGATCTGGGCTGCGCTGTGCAAAACCACTGCACAAAGCAGGTGAGTACTGTATAACATGTTTGGCATTTTTCTAGGAAAAAAAAAAGACTTTACAATCACTTTAACTGGTTCCCGACCGCGTAGCGTATATTGACTGCTGCACTGTGGCAGCGTAGCATGAATTGCCGCCACTCTGCATGACCTGGCAGAGAGAAAGAATGGGGAACCGCCGATGTAAACACGGTGGTCCTCCGCTCTGTCAGTGGGCATTTAAAAGATCTACTGATCCCTGTCACTGGGATCAGTTAGATCTCTTATACCCATGGTAGCCCAGCCCCCTCACAGTTAGAACACGCCTAGGGAACACAGTTAACCCCTAGATCGCCCCCTGCAAGTTAACCACTTCACTGCCAATGACACTTATACAGTAATCAGTGGATATTTAAATTTCTGATCACTGTATAAATGTCATTGGTCCCAAAAAAGTGTCAAAAATGTCCAACACGCCCACCTCAATATCAAAGTCCCGATAAAAATCGCAGTTCGCTGCCATTACCAGTAAAGGAAAAAAATTTGTAAAAACGCCAAAATGAGGAAGAATATAAATTGGCCAAAAACGATGAATAAATGTGTTTTTTTATATTTTTTTTTGGATTTGTATTTTAGCAAAAAGTAAGAAATATTGTTCTTTTTGCAAAATTGTCGCTCTTCTTTTTTTTATAGTGGTGATCAGAAATGATGCAGAGGTGATCAAATAGCACCAAAAGAAAGCTCTATTTGTGGGAAAAAAAGGAAGCAAATTTCGTTTGGGAACAACGTAGCATGACCGCGCATTTAAAGCGACGCAGTGCTTAATCGCAAAAAGTGCTCTGGTCCTAACATGGGAAATCCTTCCGGGGTGAAGTGGTTAAACTTGCCAGACTTTATCATTTCCTGTGAATTGAACTGAATTCAAAAACATTTGTTCAAAGTTATTCTTGTAAACGAATTCCCAGGGGCGGGCTGAGCCGGGGGGGCAGGGTGGAAATTTCCCCCCAGGCCGCTTACCTTATTGTGAAAACGGGCACTGCGCGTTGTCTGTTTGCTTTTTTTGTAGTTCCACGGCTCAGCCTGTGAACTAGCGAAGACGTGGGCTGCGGGCCGCGGAGGCCGCTGACTGGCTGTCTGTCTGCTGTGCTGCTTCATGGGAGTTGTAGTCCAGCCATGATCAAGTTCCTGTCGGTGGGAGGAACTCAGCAGGCAGCCGGACTACAACTCCCACCTCCCAGGAGTCTCTCAGAGGCAGGGCATGGCATGTGGCACGCTAAGGAGGGAGGGGACGCATCACGAACCCCACGTGACTGAGGCTGTTCTGAGAGGAGACTGACATGATAGAGAGAGAGCACTGAGCAGCGGCAGTTGCAGCTAGCCTATATTCAGTCAGTGAACTGAGACCGGACGACAACGAAGGCAGCTGTCTGAGCACCCCTCTCCACCACTACACTCCAGGCCAGAACAAAAAGAGAGAGCCAAGCAGACTGCAGTGCAGAGAGGCAGCCAGCTTGGAAGTTGGCATCATCCTCTTCACCCCCCCTCAAGAGGCCGTGCACGGTGCAAGGACGTGCTGAGGTAAGACACCCCCCAGCTGACCTCCACATCCCATGGGCCAGGCTGCACTGATGGGCACTGTCTGCACTGGGGAAGATGCATTGATTGGCACTGATCAGACAGCACTGATCAGGCAGCACTGTCTGCACTGGTTAGGCTGCATTGATTGGCACTGATGGCCACTGTCTGCACTGATGGGCACGGATCAGGCTGCGTTGATGGGCACTGATCATTATGGGCTGATGGGGACTGCACTGGTGGGGCAGCATTGATGGGCACTGATCAGGCTGCATTGATGGGCACTTTCTGCACTGGTTAGGCTGTATTGAGGGGCACTGATCAGGCGGCACTGATGGGCACTTTCTGCACTGGTGAGTCTGCATTGTTTGGCACTGATCAGGCTGCATTATTTGGCACTGATCAGGCTGCATTGATGGGCACTGACAAAGCTGTGCTGATGGGCACTGGTGTCCGATCAGGCTGCATTGATGGGCACAGGTAAGGCTGAGCTGATGAGATGGGCACTGGTGAGGCTGCATTGATGGGCACTGATCAGACTGCATACATGGGCACTGACAAAGCTGCACTGATGGGCACTGGTGTCTGATCAGGCTGCATTGATGGGCACAGGCAAAGCTGAGCTTATGGGATGGGCACTGGTGAGGCTGTGTTGATGGGCACTGATCAGGCTGCATTGATGGGCATTGATCAGGATGCGCTGGTGAGACTGTATTCATGGGCACTGATCAGACTGCATTAATGGCACTTTATCAGGCTGCACTGATGGGCACTGTTTGCACTGGTTAGACTGCATTGATGGGCACTGATCAAGCTGCACTGATGGGAACTTTCTGCACTTGTGAGGCTACATTGATGGGCACTGATCAGGCTGCACTGATAGTCACTGGTGTAGTTGCATTGATAGGCACTGATCAGGCTGCATTGATGGTCACTGGTGAGGTTGCATTGATGCATTATTTTTGCTAAACCTCCTTTGTTGCTATTAACATTAAATTATGTTACCACATTGTATCATAATTGCCAATATATCTAAAAACTAGTTAGCTGCAATATAATAACTGCTTGTTTTTTGGGTTTAGATACAGTGTAAACCCACAAGTGTTTTTTTTACGAATACCTTTCTTTTATATTCGATTTTTTTAAAACAACAAAAGCGATTTGGAGGTTGGATGAAATGCTTAGTGACCATAACACTATTGGTAAAATAAGAAAGGAGGACAGAACCATATTGTTTTAAATGGGATTTTTGAGGCACAACACTTGTATTTTAAATACAAATTTTCTTTTATTGCATTTCTTATATCACATAAAAGAGTGTATAGTCTCTCATTTCTCAAGAAATTTTCACAAAAAAAAAAACAACACATTTAAAATACAATGAAACAATACACCCTTATTACACCATTTTAAACAAGGTGGTAACACATCTCCATCATCAATTATCTCATTTTAGAAGTGTAAAGCCCAACGTATTTCTTGCACGTAGTCCACTTTTTGAAGAGCCGTATACTGTATGCATTGTTTAGAATAACATTCTCTAAATAAATATAAAAATAATAAGTAAATAACAAAAAATGTGACATCCAGTGTGTATAATTATAAACAGACACGGTTGCATTTACCCCAGCCCAGGTGAGAGGAGAGAGCCCAAAGTGGAGATCCAAATGAGGAACCAGACCAGTGGAAGCAGCACCCACCTGGACACATCAGCCCCTTCAGCAATAGTTATTCCAAATAACAATAGTTATGAAAGTTGGTTCAAACTCTGAAAAATGTACAAAAATATATATAACAGATGGGGCCTGATTATACAGAAATCTCATCACAACTGCTAGGCCTCCAAAAAACGTATAGTTAATGCACACAGGTGAAAGCATACAACTGCCAATGGATAACCTTCATTGTTAATGAAGATTCCACATTGCTTCCTGGTTTACCCATACATTCAACCAACTATTGTGAAATATAATCTACAAATAAAACTATACCTTGTTAAATGTATATCACTGATAGAAATCCTCCTGTCACTTTAAGGAAAATTGAAATGATCCATACACTGGATCTCCAAAAATTATTTTGCCATTCTGACAAACAGCCTCAAATACCACATCTCTGAAAAAAGTGGGAATCACAGCAAACAAACATCATGTGCAGGACACCCTAGAGTTTTTAGTAACTTAATGCTAGCCATTGCAAAAAGCTATTCCTTACCACAAAAGTACATATACAAACTTCACTCATTCCATGTATACACACAGGAATATCAACATCATCCGCATTGGAGGAAAGAGGAGCCTAATGCCTCGTACACCCGGTGCAACGGTCGTACGACCGCACGTTCAACTTTTGCCCAAAATCGGCTGTTGAAGGTTGTGTCTAGCGTACTGACAGGAGTCAAGTAATTTTTCAACAAAGCTGAACGTAGTGACGTGTTACAAGCATCTAAAGAGGAAGTTCAGGTGAATGTGATTTGTGAATTAGGAACGCAAGTTTACTCGAACTGACACTTCCGGGCATTCTTGATTTCTGAGCATGCGTGTTTTGCACGTACATCTTTGTTGACCCAACTTCTCTGTACACGGGAGTCAACAGTCCTTGTTGTACAACCAAAGTTCTCTAGTCTCCTCAGCTAACTTCTGTTGTACGTAGACTGTTGTAATCGCGTGTACTAATGGTCAGATTATCGTACAACAAGCTGTTGTAAGACTGTTGTTGTACGAACGTTGCATCATGTGTACAGGCCTTAAGTGTCTGGGGCAAGCCGCCCCACTAATAAAGTCCCCCAGATTGGCCACAGGATGCTCAGGCAGTTTAAAGATGGCCACCATGGCGCACAAGGAGTACCTGTGTGTGCGTCGGTGCATGCCCAGTGCTCTGTCACTTCCATTTTTTAGCCTGATGGAGAACAACACCAGCCACTGCAGCCCTGGGTGCTGGGGGTGTGCATACCCAAACAAACCAGTCCAAACATGTGCACATCGCTGCCCAAAGAGGTCCCACAGCAGAAATCAGCCATGGTGTCACTGGTGGTGCCCTACTGCCCGATAAACATCAGGGTTTGGCTCTGGCGCCCGTCAAGTCAACAATCAGGCCCCCCCAAAAGGAAACACTCCCACCATCCCAAGGGATGCAACCTGTCTATAAATAAGGAATGCCATGGCAACACAATGGACCATAAAATTGACAGTTTTCAACAATGTCACACTTTATAATATCTCAGCATACATATGTCCCAGGCAGAAAGAATCCATATTTCTCCAACTTGCCTTCAAGTATTAAAAGACCAAATCAATAAGCTTAAAGTCATATAGACCAATTCACAAATTAATATAACACCATCAACTAGGACAAGGACACAGGTGCCTACATGCGGAGCAGATGTGTGAATCACAGCATATAAATAAACCATACCAGGCCTATGGCTATAATCAACACAGTAACAATGTAGGAAAAAAACCAAATACAAAACTAGTATGTATATTTATTATAATGCCCTATTAAAAGGGCTTAAAGCTGATAACATCATTCAGGCCCGGGGGCACTGTAGACTGTAAATAATGTATCCATCTGATCTCACGCTTAAGCACCTGCTTGTCAATGTCTCCACCCCTAGGATCCTCCATTACTCTGTCCAGTGCTATTTCTATTTATAGAAAGGACTATTGGGATCTATAGATTGAACTTTACAGAGGCATTTTTTTATCAACCAAGTGAACTATATCACAGTCAAACAGCAGAGCATACTACAGACAGAATTAGTTATTTATATTAAAGAAATGAAGGTCAACTGACTTTTGTAATTCATGGGCCTAATGATCCCTTTTGGTGGAGCAGGTTTTTCATTGGCCTCCAGTGTATGGTGAGAAAGCATATTAGAATTCAAACAATGTCACTTTTCAGTGTTCTTTTGACTTGTAATTAATATACCAAGGCATTCTGGTTTTCCAAAACAAATAAGTAAAAATATTTTAGTAAGACCTTGTTCAGATATTTAACATGCATGCATTCTAAACATTTTTAACTATAGTTAAAGCAAGCGTTTTAAAACTAGTTTTTTTTTGTGTATTTTAGCATGCAGTGCAATTGATGTTAACCTCCCTGGCGATAATCCCGAGTGTGGCTCGGGGTGGAATTTCAGTGCCATTAGCGGTAACCCAGAGCCACACTCGGGATTGCATCGTTGGATCCAGGCAATGTTACTCACCTTGTCCCCTGGATCCAGCGATGTCCCCCGCAGTGTCTGCGGGCTGTGTCCGCCGCCCGATGCCTCTGTGTGCCGTGCTCCGTTCCCTGCGACGGGGACGGAGACCGGCGACAAATTCAAAAAGTGAAACACACAGCATACATACAGTGCACATGTAATCTTACAGATTACATTACTGTATGAAATCATTTCACATCCCCTTTGTCCCTAGTGTAGTGGTTCTGAACTCCGGTCCTTGGGACCCACCAACAGGCCAGATTTTAAGTATTACCTTGGGGAGATGCAGACTAGAACACTGCAATCACTGAGCAGCAAATGATATCACCTGTGATGTATTTCAGTTATCCTGCAAACCTGGCCTGTTGGGGGGTCCCGAGTAGCGGAGTTGAGAACCACTGCCCTAGTGGTTTGCCCAGTGACCTGCATGCACTTTTATATTATATATGTCACTCTTTCTGCCTGGAAACTTGAGAATGTCCATGGCAACCAAAAAGTGTCCCTTTACGTCAAAAGTGGTTTTTGATCAGCTAGAAAACAGCGATAGTAAATAAGAATCATTTGCAGAATTGAGTGATACTGATTTTTGGGGAAATTTATCATCAGACACTGAAAGTGACGACATCGACAATTCTGCAACTGAGCAAATTTCAGTGTTTTTGGTTTGATTACATTATTGAATACATTTTATTACTATTACGTTATTATTTTTGATAATTATTTTTAGTTATTTATTATATTGTAATTTATGATTTCATGTTTCAAACTTTATCATACCCGGGACTCTTGTTTAGACAGATTTAAGTGAATTATTCCTAAGAATTACAGGCCTACAATATAAAACGCCAAAATAATCATACCGACAGGGAGGTTAAATAATCATGCTTGTGCTTAGAAACTGCTGTATCTTTTTTTTTTTAAACAATATGGCATGTAACCACATTTTTGTGAATATTTCTATTTTCTAAATTGCAAAGTTCTCATGCATATTATTTGAGGGGCACCTCTATGCTAAGCAGCTGTTTGTGAACCCGGCCTAGGGATTGTTGTACAGGGCCCAATAAAGCAAACAATATAACTGACCTGAGCCATAGGCCTGGGCACACCCTAATCACCTTGTGTGGCACAGATTCCCCCTGTTTAGACCCCTGATATTTCACCAATAGTAAAAAAAATAAAAAATAAAATAAAAGTGTAAAAAATAATACAAAATAAAATAATCAAAATAAAAACTACTGACACTGTCCACTGCCCTACTGACATCCATCTCTGACCTTATGACACTGTCCAGTGTTCTACTGACACCGTCAGTATATATACACATGAACACACAAGCATATGTGTTTGAGCTTTGGGGTGCACACTCTAATGCAATAGGCTGGGTACACCTATGATCTGAGCTTTTCAGTAACAAACAAGTCATAAAGTGTAGAGGGGACCATCAGATAAATCAGAATCATTTTGTGTCTTTATGATGAGAAGTTGAAGTCTCAGATTCTGCCATTTTCAGTGAGACCATCCTGTGTTACAGCATAGCAAACATTCCAGGCCTTCTTTGGTGTTGTAAAACTTGAGCCATAACCTCGGCGACAGCCATAATTTAGACACCATCACCTGTTATATCTAATTTTATTGTCCCCTTATTCACGATGTTTTAACTTGAAAGTGTGCGCAGCCTACTCTTTCCTTGAAAAGTTTGTGTACATTTCACCAGCTTACCTTGATTTCACTCACAACATACCAACACATAATGCAATTATAATTATGTGAAATCTGTCGTTATACTGGCTTAGTAAAATCTCTAACATCACAGATATAAGGCTAAGATTGGAAGTGCCAGCACCATGAGTCATTTGACTCACAGGCAGTGTCATCCTAATCTGTTACAGGCATTAGATGACTAGAAACTAGCGCTTAGGCACTTCACAATATTTATTCAAGTAATAGATCAGACACTGGTGGACTATATCAACCACTGTTGCCTTATATCTCTCAGGAACTTGAGATGGCTTCTTGCTTCTTCTTCTGCATTCTCCATAATGTAAAGTTAATGAAAACCCCCAACCGGAAGAGTGATATATACTCAAACTAGCTACAGACAGACAGTGGTGCTGGGTAGATATGGATGGAGGGCGAGGGAGTAAAAAAGTATAAATTGCACTATTATTTCTCTTTTTTTGTGTATGTATATTATGTACAGTAGTATATTATTATGTATGTATATTACTTTTAAGAAACTTTCAGACAATCCAGATGCTTAGAAGTTTAGCAAAATATCAAGATAAATTCTACCATTAAAATATTTTTGAGGCTGGGATCACACTATTGCGAATTGGATGCGGTTTTCTCCGCATCCAATTCGCATGTCAGGAGACTGTGACCGACTTTCAATGGAGCCGGTTCACACAGCTCTGGGACGAATATGGAGCTAATTGCACAGGAGTCCTGTGCGTCTTCTGGTTCATTTCAGGTCCGAATTCAGCCCAAAATTCAGACTGAAATAGGACCTGAAAAGGTGAACCAGGACGCACCGAACCCCTACTGTGAGCTGCTCCACACGGCAGTGTGAACCCAGCCTTAAGTGTTTGGGAAGACTGAACAGACAGGTTAATAAAAGTATGGCATATAAAACACAAACAGAGTGGAATGAGAGGGTTGGAATGCTAAAAAAACAAGTATTCCAGCAACCCTTAATTCTAGCCCTTATACAGATACCTAATCTCACACATATGCTAGCAGGAAATGTCATTTTTACAACAGGGACACTGGCAAGGGAACAAAAGGTTGCATTATTAAACACGCTAAACAGTGCATCCACATTAATCCATCAAAAAGTTTTACACATGAGAACATAGAAGGCTCATACAGCCAGGGCTGGAGTGGGGCAAAAATTTGGCCCTGGACTTCATCCAGACCGACCCACTTTAACAAAAACAGTATAAACTATAGGCAATTGCACAAAAAAAAATAAGTAAAAACATTCCACTGTAAGTATAAACAGCTAGGGCAGTATATATAGACAGGCTAGGGCAGTATATGCAGACAGGCTAGGGCAGTATATACAGACAGGCTAGGGCAGTATATACAGACAGGCTAGGGCAGTATGTATAGACAGGCTAGGGCAGTATATACAGACAGGCTAGGGCAGTATATAAAGACAGGCTTGGGCAGTATATACAGACAGGCTAGGGCAGTATATACAGACAGTCTAGGGTAGTATATAAAGACAAGCTAGGGCAGTATATACAGACAGGCTAGGGCAGTATATAAAGACAAGCTAGGGCAGTATATATAGACAGGCTAGGGCAGTATATACAGACAGGCTAGGGCAGTATATACAGACATGCTAGGGCAGTATATACAGACATGCTAGGGCAGTATATACAGACATGCTAGGGCAGTATATACAGACAGGATAGGGCAGTATATACAGACAGGCTAGCTCAGTATATACAGACAGGCTAGGGCAGTATATATAGACAGGCTAGGACAGTATATACAGACAGGCTAGGGCAGTATATACAGACAGGCTAGGGCAGTATATACAGACAGGGTAGGGCAGTATATACAGACATGCTAGGGCAGTATATACAGACAGGCTAGGGCAGTATATACAGACAGGCTAGGGCAGTATATACAGACAGTCTAGGGTAGTATATACAGACAGGCTAGGGCAGTATATACAGACAGGCTAGGGCAGTATGGATAGACAGGCTAGGGCAGTATATACAGACAGGCTAGGGCAGTATATAAAGACAGGCTAGGGCAGTATATACAGACAGGCTAGGGCAGTATATACAGACATGCTAAGGCAGTATATACAGACAGGATAGGGCAGTATACACAGACAGGCTAGGGCAGTATATACAAACAGGCTAGGGCAGGATCTCTGCACTTCCTCCTGGTCCCCTCTCCTTCTGATCTGCACTCACCTGGTGCCATGCCCGTTCCTCAGGAGCTTGTGTGAGAAATTTCCTCCCGGCTCTGTCATATGGGCGGAGCAAGTGAGGAGACTCGCTGTCACACTACAAAGCACCGGCTGTCACTGAATCATCGAGTGCAGACTCAGTGAGAGTGCCACCGTGGCTGTGCAGACAGTGCTGTGTCAGGCAGCCCACATCACTCTCACTGCACTCGATGCGGATCGTGTAGACAGCGCCGACCCCGCTCTGCCGCCCCTCTTCAATTGCCGCCTGGGTCCCATGGACTCAATGGGACCCATGGTAGAGCCGGCCCTGCTCTATGAAGAAAGGGGATACACAGCTCCAGGTCCGGACCTGTGCCTGATAGACCACGGTGCCTGCCGCGGCTCGCCACCGCTCACTTAGATGCACCAAAAGACAAACAGGCGGCACTCCATGGATATTCTTTTCTTGCAGTTTATTTCAATACGGCATGTACAGATGGATACAGGTAGACGCGTTTCACTCGGTGCCTCCGAGCTTAGTCACTGACACCGGCCTACTGACCCATCGGTCCACCGGGCAAACTCCTGGTAGTCCCGATGGCCAGTACATGCCTGCATACAGCTATACTTCCAGTAATGTGGTATATCTCATTCAATGAAACAAGTGTAGCCCAGGATATTTCAAGGATATTATGATTGTGAAAGGGGAGAAATTCAAGAAAAAAGACAAATCTATACAATAAAAGGATCTGAAGAGATAACAAGTTGTTAAATCTATGTGCTAGTCAAAGGCACTCAAATTTGCAATGATACTGTCTAAATCAGCCTTTCTCAATCTTTTCAACACTGAGGAACCCTTGAAATAATTCTCCGGTCTCGGGGAACCCCTGCTAAAAATGAAAAATCTACAACTCATGATGCATTTAGTGTGATGGTCAATGGGAAGGATGCTCCTTACAATTGTCGTCATGGGGAAGAATTACCCCCTTACAGATAGCTAAAAAGATCAAAGGTTTAATTGGGAATTTATCTGAGAGGTAGAAATTGACCATTGCTCAAGGAACACCTAGCAACCTCTGGAGGAACCCTAGGGTTCCATGGAACCCTGATTGAGAAATCCTGGTCTAAATTATCAAAATGTTTCAATACAAATTTCTTTCAGAACATATCAACGAGCGAGATGTCTGCAATGCTGTTGCTCCAGAAAAAGATGTTGATGGATTTCATATTGTAAATATTGGAAGACTCTGCTTAGATCAGTCATCAATTATTCCTGCTACAGCTGCTGCTGTTTGGGAAATTATTAAAAGAACAGGTAAGATAACAAACAACTCCTATACAGTACCGTAAGTAGTGTACAGCTCATTATATTCTTTAATTGAGCTAATAACTTAAAGTGATGCTAATCTGTGGTTTATATGAAAAAAAAACCTATTAACGTATGTATTCTTAAAGTGGAATAACAGCTTATATCTAATTAGCTTTTAAAATGTCCTACCCTACCTCCTAACACTTATGCTGACTAACCTGTGCAAGAAAGACATATACACTTATTTATTTTATTTATATCAGGTACGTACTGTATATAGCGCCTTGAATTTACAAAGCGGATTACATATATATTGTACATTCACATCAGTCTCTACCCTCAAGGAGCTTACAATCTGAGGTCCCTAACTCACATTCATACATACACATACTAGGGACAATTTAGACAGGAGCCAATTAACCTACCAGCATGTCTTTGAAGTACCCAGAGGAAACCCACACAGGCACAGGGAGAACATGCAAACTCCAGGCGGGTAGTGTCATGGTTGGGATTTGAACCAGCGACCCTTTTGCAGCTAGGTGAATGTGCTATCCACAACACCACTGTGCTGCCCACTTATATATTTTCTGTCTGCTCTGGTCTAGTCACGTGATCTTCCTTGGGTCAGCCAGTGGCAGGTGCAGGGCAGAGGAGAGAGCACTTTGACAATGGCTAGTAAAGCCTGGAGTGGTGACGTCACCCATAGGCTTCAATGGCCCATTCATTGTCATGTTTGTTGACCATGGTTCCGCTGTATGAAGGAACATAGCCACCCTGCTGGCTCCCAAAATGGAGTATGGACTAAGGGTTTTGTAGTGTGTATGACCACAATTAATGTGCACTGTTCGTTCCAAACAAAACAGAAGTGAAAGGGAAAAGGATAGGTTCAGAAGCTTTCATAGGTCATTACAAGGAGGCAGAAAAACTCAGTAAAAAACAATTTTATGAAAAATAGATTACGGGGCTATTAAGTGAACATGTATGGAGGTTTTTCTGGAGAATAGGGATGTTGTTTAGTGTCAAGCAAGTATAACTTGTGGAACTCTGGCCACAACCAAAAAAAAGTTTTGCTGTCTGTTTCCTGATGTTCTCAATTGTACCAGTAACCTTACCTGTCACAACAGCAGGTAGTGAGGGGAACAACCCATCAGTTCTTTCCCATGCTAATGCTAAAATGTATTCTTATTATCTCCCTATTAAAGAGATTGCCTTGCTTCCTCTCCTGTTGACCAAGTATAACTGGGATAATAAATCAGAGCAAATCTCCCTAACAGGGTTACAAATGAAATCCTTCCTCACTCTATACAAATGAATTTTTGACATTTGTTCCACTTTTTAGATATTTCACCAGGCTCGAGTGAAACTTTTCTTCTGTATTGTTGGGATCACAATGCAGAAACTGCCTTCTGTTTTGTTACTGATCTTTACAACCCTTGTAATTACTGAAACTAGAAATCCCTTTAACGATTGGACCAACAATCTATATATACTCAGCTACAGACATGTATAAGCCTGCATGATTTCTACAGAGGGTGTCATGTAAATGAAACTAAAGCCCCAGGTCTCACAAGCCAGACTTTTGCCAAAGGGTGCACTGTGACACGAATAAAGTATTCCACAACATGTTGCGCATGTTAGATCCCCTGAATGTTCCACTACGTGACCCAAGGGCTGCCAAAGAGGTGTTAGCTAACTGGTCTTCATGAAATTTGTAAATACTTTAAACAGTGGTAACAATTCAGAATGTGCAATTAAAAGTGCATCAGTTAATGTACACTATATTACCAAAAGTATTGGCACGCCTGCCTTTACACGCACAACTTTAATGGCATCCCAGTCTTAGACTGTAGGGTTCAATATTGAGTTGTGCCACCCTTTGCAGCTATAACAGCTTCAACTCTTCTGGTTTAGGAGTGTGTCTATGGGAATGTTTGACCATTCTTCCAGAAGCGCATTTGTGGGATCAGGCAATGATGTTGGATGAGAAGGCCTGGCTCGCAGTCTCCGTTCTATTTCATTCCAAAGGTGTTCAAACCGTCGGGAACCCAGTGCATCACCTTGTAAGTCCCC
>BLSH010337758.1:754282-775773 GCA_018402905.1 Glandirana rugosa | reverse complement strand
TTCTACTACACCTCCTACTACTCCAGGATCTGGGGTGTACCTTACTCCCAGTACGCTCACTGCACACTTCAAACCTCCTTCTCCACCACCGGCGTGTCTCCGTGGTCGTGTCGTTTTCTCCTTCGTCCAACGTTTTCGTCTCGCTCGCAGGGGATCTGTCATCCGGACGATGGGTCCCTGGATCGTGTGGTTTCCGTCGAGTTTCCGCAAGTCACAGTGGACGGTGGGTCGTTTGTCTGGTATACTGTCGTTGCGGTGGTACAGGCGGTGGCAGGGGTTCGTAAAGGTGTACCAGGGTACCTTCGAATGTCGACAGGTAGAGGGTTTGTGACCTCTCTTTCTCCTTCATGGGGGGATGGGTGGGCAGATGGACAGCTGTAAGCTTCCATGGGACCATGTGGAAATGCTTGGGGACGGTGGCGGACATGGTGGCGTTGCTGTCATATGGTCTGTTTGCTGGGTGGCAGGTGACACTGAACGCCTTTGAGCTGCCTTTGGTGTGCTAGGTCCCTGGGTAGCAGGCCTACTGTCTAGGGGACGCTCGCTCTGCTTTTGCAACCTGCTTCCTCTTTTGCTGTGCTGGTGCCTCTGTGCGGCCACCACCTCTTCCTCCAAACTTCACACGTCACTCGCATGACCCTCATTCCATGTGGGGTCTAGGACCTCATCATCCTCCACATCATCTTCCACCCACCCTTCACCACTGCCCTCCTTGTCAGTCTGCACACTGAGGCAAGCTGCAGCAGTTGGCACCTGTGTTTCGTCATCATCAAAGATGTGCTGCGCTATATGGATGGCCCACGGAAAGCATACCAGGAGAATCATCAAAAAGCATAAGAGTCTCTTGCAGGACTTGGCGCTCAGACTGCTTGGCTAATTTACAAGGGGCTGAGTTGAAAGACAGATGGCCATGGGGTTCAGGTGCCAACTCTGAGCTTTCATCAAGGGACCGGGAGGGAGACAATGTGAAGGAACTGGAGGCATTGTCAGCCACCCAATCTACTATCGCCTGTACTTGTTCTGGCCTCACCAATCGTTGAGGGGCATTCGGGCCTACCATATACCGGTGAAGGTTCTGTTGGCTACCTGAGGAAGGTGTTTCCCTTGTACGTGTAGCTGGCACACCTCGACCGCGTACTCTCCTTCCAACAGGAAAGTATTTATTAATACCAATTAATACCTTTTTTTTTTTTGAAAACTCCAACGTAGCCGGACTTTTTATTTTGGTGCAAAAAATGCATGTATTGTGTAATGTGTCACTTACAGAAACAGCTGGAAGCTCTCCCTTTAGAACTAGGAGATGATTTTGAACAATAAATAATGTGTCACTTACAGCAATAGCTGGAACCTGGCCCTATAGGAGTAGGCAATGATTTTAGAACAATAATCTGTCCCTCTAAGCAACAGCTGGAAGCTCTCCCTTTAGAACTAGGAGATGATTTTTTAACAATAATGTGTCACTTATAGCAACAGCTGGAACCTGGCCCTATAGGAGTAGGCAATGATTTTTGAACAATAATCTGTCCCTCTAAGCAGAAGCCTCTACCTAGTGCAGTCAGATCGTTGTGTAATGCAGGGTTTGATCTGCAATCTGTCACTCAAAACAGCAGTATGTGAAATCTCAAATTACTCCCACAATCTGATCGTTGTGTACGATCCCACAATCTGATCGTTGTGTACGATCGTAACGATCGTTGTGTTAGGCAGGGTTTAATCTGCAATCTGTCACTCAAAGCAGCAGTATGTGAAATCTCAAATTGCTCCCACAATCTGATCGTTGTGTACGATCGAATCGATCGTTGTGTTAGGCAGGGTTTGATCTGCAATCTGTCACTCAAAGCAACAGTATGTGAAATCTCGATTCTCAAATTTCTGCAATCTGTCCCTCAGTGCAACAGTAGTAGTAATCTCAGGTTGCAGGATCAGATGTTAAAATGTGTGCAATCTGTCCCTTAAAAAAATGCTGGCAGCTTCCTCTCCCTATACTATTCAGAGTCTCAGAGAGCATGTGACTGCAGCATCAAGTGACTCCAGCTTATATAGAGGCTGGGTCACATGATGCGCTGGCCAATCACAGCCATGCCATTAGTAGGCATGGCTGTGATGGCTTCTAAGGGCAAACCAGTGAAACGCTTGTTGATTGGCTGCCCTGCAGCAATTCAACATGCGTGATCAACTACCAGAACCCAGAACCCGAACCCGAATGTTTTTTGAAATGTCCGTGTTCGGGTCCGGGTCCCGGACACCCCAAAGTTTTGTACGTACCCGAACGTTACAGTCCGGGTTCCCTCAACACTAGTCATTAGCTGTCAGCGCATCAAAAACGGGGGTTTAAAAATGCACCACAACACTTGCCTGAAAAACGAATCAACCTCAACCATGTAGATGTGAACCTAGACTGAATGCAAGGAAACAATAAGCATGTTGCAACCGATAGAATTTTGCATGGAGAAGTCAATGTCAGAGACTTGTAGGGAGTTATGCATAAGACAATATTTCCACTACAGGGGGCTATACCAACTTTTGATGCCAAATGTGTACTTTTTCCACATTACACCATCACATAATTAATTGATTATTATTTTTTTTTCATAAGTGATTGAAAAGGCATCTTATGTTTGTGTCTAAGTGTTCTTAATCAAGTGTATCACCTTTTTCAGTCACTGTTTGAATAAAGATCTACTGTTAGTCCATAACTCAAATGTTCCGTGCTATAAAGAAAATAACATACATATTTCAAAATTCACATCAACATCAAACTTTAAACACAAGAAATTATATTTGAATAATGAGTGTCCATTAAAGTGTCCATATACACCAAAAAAGAGAATAGTAATCCACTCCGTAAAGAAATAACATCCAAATCAGGTTAAGTGTTAGATATTCCACTTATTGTGGTCTGCTGCAAGTGAGAACAACGCCCATCCACCAAAGAATCCTCTGTGTGCACACGAGGCTCTTACCGGATTAAAATGGCCATCAAATTATAAATGGTCAATAGCGCATAAATGGTTAATGATCTTGGTCACTGCTACATCAGTCGACCATCATCTTGGAAAATACTCAAATATTCGCATAGATCACTTAGAAGGAAGAATGGACTCTAACAGTGTAGAAATGTTAAAACATCCACATCTCTTTAAACATTAGAATACTCGCTCAAATGTATCATGTACAATATATAAGGCAAATGCAGCTATATCGCATTTCATGTACCTGATCGGTAAAGACTCTCCTTCCATCAAAAGCTTGCGTGATGACATCACATTCGTTAACCCCGCCCAACACGTTTCGCCATTGTAGACGTCATCAGAGGGAGTTTTCCTTTGGTATACATCATTTATAGAAGAGACGGTCCTCTTTTTTGGTGTATATGTACACTTTATTGTGCGCTCTTTATTCAAATATAATTTTTTGTGTCTGAAGTTTGATGTTGATGCGAATTACTGTATGAAATATGTAATTTATTTTCTTTATAGTGCTGTACATTTGAGTTATGGCAGCATACCATTTTTATTTGAGCGCAGGGTTTTTCATTTTCTTTTAATATGTTATTGCTGTACTTGACTTAATTATCTATGGGTCAGCATCTCAGTCAGGAAGAAAATGCTGATCCCTGGATAGTGTCTGCACAAAGATGGGACTCTTTCTCTGGGCAGAAGAAAATATTGTCAGGGCACTACTATGATCTCTGTGAGAGTAAATACATACCTGTAATGTTGCACATTATTAGAATGCCTATACTTAAAGTGGATGTAAACCCGATTCATGAAACTTGAGCGGGGCACATCTATCTGCAGTGCTTCCTTATCTCTCTTCAAAGCATTGTGTCCCATAGCTCTGTTCTGCTCTGTTCCCCTATTATCAACATGATGACTTTTGACAAGCTCTCCGAGACCTGGAGATAGCAGTGTGTGTTGGAGGAGGTTGCTATAAATAGATTAGCACACTGCTGCACAATTCACAGACAAGCTCTGCATGTGTGGGGAGGGTGTGTGTGTGTGCCTTTCCTCCAATCAGCTGTCTCACAGTGTCTAGCAATACATCACTCCTAGAGGGGAATGAGGAAGTGGAAGTCTTAACAGAATGTGCACTTTCTAAATAGTATATACATGTAAAGACAGCATATATACATGTAAAATTTATATAGGGAGATTTGTTTCATCTCTGTGTATCATCTGAGGCTGTTCACTTCACTGTGTATATGGAGGGTTTACATCCACTTTAATAATAAAAAATGTATCTACTGCTAGATTCATTTTAAGCAGAGGCATAGAGGGCATTTTAGTCTAGTTTGATCTCCTCAATATAATCTGGTTAAAAAACAATATTTACTATACTAAATAATAATTTAGCATTTTACCCCTTTTACATTGGGGCAGACCGAGCGTTAGGGGTAAATCGCCGCTAGTTTAGTGTCATAGTGGTGCTTTGGCACCGCTATTCGGACGGCAGCGGTGCGCTTTAACCCCTAAGAAGAGGTTAAAAAGGGGTTAAAAGCACTGGTGCGCGGCGCTTCCGAAACAGTGTACAGCCGTTTTGGAAGCGCTGCCCAATTATTTCAGTGGGCAGGGGCGGTGGAGGAGCGGTGTATACATCGCTCCTCCACCGCCCCCAAGAGGCTTTCACACTGGGGTGCATTAAGAGGCACTTTTGAGGTGCTTTACAGGCCCTATTTTTAGCTCAAAAACTCATATAAAGCTCCTCAGTGTGAAAGGGGTCTTACTGTATAATTTTTTCTAAAAAGACCATGTAAATATTTATTTGAAATCTTACATAAATGCATCTACATGTACAGTTTATTATATGGTAGTTTATTTGAATACAAACCTTCAAAAAGTGCTACACTCCCAGCTTTCTACAATATACACACCCTAAATAATTGCAAAGAAAGGGAACTTGATGAATCAACTCCCACACTGCAGGACTGTATGCTATGGGAAAAAAACTTCCTGTAATCATAAAGCATACCTGTCACTCACCTGAGCAGCTGGACCATGCATGGTGAAAAAATCAACCCTGGTATATAAAACATCATCCTATATTTTATGTGAGCCCAAACTTTGCTAAGTTCAGTGGAGCAATTGCATTTATAAATTAAAATCAATTTTTGTTTCACATCACATTTTGTTATGTATGTTTATATACTGCAGTTAAAGCTGAACTTTGGGCAGAAAATGTATTACCTGTCAGTACTAGTGCTTTCATACCTTGATGTAATGTTCCTGTTGTTTCTTTCCTCACCTTGTCACCCAAGAATCTTGTTTCTCTTGTATCTGAGAATCCAGGGTGCATTTTTTGAATCAGGGCTTCATTCCCTGTGACATCCGTGTTGGCCTGTGGCTGCTATGTTGTGTAATCCTGTGGCCACCAATCTTATCTCTGACCTGCTGTAGTTCTTTACAGCGATTGGTGACGTAATTGCGTTGCGATTTGCTGTAGTGGGAGAACTGGGGAGCCTGAGGCTCCCAGTCTGAGCCGTTCACTGTGTGTATCAGGGTAGTAAAAGCACAGGCAGAGGGCACACCGGCCTAGTGCATTATTCTTCATACAAAATGTATTTCACTACTTCCTGACCGCGTCACGTACATTTACTGCTGCAGAGTGGTAGCGTATAGCCTATAAACAGCGATCCGCATACGCGCAGCTAGGGGGCGAGCACACACTGCTGCACGCTCCCTAAGCAGGGCCGTGGGTCGGGCGGACTCGATGTCCGCTGGCGACCTGCGATCGTTTATTAGAGAAGTAAACACGCCGGTTCCCCGCTCTTGTCAGGCGGCATGACAGAGATCTACTGATCCCTGTAGTCGAGATCAGTTAGATCTCTTATACCCCTGACAGCCCAGCTCCCACACAGTTAGAACATACCTAGGGAACACAGTTAACCCCTTGATTGTCCCCTGCAGGTTATCTCTTTCACTGCCAATGACATTTATACAGTAATCAGTGGCTATTTACATTTCTGATTGCTGCATAAATGTCAATGGTCCAAAAAAGTGTCAAAAATGTCCGACATGTCCACCGCAATATCACAGTCCCGAAAAAAAGATCGCCACCATTACTAGTAAAAAAAATATGTAAAAAGGCCATAAATGAACTTTCATGGTTTGTAAACGTGGCAACTTTTGTGCAAACCAATCAAGCACCAATTGAGATTCTTTTTTTACCACAAAATATTGTAGACGTATATATATCGGCCAAAACTGATGAATAAATTTGTTTTTTTTATATTTTTTTGAACATTTATTATAGCAAAAAGTAAAAAATATAGTTTTTTTTTCAAAATTGTCGCTCTTTTTTTGTTTATAGCAGTGATCAGAAGTGACACAGAGGTAATCAAGTACCACCAAAAGAAAGCTCTATTTGTGGAGAAAAAAGGCGCCAATTTAATTTGGGTACAACGTTGCGCGGTCGTGCAAATCTTGGATTACAAGAAACGTAAAGCCGAATTACAATTACAAATGACAAGAAACGTACAAGAAACGTAAAGCCCCATGATTAAAACTGTGTCAGCGGTTTAACATAGCTTTGGGATATGGATCTGCAGTTGTAAAGGTCTCTAGATCCTGGAGTTCAGCTTTGACTTATTTATTTGGTCAAAGCATTATGCTTTAAAATATGTTTACATACAACTACCATAAGTACCTGAATCTGTCTTGATATTATCATCTTTTTATCCCTTAAAGTGATTTTAAGAAGGAGGCAGCAGTAGGAGCCGATCATATGTTAACAGGAGACACATTGACAAGAGCAGGATAGGCAACCACTTCCTGTCCACATGCATAATCTTAACCTATAGCAGGGTGTACGCACAGTTTTTTTTTTTTGTTCCAGTGATGGAACTAAAAATAGATCACAGATGCAATGTGGATGCAGGGATCTCCCCAAATGCACTATTATATTCTGATAGTGAGGATTCCACCCCTGTCAGAATACACTGAACAGCTCTGCAGCCTTTGGCTGCAAGCATTGATTGAATGCTGGTTTTTCAGCAGGACTGTTTGACAGAAGACTGTTGTTAGACTGGCTTCTGTTGAACAGACAGTGGTACACACGTACTGAAATTCAACTGCATTTCAGTACATGTATACCCAGCTTATGGCTGTGTAGAACCCTCCTAGCTAGGTTGCTATACTTGAGGCAAATTTAGTATTTGGGTCCCCTATAAAAGAGGAGCAGTGTTTAGTTGCATTTGGCTGTTCTAGGTTCTGCTGGTGCAGGTTCAACAACTCCCCCCGGCATTCCAGCACATTCTGCAAATAAAGTGGGTGGGAGAGGCAGACCCTGGACTGAATATTCATGCAGCCTCAGCCAATCCTTGGTCGAGGGGGTGACCAGCAGGGGGCTGAGGTGTGCATTAATAGTCTGGGGCCTAGAACAGCAGGGCCTTATCCCATTGGGAAAAGACCCTGCCTGATGGCTGAGGCTGTCTGGGCTGCTAGTTTCAGATTAGAAGAAATCCATCCGGGTCCCAGCTCCAGCTAGAGCTCGGGAACCCATGTCCAGAGTCCCTGAAAGCAGTGTAGGAAGTCCACAAAGAATCCAACTTGGAGGCATCCAGTACAGAGGCTGGCTAGTGCTACAAGAGAACATTAAATTACCAAAGGCACCGTAAGTACAAGCCTTAAGGATCCTAGAGACTGTCCTTCCCACCTTTGGAAGAGCTCACTCCAGTTTCTGACTCGCTTCGCAAAGGGAGCCCCTGTGTTGTAGTTCACCAGAGACAAGATACAAGAGGGCGGTTGCTCCTTGAAGAGACAGAACAGTTAGAGGTGTCCTCCATCACATTTCTGTTAGTTTAGAGTATCCCAAGGCCCACCCACGCCCTACCCAAGTTAACCCGGCAAATAAACCATGAAAAGCCATGCACTGCCTGGTTTCTGACTTGAGTGACTGGGAACTACTGTGTGCTTGGCTGCCATGTGCCTTACAGGGAATGGAGCCTGGGATAATACAGCCAGCCCAGCCTGGGTCTATACTACAACTGCATTACATTTCTCACAGTGGGCTTCCTAATTGTGATATTGTGTCTTTAACAATGCCCATTTAAAGCGTGTTGCCACTTGTAATCTCCATCGAAGACCCAAGGTGACAGTGCAGTTGCAAAATTGGGAGACAGGGACAGAGCATTGTCACTGCACAATAGAAAGTGCTTGAACAAGACCAGGTATTATCTTATGAATGTTGCAGGTTTTAAATGATTGCAAATATCTTTTAAAACAATGTATTAAAGATTATGAGTGATTTTAACCACTTGCCGACCGCCGATCGGCATCTGACGGCGACAAGGTGGCTCTATTGCGCAAAACACCGTCATCTGAAGGCGGCTGCGGGATCGAGCCTAGTGAGCGCGCGCGTGCCGCCGGAGGCGCACCCGCACGCTCACTGTGTTCGGGGAGGGCCAGGGAGCGGGTGCGGCGGAGTCGATCTCCGCCGGCCACCCGCGATGCCCCCCCCGGAGTGAAAGAACGGAGGTCCGTGTAAGTAAACACGGACCTCCGTTCTGTGAGGGGGGAAGGGCTGTGATCACAGCCTTCCTCTACATGGAGGCTGTGACCACTTCCCTTCCCCAGCTAGGGCAGTCCCCATACAGTTAGAACACGCCCAGGGAACATAGTTAACCCTTAGAACGCCCCCTGCAGGTTAACCCCTTCACTGCCAATGGCATTTACACAGTAATCAGTGCATTTTTATAGCACTGATCGCTGTATAAATGCCAATGGTCCCAAAAAAGTGTCAAAATGTTCCGACATGTCCGCTGAAATATCGCAGTACCGCAAAAAATTGCAGATCGCCGCCATTACTAGTAAAAAAAATAAATAAATAAAAACCCCAGAAATGAATTCTCATCATCCGTAAACGCGACCACTTTTGCGCAAACCAATCAATAAACGCCGATTTGCGATTTTTTTTTATCACAAATATGAGGAAGAATATAAATTGGCCAAAACCGATGAAAAAAAATGTTTTTTTATATTTTTTTTTTGGATTTGTATTGTAGCAAAAAGTAAGAAATTTGGGTTTTTTTTGCAAAATTGTCGCTCTTCTTTTGTTTATAGCGGCGATCAGAAATGAAAAGAAAGCTCTATTTGTGGGGAAAAAAGGACGCAAATTTCGTTTGGGTACAACGTCGCACGACCGCGCAATTTGTTAGTTAAAGCGACGCAGTGCCGAATCGCAAAAAGGGCTCCGGTCCTAAAGTGTGAAATCTTTCCATGGCTGAAGTGGTTAATGATTGAGTTTATACTTTAAAGTGCACCTGTGCCTTGGCGTTGGACATTAAACTATTTAATTATTTTTAACAAGCAATAGAGTTTTAAAATAAGCCCTCGAACACCTCTTTGGTTGCTTGCTATGTCAAATATTTAATTTTCAAAAATCCTTAAAGATCACAACAAAGAGATTCTGAAGTTGAGTTTCAGATGATTTCTAACAGCTCAGAAACATCTTCTGTGTGTTTATATTAGAGGGCTGGTAGGCTGCTAAGATTTGCTTTCATACTAAAAAGCTGAAATTTCAGTCCCTCTGTTGTGCATTTTGAAAATTTCAACACAAAGCTTTTAGCTACAAAGATGAATGAGGGCTTATTTAACCACTTCAATACTGGGCACTTAAACCTCCTTCCTTCCCAGACCAATTTTCAGCTTTCAGCGCTGTTGCAGTTTGAATGACAATTGCGCGGTCATGAGACACTGTACCCAAATTACATTTTTATAATTTTTTTCACACAAATAGAGCTTTCTTTTGGTGGTATTTAATCACCCCTGGGTTTTTTATTTTTTTGCGCTATAAATTAAAAAAAGACTGAAAATTTTCAAAAACAATGCATTTTTCTTCGTTTCTGTTATAAAATTTTGCAAATAAGTAATTTCTCTTCATAAATTTTGACCAAAAATGATACTGCTACATTTCTTTGGTAAAAATAACCCAAATCAGAGTTTATTTGGTGTTGGTGGACAGACAGATGTGACGGGGACTGTGACAGATGTGACGGGGATATACAGATGTTTTGTGTATAATGACAGATGTGATGGGGACATAGATGTTATGTGTATGGTGACAGATGTTTTGGGGACATACAGATGTTTTGGGGACTGTGACAGATGTTTTGTGTGTGGTGACAGATGTGATTGGGGACATACAGATGTTTTGGGGACTGTTTTATGGGGACACTTATGTGTATGGGGACAGGGGTATGAGTGGTGCTTGGTGCACTGTGTGGGGGGCGATCTGTGACAGCTTTCTGCATGAAATCATCATCATGCAGACAGCTGTCATATTGCTGCAGATTCCCCCCCCCCCCCGCACTGAGCTCTCACTGAGCTCGGCGGGGGGAGAACTGTCTCAGAGACATTCGTCTCTGTTTACAATGTGACGGCTGTGATTGGACACAGCCGTCACATGAATGGGAGGGCCAGCCACTGCGCCCGTATCCCGATCTCTGCTCAGCTGGATCCTGTGTTCATAATGATCACAGGATCCAGCCGCAGCTGCAGGACGTAAATACACGTCCTGTCAGAATGGGGAAGCTCCCACCCGGCCGTATATATACAGTGGCCGGGTGGGAGGTGGTTAAAGTAGAATTTCACTCTCTTAATCAACATTTCAGTTACTTACTATTTTCTTGCCTAGGCAAATTATGTCATCATCCCAGGAGTCTTTTGGAGGGGAGGAGGACTTTTCTCAGATAAGCACATGCTCCTGCTTGTATGCAGATGGATTCCAGGAAGTCAATGCCACATGAACCATCTGCCCTTAATCAAGATGGCCACAGCCAGAAATGCTGGGGGGGGGGGGTTCGAAGTGATTTTTTTCAGCAAAATAAATCATGGAGACATGGATGGATGCAGGAGTTTGCTTTTAATATTAAAAATGAATTAAATAGCATTTTTGCTTTGTGGTGCTAAGATGCAGTGTAGTTCTGCTTTAAGATGACCCTACTGCTTGTTCAGAATGTGCAAATACTTTAGTGTGCTTAGTCTGGGCACAGGTTCACATTAAGCCATTCCTTTAAAGAATACCAGATAATGATATGTGCCAATAACAACTTAAAATGGTTCTAAAGGTATTAATTAAAAAAAAAAAACATATACTTACCTGCTCTGGGCTAATGGCTCCCTCTACTGTGTGAGCCAATGAGAGAGAGAGACCCGGGAGAGACGCTGCTCTCATTCAGATGGGGCTTATGTAAGTATAAGGGGGGTTGGGGGGCTGCACCCAGAAGTTTTTTTTACCTTAATGCATAGAATGCTTTAAGGTAAAATACATTCTGCCTTTAGAAACTTTCATTTTACAGAATCATTGTATGAGAATAATGGTTTTTGTCTGTACAATCTGAGCAAAATGCACCATAAAACAAAGGAAACTTCAGCCAATGTGGAAAAATAATCTAATGCCATGCATTAACATTTATAGAAGTATTTACATGTGAAAATATATTTATGTTAATACTGTATTCTTTTACACAAAGCTTTATTAGCAAATAACAGAGGCATACAGAATTAACTGACATGACTTAGAAGCCAGGACGTGTTACATAACTGAAGGTACAACAAAGTAGTAAATCATTACAGGAGTTAAATTGTTTAATGGGTACACTAAAGCATTGTATTAAGCTAATATCCTAGTATTTCCCAGGTAAAAAGGATAACTTGGATTAGAAGCACAGAACGTCCAAAAAAAGTGAGGGGGGGGGGGGGGAGCAAGCTCATTAGAGCTGAGGGTGGATAAGCTTCCAAGGTATAACTAAAATGCAAATCAAGTTGTAGTCCCCTCTCGACTGTTGAACCAGGGGGGATATTGGTCAGTCAAAATGTGGAATAGAAAATAGCGCGGGAAAAACCTCTTGTGAAGTGAAGAAATGAGAATGCCACGGGGCAGAAAGAAAGTAAGAGGAAAGGAGAGAGAGTGGTGGTCTTGGAGGACAATGTATCCAAACTGTGGGTATCACATTACTAGTAGCCATAGTATTGTTCATGTGGTGTTTTACTGCATTGTAGCTGAGAGCAGGGGTTTTCCAGGCCTTCGCTATAGTTAGTTTGGTCGCAACAAAAAGGTGCGTTGCCAGCTTGCGTTCTGCTCGTAGTAATGATTCAGTAGGTTGGAAGAGGAGGGCCTCGCAAGGATTCCTCTTTATATCAGATTGAAGTAATATTTGTAAAAGCGCGTAAACCCGGGTCCATAGTCTGACCACCAGTGGACAATACCACCAAATATGGGACATCGTCCCAGGCTGAGAAAATCTGTGGAAGTAGGTTGATGGGTATTGGGGAATTATTTGGGCTAAACGTGCGAGCGTATAGTACCATCGCTATATAACCTTAAAAGCATTTTCTAGAGTAACTATATTTATGGAACCCTTTGATGCTGCCTGGAACTTTGTCTGCCAATCTGCTGGTGTCAATTTCACAGCTAGCTCATGTTCCCACTGTTGCTGGAAGGGGCGCATTGGTGGTTTTCTAGAGAAGACAATTGAAGAATATATGAGGGAAATTATATCTGTGGAATGTGGGTGTGACCTGCATATGCTCTCGAGTGGTAAAAGGAGATAAGGTGTTGGGTGTAACCTGGTGAGCCTTTGAATAAAATGGTGGAGTTGGAAAAAGCAGAAGTGTTCACGTAGCGATATCTCATTTGAGGATCAGAGTGCATGCATAAGAAAAATGCGGGCAAGATTGGCTGCCATGTAATATGCATGGAGGTTGGGGACTGAGAGGCCTCCAGTGATTCTGCGAGTGAACAGAATTTGCCTGTGGACACGTGGGTGGGAAGAGCCCCAGACAAAATGCAGTATTTTCCTTTGATGGATACGGAATATGTGTGAAGGTACGATGATTGGCAAGACCCGAAAAGCATATAACAATTTGGGTAGGTAGGTCATCCTGAACGCGCCGACTGGCCAAACCATGACAGCGGTCAGTGGCTCCAAGACAGTAAAAATTTGGATAGTGACTTAAATAGAGGGGGGAAAAATAGCTTGGTATAGACTTTTGTACGAAGGTTTCAGCAGGACCCCTAAGTACAGCAGGGAGTTGAGCCATTGGAATGGGGAGGACCATCAAAGTGTGTCTAGGGTCTGTGATATAAGAGAAACAGATAATGCTCTGGACTTGGCCGGATTAACATGAAGCCCAGAGAGATGTGAAAAAGAATCTAGGATCTTCGTCAGATTGGGTAATGAGAGGCGGGGGGATGTCAGAGACAGCAGTATGTCATCTGCGAATAGGGATACTTTATGGGAAGTACCTGCAAAATCCACACCCTTCACGTCCGGACTGTCTCGTATTGCCTCCGCCAAGGGCTCCATAGCCAAAACGAACAAGAGTGGCGAGAGTGGGCAGCCCTGTCTAGTGCCCCTGTTAATCGGGAAAAGTGTAGACTCAAACCCGTGATACCGTAGCTTCGCTTCAGGTGCACTTTACAAGGCAGCCATCCAGTGCATAAAAAAAATCAGGTAAGGCCATGAAAGGGTGTCAAAGGCCTTAGTTATATCTAGGGATAAAAGCATAATTTCTAGAGAGCGGCCTTTGGCCACGTGGAGCAGTTGCAAACTCGGCGGATGGCATCTCCTGATTGACGCTGTCGGATGAAGCCTATCTAATCTTTTTTAATGAAACCGGTCAAAAAAGAATTGAACCTGTTAACCAAAATCTTTGTGAACATTTTTAGATCTAAATTGATCAGGGAGATGGGTCGATAGTTTGCCCAATTATGAAGGTCCTTATTAGGTTTTGGGATCATGACAACGTTTGCAGTCAGAAAAGATGAGGAGAAGCTATCTCCCTTACGAACCGCGTTGTACATGGTTGCTAAGTGTGGTGCGATGACTTCTGCAAACTTTCCATAAAAGAGAGCAGAGTAGCTATTGGGAACCGGTCTTTTGCCAAATTTATGTCATAATGCATTGAAAGATTTCAGACTCCGAAATAGCATGGTCCATAAGATATCTATGGGCCGGGAAAGTTTTTGAAGGGGTAGGCCCTCTAAAAAAATGAGTCATATCCTGATTGTTTGCCTGGTTGGATGCGGTGTACAGAGAGGCGAGACAATGTCTAAAATCCTCTAGCACCCAAACAGGGTTGCTAGTCAGAACATTGTGTCTAGTTTTCAAGGTAATAGCAGAATGCTTCAGAGCAAAGCCGCAGCGCCAACATGGTACCCGGCTTGTTAGCCCTGACATACCAGTTTTGACAAGTCCGTTGTAAGGCCCATTCCGTCGCCTCAGTCAGGCAAAGTATTCAAAGTATTCTTTTGATTTTTGAAACAGGACTGTTTGTATCTCTTTAATAGACAGCAAAGAGTTGTTCATGACACATGGGGAGTATTGAGGTTTGCTGAATGGGGAAGAACAGGTGACTAATACCGGGTCATGATCTGACCATGGTACTGATAAAATATCCACGAGAACACTAAGGGAAGATGTTTACGCAGCATAAAAGGTGTGGTCAATTCTGGACTGGGATTTGTGCGGATGGGAATAATGCGTAAAATCTTTCGCCAGTGGATGCAGTACCCTCCGAAGATCAACCAGGTCATAGTCAGCATCTGAAAATGGGACAGAAACATCGGCCGGGAATTTATCTAATTTAAGATTCAGAACCAAATAGGAGTCACCAGCCAAGATCAGTGTGCCAACCTGATGAGTTGCCAAGAGTGAACAGACATGGGTAAGAAAGGGAACCGGGTTTACATTAGGCGCATAATAGATCAGGATCGTTACTTCAGAATCCTGAAGCAAGCCTTGGAGTAGCAGATACCTACCGTTAGGATCATCTATTTGTTTTTTACAAATGAAAGGGGAAAGCAATTTGGACCCCTTATTGTTTAGAGGGGCCATTGGCTTGGTACACAAGAGGGTAATAAGCATCAAAGCATCTGGGGGAGAAGATGTCGTAATATGAGTTTCCTGCAAGCAGGCAACGTGAACCTTGTGCTTTCTAAAATAGCGAAAAACCTTCACCCGTTTCTGCGGGGAGTTCAAGCCCCGGACATTAAGCAATAGCCAGTTAAGCGCCATCATGGGTGAAAAAGACCAAATAAGCTAGCATTGCCCTCCAAGATCCTGGAAAAAAGGAAGATTAGAGAGAGGGAGGAAAAAAGAAAAGGAGTAAAGAAGATAGAAAGCAAAGCCATTACGGTACATTTCGCAATTGACTGGCTTTTGAAAGGACAAACATCATAACCAAGGGCCAGGTGGTGGGGTGCAAGTATCCACCTGAACATCACGGCAACTTTAGTAACGAAACATGGTAAGCAGCAATGCTAATGTGGGTATATTATAGTGCAATAATTGCTAGGAACTGTACATAAACAAAATGTCAACCCAAAAGATGATTGCACCTACTCTAAGTGGCAAAACCTGAAGGACAAAGGGGTATACACATGAACCACTTTAAGGGTAACAATATTGAGCAATGTGGTTGCAACGCTCTGCACAGTGGAGAAAATCCAACCTCGAAGTGGAAGCCAGGGTGCCTGCGCTGTGATGTGTTCCCACACACCATACAAATTAGTATTCAAATGATAAGAAAAAACATCCGGCAACTCCGTAATCCTCTATTGATTTATTCATATAGACCACTGGTGTGCAGTGATCAAGGCTTGTTTGCCTGGAAGTTGTCTACCTCTACCTGTGATTTCCTCTCTGACTCTGGAGCGAAATCTCAGCAGCATGGAGTCTGTGAAGGGCTCCGGAGGGCTCACCAGACCAGAAGGGAATTGCAGCAGGCTATCCCGAGAAGCTGAGTCAGCCGAAGAGGACAGCCGGGTGGTCTCATCAGGCGCGAGAGGCTCTGGTGCCATCTTGGCTGACTTCACGGCCAGGGAGGATTTCTGCTTCTGCCGCTGCTTCGCTTTAGTTTTCTGGCATTTGTACATGCCTGCAGAGAGCTCTGGTGACAGGGAAGCCCAGGAGGACAAAAAAGCTGCTGTCTTGGGGGTAGAGAGCCTGCTGTGCCGCGATAATCGTCCAGGTGGCAGGAGCAGGAATATCAGGCTGTCATCTTCCTCAGCTCCAAGCATGCGCCACCACCCCCACCCCCCTGCTCCGTTAATACTGTAGTTTTGCTAATACAGTGGGGAAAATAATTATTTGATCCCCTGCAGATTTTGTAATTTTACCCACTTACAAAGAAATGAAGGGTCTATAATTTTTATCAATGGTGTATTTTAAATGATAGTGACAGAATACCAACCAAAATTCCAGAACAAGCACATAAAAACAAATGCTATAAATTAAGTTGCAGTTCAGTGAGTAAAAGAAGTATTTGATCCCCAAGCAAAACATGGATCAAGCACAGAGGTAAGACATTTCTTGTAGTAGGTGACCAGGTTTGCACAGATCTCAGGAGGGATTTTGGTCCACTCTTCTTTACAGATCTCCTCTAAATCCTTAAGGTTTCTTGGCTGTCTCATGGTAACTCAAAGTTTCAGCTCCTTCCATAAATTTTCTATAGGATTAAGGTCTGGAGACTGACTAGGTCACTTCATGACCTTAATGTGCTTCTTCTTGAGCCACTCATTTGTTGTTTTGGCGGTTTGGGTCATTGTCATGCTGGAAGATCCATCCATGACCCATCTTCAGTGTTCTGGCTGAGGGAAGAAGGTGCTGCAAAGTCAACCTGTACCTTTTACTAGAGAAACAACCCCGAAGCATCATGTTTCCATCTCTGTGCTTGACTTTAGGGATGATGTTCTTAGGGTCATAGTCAGCATTGTCCTTCCTCTAAACACGGTGAGTCAAGTTAATACCAAAGAGCTCAATTTTGGTCTCATCTGACCACAGCACTTTCTCCCAGTCCTTCTCTGGAGCATTTAGATGTTCATTGGCATGTCTTTACTTATGTCTTCTTGAGGAGGGGGTCTTGCCATGTTTGGAGGAAAAAAAATGCTGACTATTACCCCTAAGGACACCATCCCTACAGTCAAGCACAAAGGTGTAAACGTTATGCTTTGGGGCTGTTTCTCTGCTAAATGTACAGTCCAACTTTGCCGCATTGAGGGGCCAATGGATTGGGTCATGTATTGTAAAATCTTGGGTGAGAAACTTCTTCCCTCAGCCAGAACACTGAAGATGGGTCATGGATGAGTCCTCCAGAATGACAATGACCCAAAACATACTGCCAAGGCAACAAAGAAGTGGCTCAAGAAGAAGCACATTAAGGTAAGGGAGTGGCCTAGCCACTCTCCAGACCTTAATCCTCTGTGCTTGCCAACAAGGCTTTCTCCACCAAGTATTAGGTCATGTTTTGCTTGGGGATCAAACACTTATTTTACCCACTGAACTGCAACTCTATTTATAACATTTGTATTGTGTGTGTTTTTTTTATAGATTTTTGGTTGATATTCTGTTCTTATCATTTAAAATACACCTAAGATAAAAATGATAGACCCTTAATTTGTTTGTAAGTGGGCAAACGTTCAAAATCTGCAAGGGATCAAATAATTATTTTCCCCACTGTGTAGACATTAATGCATTTATTAGATATATGGTTATGTACTTGTAATACTTTTTAAAAACATATACTGTAGGTTTTTGATCTTTAAAAATGAGACCAGTTTTAAACAAATTTGTATATGTTGTATTTTCATTTAGAAATCAAGCATAGTTTTTAGCTTTTACTATACTTCCGTTTTCTCAACTGTTTGGAGCCCTGAAGTTGTAAATCTTTCAATATACTTTTGTGCTATATAATTCTTGAGACCAAAACCATACTTATTTGCACTCAGGCCAGTGTTACAATGTTTTTTGTTTGGTACTGTGCTAGAACGTTGGGAGAGTGGGTGGGAGAGGATTGTACTTACATTTGTGGAAAACTCAGACATACACTTTAATATAGTCATGTATCAAGTGTACAATAATGTGTGGAGGATAAATAGCCTTTCGTTAGAATTATATAACAGTAAAACAGAACCTCGTCCTTCAGGTTGTCCCCCCTTTACCAAAATATACTTCTCTATTGAACTCTTGTAACGTACTTGGTGATGGAGTCTGAAGTGCAGAGGTAGGCCTCTCATACAGCTCTGGCTGAGGAGCCCCGATAAGGTAACAGGGAACACCAGAACACAGAGTGGCACGAGTGACTGTAAAATCTTCTGCCGCCAAGTGCTGATGTGCATTAGGGTGTGCAGAGATGACTGGCTGGATACACACTGGCGGAAGGACCAGAGCTGGAGGCAGGCACCGGTCAACTGATGCAGTTGTGGGTATGAGAGCCAATGTATGGTCAGACAGTACAGGTCAGCAACATTTGGTCAAATCAAGGTACAGACAGCAGGTGGCAGAGTGGTCAGGAATCAGGCCGGGTTGGTAACAGCAAGGCAGATCATACAAGGGAGTAGGCAGAAGAATAATCCAGAGGCAAGCCAGTGGTCGGTGCAGGTGGTGTTCAGGCTGAGTCAGGTACAAATGAGATCAGCAACAGAGGATCAACAGAGGAACAGATGCTCAGGAGTGTAATAGACCAAACGGCACTGACACAGAGGACTAGTGCATTTTAAATAGTGCTCTAACACTTCTGTGAGGTGCGGAAGCCGTTGCCATACTGCTGCATCTTAGGTGCTAAAAATCCTGTTAGAATGCACCTTGTAATGGACTGAGACCATCCCAGTGGGATTTCCCTTCAAGGACATGCAATGGGTCGCTTGAGGCAGGAGGATAATTCCTGGGCTGAGGTTGACATTTGCAGAAGTGAATGGCCTGCATTTCCAAAGCTCTTATAACAATATACATGCATTATCGTGTTAGTGCCTGATTTTTTAGTAATCAAAATTGGCGAATGCCCAAAAAAAAACTGTTAGAGTTCAAGTGATAAAGGATAAAGTCTTGTTAGTAGATTGCTTTCATTCCACAGTCCATTCAAGCTGTTGTTCTCATTGAAGTACAGAGTATAAAAATTATATTCACAACCTTGCAGCAGCTTCATCCAAACTGAAAGGTTTGAAAAACCACTATGAAAGAAAAAAGGAAACAAAGAGGAAATTTCTCTTTTTACCTAATTGTCTAGTCAAACCTTCAGTAAATTACCTCAGAGGCTTGCATATACTGGGCTTATTACTAATAATGTGATTGTGTTTGTCGTTGTAGGTATTCCAAAGTTGATCACGGCAGATATGATTAAAGAAGGAGCTGCTATAATTGATGTTGGCATTAATCATATAGAGGATCAAGCTACAGGAAAAACAATAATTGTTGGAGATGTGGATTTGGAAGGTAATTAGTACAGAATATACAGAATAAATACTATGTAGGATTTATTTACTATGGCACATAGAAGATACTTAAAATAAATAAAAACAACACAACACGCTACCAACATATAGTGAAAAAGTATAATGAAAATATCATATATTATTTGCCACTAGCATACTGTCATGTGTTCCCACATCAACTGAAATATACAGCGGGTAAAATAAGTATTGAACACGTCCCCATTTTCCTATCTTTCCATAGATTTTCTATTGGATTCAAGTCATGTGATTGGCTGGGCCATTCTAGCAGCTTTATTTTCTTCTTTTGAAACCAAAATAAACCAAAACAAATAAGTTCAGAAATGAAGTTATGTGTAATAAAATGGAACGACACAGGGAAAAAATATTGAACACATGAAGAAAGGGAGGTGCAAAAAGCCATGGAAAGCCAAGACACCAGCTAAAATCTATCAGTAATTAGAAAGCAATCCTGACCCTTGTCAGTGCAAATTCATATCAGTTGGCTCAGTCTCAACAGATGGCCTATAAAAAAGGTGTCTGATTACCAAGGTGTCACACAAGAAACATCTCATGATGGGTAAGAGCAAAGAGCTCTCTCAAAACCTTTGCAACCTTATTGTTGCAAAACATACTGATGGCATTGGTTACAGAAGGAGTTCTAAACGTTTTAATGTTCCAGTGAGCACTGTTGGGGCCATAATTCAGAAGTGGAAGCAACATCATTTCACCAAAAACTGGTCATGAATAGGTGCTCCTCGCACCATATCTGATGAGTGAAAAAAATTATCAGAAGAGTTGTCCAAGAGTCAAGGACCAATTGTGGAGAGTTTACGGAAGACCTGGAATTAGCAGGTACAATTGTTTCAAAGAAAACAATAAGTAATGCACTCAACCACCATGGTCTGTATGCACGCTCACCACGCAAGACTCCATTGCTGAAGGAAAAGAATGTTGAAGCTTGTTTAAAGTTTACTGCACAACATTTAGACAAGCCTGTGAAATACTGGGAGAATAGAAAATAGAAAATGGTGACTTGTTCAATACTTATTTTACCCGCTGTATATATTGTAAAAAAAGTGCAGCACAACCTACCAAAGAATAAAGTCTAGTGTGAACTTTAAACAATCAGACCAAGTATAAATAACACAATATAAAATCTGAATGAAAGTGCTGGTGCTTTACAATAAATATGATACACCACCCAAACAAGTGTCAATGTGCTTATTTATAAAAAATTTCCATATATCATTAAAAAAAGCTGACTCATTAAATAATCCAATGTTATTCCGACAAAAAAATATTAAATCCAAAGAAGTGAGGATATTGCAGCTTTCATCAGTGTTTGTGTACCACCACCATTCACAAAAGCCACTTACCTACATATATGACCCACTAAGAAATTTAGGTCACACTGCTCCTTGCCCTTTAACCTGGGCTAGTATTTCCTTTGGATGTTCACTAACGTTATCAATCTGTAGTCCTCTGTTTTCTAATAGTCAACTTTCCATTCATTCAAATTCACTATATATAATAAGACAGCCTCTCATAGTGTAATATATTCAAATGCACCAAATATGTATTAAAAACATAGGAAAATAACTCACAAGACAAGTGCACTAGCAATCCAGTGCACATAAAACATTGCCTCTTGGGGGGGCGTGGCCGGACATGGAGGAGTGAGGTCGCATCTCCTCGCAGCTCCGCACACACCGCAGCTACAAGCAGCTCTCCCGGGGACAGAAACACCCGAAAAGCGCCAGTCAGAAGGGATCATCCGTCCCTGGTCTATACCGCGAAGTCCAGGGGCAGTGAGTCATGTAGGTCGACGAGAGACGAGGACAGAACCCTACGGTGGCTGGGCCCCCTCCTCCCCCCTAGGAGGCCTGAGTGGTCAAATCCTCTCCGCTAGACACTTCGGACGTGTGCGACCCTCCAACTTCCACCTCCGCGTACCACTACGCTCCGGACGAATCAGCCGCGGTAGAACCTAGGAGGAAAGGGACGAGGGGCGCCGAGGCCTTTCATTACTAGGTCGCTCGGAAAGGGGTCAAAAAGACGGCCGCCCCCAACTCTGCAGCAGGCGAACGCAACACTGTAGAAGGACCGCGAAAAGCCCACAAAGACAGGGGCCCTCTCGACGAACATCGACGCCACACACGCCTCGACGCTCCTCTACGCTGGAGTGAGGAGGTACAGGCCGGTGCGGGGGGGTTCTCCGTTACAAAATACACGTGACCTAACGATCACGTGAACAGAACACTCAATAAAAGGATACAAAAATT
>BLSH010337758.1:718479-742026 GCA_018402905.1 Glandirana rugosa | reverse complement strand
ACACAGGGGAATATAACCAATAGTCACACGAGGGAATGTAACCACCAGTCACACAGGGGAATATAACCAATAGTCACACGAGGGAATGTAACCACCAGAAGACTGCCTCTATGTTTTTCACTGGGAGGAATAGGTGCCCAGCAAATGGGCACCTCCTCTGGCCTCAGAATTACAGGGATTAAATGCCAGCATGTTATCTTCAAACTGTCCAGCTGCTTGCTCCCCACCCTCCTATGTGTATGAGGATGATGCTGATTGCTTGTGAAGAGGGGGAAGCTAGGGTGAGAGCCTGAGCACTGACCACCAATGGAAAGGGGACACACTTACCACCTCCGCAAGGGGACACTTCAGTGTAAGGGGGCACATTGGGCACTGACCACCAATGTAAGGGAGCACACTGATAACCAATATAAGGGGACACACTGACCACCAATGTAAGGGAGCACACTGATAACCAATATAAGGGGACACACTGACCACCAATGCAAAGAGACAAGCTGACCACCAATGTAAGGGGGGCACATTGAGCACTGACCACCAATGCAAAGAGGCACACTATGCATTGGCTACCAGATTAAAGGTGGAAACTGACAACCAATGTAAGGGGGTACACTGAGCACTGACTACCAGTGTAAGGGAGAACATTGAGCACTGACTACCGTTGTAATGGTGGACCATGAGTACTGACCACCAGTGTAAGGGGACACTCTGGGCACTGACCATTACTGTAAGAGAACACTTTAAGCACTGACCATCAGCGTAAAGGGCATTCTAAGCACTGACTGCCAATGCAAGAGAACATTCTAAGCACTGACCAACAATGTAAAGGGGCACGCTGAGCACTGACCACCAAAATAATGGAGCACACTGAGCACTGACCACCAATGTAAAGATGCACACAAAGGACTGACCACCAATGAAAGGGTGTACACTGAATGCTCATCACCAATGTAAGAGAACATATTAAACACTGACCACAGATTTAAGAGAACTCACCACCAATTTGAAAGGACCCCCTGAGCACTGACTACCAGTGTAAGGGGTACACTGATCACCAGTGTACAGGAGCACACTGATCACTAACACAACAGGGACACTTACCTGACCATTGCACTGTGTAGGGTGTGCTATGCAATTACAAATGTTTAATCCTTGCACTTTGACCACTGCACTGCATGCAGTTTTTTGTATATTGCATAATCCTTTTTGCTTGATTATATACTGTACTCTGCATAGTCATGACCAGTGCATTTTTATGTTACATAGTCCTGACCCATGCATTCTATACACTAAGTTGTATGTTGAATAGTCTCAGCCTCTATTTAACCTATTTCTCTTAAGCCACTTCCACTGGCAGGCTTAATTTGGCCACTTCCAATGCATGTGCACCAGTTCCTTTCCCCAGTACGCCCCTGGGAATCTCAGGTTTTTACAATCCCAGCAATGCCCTTATCCATTTTTTTGTTTCCACCAAGATATTTCAGGGTTAGGCCTCATGCACATAGGACTTTTTTGTTTTACAGCTGCTGTTTTTAGCTTCAGACGTTTTTTCCTACAGTCAATAAACTCCCCATCATGTTATCCTATGTGTTCATTCACACATAGGCTGTTATCTGTTTTTAGTTTTTAGCTGTTTTTAGCTGGGGTGTTTTTGAGCTCTAAAAAAACCCCTAAGACTAGACAATTTTCAGCTGTAAAAACCCTCGACAACAGGCAAGAATGACGCTCACCAACATTTTTGTATGTTTTAGTTCCATTGAGGGAAATCCCCCCCCCCCCCCAAAAAAAAACGCTACTGCTCAAAAATGCCCAAAAATGCTCAAAAACGCTAATGCAAAACGCTGAGGAACGCTGAAAACTCACTGCAAAGCTACTGATGTTTTTAGAACATTTTTTTTTAATGTCCTGTGGGCATGAGGCCTTAGGTAGGAGTGGGTGTTCCCCTCCCCTTTCCATTATCTAAACAGTAGCACTTGTTTAGCCAGAGTGTTCCAAGTTAGGGCAGGGGCTATACCTACAGATATCATGAGATATTAATTGAAGAAGTAACTAATATATATAAACATATAGTCTATGATGACTGATACGTTTCTACTGTACATAAATTTATATTTTAAAGCTAACAATATTTTTACATTGAAAAACACATGGCTTTATAGACATGTGTAGCAACTAAGCATTATGGGAAGGAGTTAGCCTGTTTTTCTTAATTCAACCAACCAGGACAAACACATTGTAAAAAATGTTTACTTTAATTCCAATCTCATGAGCAATGATCTGACAGCGAAATAACAGGTTCGCTCATGTTCTGAATGGGATGTGCAATGTCCACTTCCACTATTCATATTGTCATTGCACTACAATTAATTCTATATATGATTTGGGCATGTGAGTATGTTGCAAGTTTTGAGAAACATTGGCCCAAACCAACATGAAATCCGGCTCAAGTTAGGGTGTAATTTTTTTTTTTTATGGCAATGTATGTGAGCTTGGAATCGAATACAGGTATGCTGATCAGAAATGCCATGAGTAAATAAGACCCAACTCTCCAAAAACTGATAGTTCTATCCACTTCTTATATCTGTAAGAGAATTTCCAATGCAGTAGGTTAGCAAATATTGCTATTTTCTCTTCGTTATAATCTGCTTATGGCCCATTCATAACATCCGGCTTGCAGGTTTTTTTTTTACTTTAAAGCAGCCATATGGCCATACCATCACTTTTTAAATGTACCCTTGAATAATTCCCCATCCCATCAACCCAAATGAACTGTCAGTTTTGGGTGGGTTTCATTTTAAAATTCTGCGGTTCTGCCTTATTGTTTACACTATGCTCCAGTTAATTCTGCCAAGATGATTTTCTTGGTGATTTTGATTCCATGACGATAAAATTGAGTAAAATATGACATTCCTTTTTCATTACATGTTCTATCACCTCATTACATTTTCTAATTTATTTTAATGCATTTATATATATAAGATACAGTATGTTATGCTCCTTTTCTGCAAATAGTAATTACTTATTTCTAACTAGCCTATCATTTTTACCAATTGCCAATCATTTAAAATGTGGGGCCTGCCATGCAAGTAAAAAATATATGAAATTAGTTGTTAGCACAGACCTGAAAATACATAGTTTGTTGAAAACTATTTTCTATGCAATAAAACATAATGTGAAATAAAATATATATTGCTGTGATTCCTTTCTAATTAGTCTGCAGTTTCAATAGCTGTAAGTTTAAAGTAACACTCCAAATATTTTTATTTTATTTGGACCCCACACCATGCCTCTTATATAAAAAAAAAATTTACAATTTCTACATACCCACTCCAGCTCATTCTGATTATTTCCAGCCATTCGTTTACACATCACCCAAGGGTGGTGGGGCGATCATCGCGCAGGCTGGGCTCACAGTACTCTAACACCTAGAGGCACTCACACGTGGGCTGATGTGAACTGAAAAAACTGTTTTCTATTTGCCCTCTGCACACCATAATGCCATGTTAAGGCGTGCTGCCAGTGGCGGCTGGTGAAATTTTAGGATGGGGGGGCGAGAGACCCCGCCCTTCCCTTTTGGCCCTTCCCACTTCTCATAAGCCCCACCCCTTATAGATTCCACCCATTGTGTCAGGAGTATACAGCCCAGCATCACTACATAGGGTATACAGCATCACCAGATAGAAGTATATACAGCATCACCAGAGGAGTATATACAGCATCACCAGAGGAGTATATAGCATCACCAGAGGAGTATATACAGCATCACCAGAGGAGTATATATAGCATCACCAGAGTAGTATATTCAGCATCACCAGAGGCGTATATAGCATTGTCAGAGGAGTATATAGCATTACCATAGGACAATTATTTATTTGTAAATTAATCTGTCTGACTCTGACAGAGTATGGTGCCTACCTGGCTTGGCTTCAGGCTTCTGACTGGCTTCCTGTGTGGCTGACTGGCCGCGGCTCCAGGCTGGGACTCAGTGGTGGGGCGGGGTGGCTGCTGGAGTCACTGGATGACTTACCGATCGGGTCCAGCTGGCTGTGGCTGGCTGCTAGTTCAGCCTGGTAATTGCCTTGGGGTTGGGGCTTGCTTGGGCTGCTAGGCCAGTTGGCTGGGCCTTGGGCACGGTCGGCAGTCGGCACGCAGTGGCACTTGGCAGCCATTGGCAGGCAATTCGTCCTCAGAGTCGGCCAGTCTGCACATCATGTACGATGCGAGGAGGACGGACAGAGGGGAACCGGCGGGTGCTGCGCCTGCATGTTTTGGTCATCATCACACTCCCAGCAGCACGTCCGCCACAATCCCGCCCCCGCCCACCGCACCGTGACATAGCCAATCACTGACAGTCACTGGCTCAGGGCAACCAATTAGTGTATGTATGTGCGCTTCTTTGGCGCACATATCTACACTTTTAGGACTGACCAATAGGCTCACTACTTGCTGTCAGCAGACTAGCCGAAGAAAAAAAGAAAAGCAAAAAATCAATATACCGGCTCCACCTTTAGGGGGTTGGGCGGACTTCTTTTTTTTTTCTTCATACCCAGTGGGGAGGCAGCGCCCCAGCACCCCCTATTGACCAGCCGCCAGTGTGTGCTGCATAGAAATGCAGCATGCCTTTTTTTACACAACGCAGTGCACCACATCAGAGTGCACCTCAACATACTGCAGTGCAGAGAGTTGAATGATTTGTCATTTTGTGCAGGGCAGTGAGCAGTAAGAAATGGCAGCTCAGAGCTGTGGGATGTGTGGTATATAGTGGTAGGAATGCAGGGCTGTGAGCAGTATGTAGTGGCAGGGAAGAGAAATTAGCACATATAGTAGTAGGGAAAGGCAGGGAGCAGTAAGTAGTGATAGGGTAAGGCAGTGGACAATTCGCAGTGACAGGCCAGGGAGCAGTGTGTAGTGGTAGGATAGGACATGGAGAGGTATATGGCAGGGTAGGGTAGTAAGCAGTAGGTAGTGATAGGCCAAAGAACAGTGTATAGTGGCAGAAAATGGCAGTAAGCAGTATGTAATGGTAGGGAGGACAGTGAGAAGCATGTAGTGGTAGGGCAGGTCAGTTAGAAGTATGTAGTAGCAGGGCAAGACAGTAAACAGTATGTAGTACCAGGGAAGTAAGTAATATGTAGTGGTAGGGCAGTGAGCAATATGTACTGGCAGGGTGGGGCAGTGAGTCCTGTGTAGTGGTAGGGCAGTGAAAAGTATGTAGTGATAAAAGCCTTAGAGTGTAACCACCAGATGCCAGTCCTATGCTAGCACTGCAGAGAAGATATACAGTAGACTGAGGGAACACACTATCCTCCGGGGAGCAGAGAGAGTCACGGTCATCCCCTGCTGTGCCCCCTGCTGACCCAATGGGGCCCAGGCCCAGGCCCAGGCCCAGTATTGGAGAACTGCTATCATCTTATTGGTGGCCCTGCTGCAATATAACTTGCAGTCTGATAGACCATTGCTGTCTGGAATAGGTGCATGGTTTGAGATCCTAGGTCAGTAAAAGTTTTACCAGTGGCCTTACACTACTGGTGCTGGTACATGCTCTGAATTGCTTGGCAATTAAAATTTGATCTCCAGGATGAGTTTTCCCTCCATTTACATGCACAGGATACTTTGGCTTAAATGCTGGTCAGCAGACCTTCTATGTACGAATTGCCTGGAACGGCTACTCTTTGAAGATGGACACCGGTTTGGTCCTTCCTTAAATAAGTATATCAGGAGATCACAGGGGTAAGTGTTCTTTCCTCCCCAAGAAAAATAAGACCCGACCCGTTCATAATTAGGATGTCAGGAAAGGCTTATTTTGTCCCTCTCAGACCTACAGCTCCATATCTAAACCAGGAGATAGACCCTCCAAACCAGCTAAGACTGGTTCCAAACTTTCTTCCCAGGGAGGGGGTGCTTCTACTTGTCAGTGTTGGCCTTCTCAGCCTTCTGGCCCCAGAAATTCTCAGATATCTGAATCCATAGTGTAATTTCCAGTGGCTATTAACTTGCGTTTCGAACTCTTACTTTCTGCCTGCAAAGATGGGCAGCTCCCAGAGGCGTAACTAGAACCTTCAGGGCCCCGGTGCAAAAAATTATGAAGGGCCCCCCTGACCCCTCTTCCCCCTGATCCTGGGGCCCTTTACTCCTATCGCGGTTCCCTTTATTACGGTACACAAGTTCTTAGGGCCTTCCCATGGTGGTGAAATGCCAGGGCCCGGTCACAATTGCAGCCTTTGCAATCCTGATAGTTCCCCAGCTGGTGTCAGTAGTTTTAAATTTTTATTTTAATTTTCTATTTTTTTACCATTTCATTTTCTCTTACAATTTTATTTTTATAATATTTTACAATTTTTTAGGAGCTCTGTTGGGGTGCTTTGATGAGATATCAGGGGTCTAAACAGACCTCAGCCCTCAATCTCCATCTGTATAGCCTCAGCTGCACAGAATGAGTGGACAGAAATAGTTATGTACCGAGCCTCCCATTCATTCAGAAATGGAAGTATAGTAAAAAATAGTTTACTATGCTTCCGTTATGAATGAACCAATTGGTACCAATCACTGACTCTGTTCATTCAGAAAAGGAAGGAGCTGGTAAATGATAAATTTACCAACCCGTTCCCATCTCTCCATCATGACACATCTTCTACAGCAGCTGACAGGAGAGAGGAGGGGGAAAGACAGCAGCTCTATGGGGGGTACCAGGGAAGCACACAGGGACCCTGGGAACAGCAGAAGACAAGTAAACTGGATAGGAGGGGCGGCGGGGGCAGCATATAGAGCAGTGGTTCTCAACTCCTGTCCTCGGGACCCACTAACAGGCCAGGATTGCAGGATAACTGAAATGCATCACAGGTGATATCATTTGCTGCTCAGTGATTGCAGTATTCTAGTCTGCATCTCCCCAAGGTAATACTTAAAATCTGGCCTGTTGGTGGGTCCCGAGGAGAGGAGTTGAGAACGACTGATATAGAGGAACCAATCTCCTTCATTAGGAGTAAAATGGAGGAGATGCCACCCCCGCCATCCCTCCTATTCAGGTGTACAAGGGAGGCACACGGGCCCCCTGGAGCATGGGGCCCGGTTGCAATTGCAACCTCTGCAACCCCTATCATTACGCCCCTGGCAGCTCCCCTTGCTGTCATTCAGCGGCTTCTGTCCCTGGAAGTCATTGCTCCTGTAGCAAGAGGAACGCTTTAAAGTCTTCTACTCAAACCTCTTTACAATGCCCAAATTGCCAGATCAGTATTCCTTCCTTCCAGAAGATTGCCTGACTTCAGTAAACATTTGGGATGCTTACTTCCACATTTTCACCTTTCCTCTCCATCATCACTATCAGTGTTTTTAAGCAGGCAATCAGTCTTACCTATCTGTCACCCTTCCCTTTGGCCTGTCCATGACCCCCAGGTTTCTCCCCAAGGTGTTTGCTCTGGTCTTAGCTCTTCTTGGAGCTCAAGGTATTTGTGTTGTAAGGTACCTGTATGGCCTTCTGCTGAAGTATCAGTCACCCCAAAACCTATTTTAGACCAAAGTAAATGGAACTGTAAATACCCCTCCAATAGTCAACAAAACCAACTATTAAAATACATGTATGGTTTATTCCAAAATATGACCTTAAAACATGTCATTTGACATAATCAATCCAATAAACATTAAAATTCCATCATTCATAGCAAGAGGTCATTCTTAAACATCAACCTATCCACAAAGTTCTATTAACAGAAGTAAGTAAGGTTGATGTATGTTGGTCAATGTGTTTCACTGGACTCATGACGTCTTCAGTACCCTTGAGACCTCAGATATCTCTGTATGAGCAAAGGTGATGTACTGAAAATAAGCAGAATACAAATCAATATCTCAAAACAGACAACATTATACACTAATGTATTCCTAAGCATATCCCTTACAACCTATCCTCCCAGAAAAAAAGGGGAAATAATAAGTAAATAAATCAACATATGCATAAATCAATCAATAAATAAATCACCTCCTCGCCTACCTCTCTTCGTGAACATCATCCTGGACCCTGGAAGGGGCTGCACACAAATCAAGCCCCCACTGGCCTTTGGGGGACCTACCTGGGCACCTCAAAAATTCTATAAAAAATATATACAATAATTCACAGAATAAGAGGGATGTGGGTTGTCCCAGATTCATTCCCTATATTTTTTTGATTGGCTGTAAACCCGGCTTTCCAGAGTCCCAATTTTCACTATGGATGACTATGTCATCTAGGTATGCCACTACATAGGCTCGATGGGGCTGAAGGGTCTTAACCATCACCCATTGAAATGTTGCCAGAGCATTCTGCAACCCAAAGGGCATCCTCTGATACTGGAAAGACCCATCTGGAGTTACAAATGCTCTTTTTTCCTTGGCCAACCACCAACTTCCATCTGGTTTGGGCACTAACACAATAGGGCTGGACCAGTCAATTACTTGATTCCTCTATAACTCCCAGTAGTTCAAACATGTTTTTTACTTCTTGCTGAATTGCCTCTCACCTGGCTTCTGGAATTTGATAGGGTTTCAACTTGACCCTTTCCCCTTGTATTGTAATAATGTCATCCTCAATCCCAGACTCCCAACCCGATAAAGTTGAGAATCTCTGGTATCCCGAGTTGCCAGTTGCGGGATTGCCAAGTTAGGCGGAGAGGGAAGTGGTGTAGTCTCAGCGGCCACGGATTTATAGGGGACCTGCCATTTGGCTAGGAGATTACTTCAACCGTGGGGGCCAACACTTTATCACCAGGTGAAAAAAAAAAAATGGGCCCCATGATTGCAAATCCATTGCTGAGCCAACTGGGCTTGAGCTAAATGTTTCTTCACAATAGGCATCACTTATGCAATTCTGTCTTTTGTGCCACATGTTCAATCTCACTTCTGTGAGGGGAACTCTCACTCTCCCATATTTCCCTGGCAATATCCAATAGCCCCTGTGGGGGGCCTCCTATACAGTAGCTCAAAAGAAGAGAACCCTGTGGATGTTTGGAGAACGTCTCTGATAGCAAACATCAAATAAGGGAGTACACCATCCCAGTTCTTTCTGTTTTTATCCACTACCTTCCTCAGCATTTGTTTTAAAGTTTTGTTAAATCTTTCAACCAGCCCATTTGTTTGAGGGTGATACACTGGAGTACGTAACTGTGTAACTTGCAAAGCTCTTTAGTTACTCTTGATATAAATAGGCTGCCCTGGTTGGTAAGTACTTCTTTAGTACTTCTTTAGGAATTCCCACATGGCTGAAGACCTGAAATAGCTCTTTGGTAATTGTTTTGGCAGAGGTGTTTCAGAGAGGAATCTCTTCAGGGTAACGGGTTGCATAGTTCATGATCACCAAAATGTGCTAGTGTCCTCTAGCGGACTTCGGCAAGGAGCTAACAATATCTATGGCAACCCTCTCAAAAGGGACCCCAGTGATGGGCAGAGGAACCAAAGGACTACGGAAATGTGGCATGGGTGCAGAAATCTGGTACACTGGAATAGAAGAACAGTACATTTCAACTTCCTTAGTGATATCAGGGCAATAGAACCTCCTAAATGTCTCAAGAATGTGCCCATGGGCCAATTCTAAGACCAACTTGCAGTAAGGCTTGGGCACCACCAGTTGCTCAATAGTTTCCTGTGCCCTCTGTGACACCCAGTATAACAGGTCCCTTTCTTTGATGAAGTACAGGAGGGCAATCCCCTCATCAGGGTTAACTGCTCCCCCATCTATTTTTACTACATTCTCCCTTGCCCTTAGTAATGTGGGGTCCTTCAATTGTTCAGTGACAACATTTTTGTTTGTGTACCTCTAGATCCTCAGATGCTAGAGGTCACTGTTCCCCTTCTGAGGTTGCAGGTTCCTCTCTAGGCCCTGTTGTTTCCCCTGCTAATACTAACAAGGGAAACTCAGGAGGATCCTCACATGCAGAGTACTCCCTAGGAGAACCTTCAGGCTCTGATGAAAAACTTAATGGAGAATCTGGGCCATCCCAGAGCTCCCGGAATTTCGGGAAATCCCTTCCCACAATGGCATCATGTAGTAGTCGGAGAGCCAGATTCACCTGATAACACAGGTTACCCAGGGAGGTTTCAAAGGACACTGTTGCCACTGGATACCCTTGAGTGTCCCCATGCACACAAATGACCACCATTTTTCTAGGTTACAAGGCTTTTTCTGCCACTAGTTCAGTTTTTACCATGGTAACTAGGCAACCAGAATCAAACTCTGCAACAACATTTTTACCATTTATACACATTTTGCATAAAGGTTTCTCATTTCCCCTTACCGCAGTGCATGTTAGGGTTGCAAATAGGGACCGATGGCTCTCCAAGAAAGTCATATTGCATTGGCTCATCAGCAACTGGGCAATCTGCTGCCACATGTCCCTCTTCCTGGCAACAGTAACAAATTATCCTCCTATTCACCCCCTGCGGGTTTCCAGGCCGCTCTTGTCAGACATTAGAAGCAGTCCCAAAAGTATCTTTAGCTCCCCCTTTTTCACTCTTTCTACCCTCACCCCTTGGTGCAGTCTTACCTGTAGCTGGGGATGGTCTGGTCTTGGGATGGAAAGTCAGTGAGTTTTTGAGGAAAAACGTCATTCTCCGTCACTAGGTACCTTTCCACAAGGTCCACAAGTTTGTCCGCTGTTTCCGGATCGCCGCTTTTGCAAGGCAGGAGGGAGATATGACCACCCACTACACAATTTTTGGTCCAAACAGAGTATCCGGCTGCAGCCATTTCCTGGTCAGATGAATAAGGTCATACATTTGCGAAAAAGGTGGCTTTTCCCAGACAATACCTCCAATTGTGTACACGCTGTGCCCGAAAAGCCAGTGTTACACCCAGCCATGCCAATATTTCAGTTTTTAAATGATCATAGTTCTTGGCTTTCACAGGCTCCAGGTCATAATAAGTCATTTGGGATTCTCCAAATAGTAGGGGGGCCACTAGTCCAGCCCATTGTTCTATAGGCTAGCTTTCTTTTCCAGCTGTCCTTTCAAACGTGGTCAAAAACATTTCAGGTTCATCATCTGGAGTAATTTTTTAGCATAAGGTGGCTTACCCGAAAAGCTGGTATGTTACTGGCATCACTCCCAGCCTCTGCTGCCTGTGCTGCAGCTGCTTCATGATGACCTCAATTTGTTGCTTGTGTTTCTGTTCCTGCTGCGTTAGCAATTCCCTATGGCGAGCCTCCGTCTGTTCCAGGGCTTGCTGCTGGGTTGCTACGCTCTGTTGGAGAGTTGCAAGGCTCTGTTGTTGGGCCTTTTGTTGGGCTGCAAGGCTCTGTTTTAAACTTGCATTTGTCTGCTGTTGATTTGCATTTGTATGCTGTTGATTTATATTTGCCAGAGAAATATGGTTCCAGGGTGAAGCATCTTCTTTAAGCAGCCTGGGATTTTTATAGAGCCCAGAGTATTCAACCTGCTCCATCTGAGCTTGTTAACCCCTCAGTGAGCCAAACAGGTTCTCTAAACAGCACAAAGCAGAAAACAATTTGTATACAGCATGAATCCGGGACAAATATATCTCCCAACCTGGTTACAACCCGTAGTTTTTCCTGGCATCCTGCCACAATATATTGTTTGTGCTGAATCTAGGATCTGTTTCCCTTGGGGTCTTCCCTTTTATTCTATGTGTAGACAATGGCCCCCTTAGGGGTGGCTGGTTGTTGTGGTTCACCTGATCACACTGCCCTCAATCACACTTTTTCCTCACATTCAGAGTCACAGAACAGGCTGGTACTTTGTTTTATCTTTTTATTAGGGGATTTGAACTTGGATGGGGTAGGGATGATTAGGGGATGCCCAAGAATTGAACAGTTCTTTACATGGAACCTCTACATACACCTCCGTATATACACTTCTCCATCTTCCTCCAGCACTGACACTTGCATCACGTTACACTCCTTGTTCCTCTCTCCTGCTCAACACTTGCTTCTCACAGATGAGACCTGGAAGGATATTTACCAGGCCTCCAAAACATCTCTTTAGGTCTAGCTAGCACATACTCTGTGCTAGCTAGGGTGAGGGGCTACTACTCCCAGCCCATCTCCTTTTCAGGCTCTGCCAGCTCCTCCAGCTGCAACAGCCTTCTCCACTGCCACAGCAACATAAAAGTCCCACACTGACTTCTGAATCCTTCCCAGACTTTCTCTCGCCCCAATCTGCTCTGGCAAGCCTCTTTCAGTATCCCAGGGTATGTTGCTCACTGACTCCTGACACTTCTAGTTCCACACTGGAGATCTCTCCGATAGCACACTCTCCCACTGTCCTTTCCACTCTGCCTTGTGCCTTCCACCAAGATCTCTCTTCTCCTGGCTGCACTCGAGCACTCCAGGCCCGGGGTCACCACCCCCTCCCCAGACTGGCAGCTTCCCCTAGGCCGCAACAGCCACCACATTATTCCATCTCTAGACTTTCACCCCGAACGTCTCCTCCCAGACTGGGCTGACCCTGGGTATTTAAGGAGGCCTGCCCCCTGCCAATCCAGATTGGAGATTAGTGAGGGCTCTTTAGAACACCCCAGATGGCTAAACCTCCCCTCCCAACTCTCTTTCCAGAAAACACCAGAACCTTCTGGAAAGAAGTGGCAGGTCCTGGTGACATAATTTGTGAATCACCCAGTCCTACCTTAGCCGCTCCCAGCCCAGAATCAGAACAATCAGGCCTGCACAATGTAAGGCCTAACTAAATTTGCCTTACCTAGCAAAAAAACTATTCTAACACCTACCTAGCTTAGAGGGTGCTGCACTCACCCCCAACAACCCTCAGCTGGTCCCAGCTGAGAAATTTAGAAAAATTGGGAAGGGGGAAAGGGAACAAACTTGGATGGGGACTGTACAAATAAATAAGTACAAAAATTTGAACGGGACAAACCTCACTCAGTGTCCTTCCAATGGGCAAGTCTCTTCCAATGGGCACAGGGTGGCAGGCTGGCTTGTCTGGCAATTCTGGCAAATGTCTGGCAGGATTTATACACTCCACTACTTCACCATCAGTCTCTGGAGTGTATCTACATCCGCTGTAGCTCCAGCAGTCCCTTAGATGTAGTAATGGGGATCGGGCAACCTCTTCCGGCCTCCCCCGTCCTCCTGAATTGAGATTGAAAAGCTCATTGAGGGGTGGCCCACCTTGATTATTATCATGCAGTCCTTTCGGATAGCACGCTCAAGGTTCCACTCCTTGTTCAGATCCTTGAACCTCTCCCAACTACTTCTTTCCAGTCCCCACAAAGGTTTGGGGACATGAAGATACTCCCATGTCATCTCATCTTCCCAATCCTCCCTTGACATGGGGTGGGACATAGCGGGACGTAATCCAGGCCCCACTCCAGGGCAACTGTCCACTGTACCTTCCGCTGATACCGGGAGAGGCTAGGTAGACTCTTGACCTTCCCTCTCCCCGCAAATATATGGGTGTCAGGAGATTTGACTACCATTTGGCAGTATGTTACTGCCCTGGTCTGGGTGGTGGTGGTCCTGTTTGAGAAGATTTGGCTGCTGGTATTCTGGATACCTGCAGCATTGTTTGAGTCCCACAAAGGCCCCAATTCATCCTCCTTTGAAGGGGCATCTAAAATGTATGAAGCCCCGTCACTCACTCTTCATTGGAACCTTCACTTGGAGACTACCACTCCACCAGGTGCTCCGTGGAGCCAAACTCCGCCAGCAGTCTGGGTGACCCCCAGTCTATGGCCCTGTCCTCAGCATCCCTGCTTGGCTTAACAAGGGGCTCATCCCACTCCACAACTAGCTCTGGCCCCACTGGGATTGCTATAGGATGGGACTCGGCCGGCATTTCAGGGACTCTGGGCTCCCGCATGGCAGTACTCATGGTATCCAGGTCCCCAGCCAGGCCACAGGCCATTACAGCCTCCTCTCTTCCTCCATCCTCTGTCTTCCCAGGGGAGTCACTTGGCGGCAACTCTACCCCGCCTTGATGGGATGATCCCAGGCCCGCTCTGGCCCTCCAGGACTTCCGCAGCTGCGGACGACAAATTCCAATGCACAGGTCTATTGTGTAATATGATGGCTCCTGCTGTGTGGATGTTAGCTGGGTCAGCGGCTCACCATAATGGCCATACTGGGCCCAGGTGGTAACTCCCACGGTAGGCATCTGACACTCTGGGCACAGTAGACACAGCCGCTGAGTCCCTTGTATCACTCTCAGGGCGAGTCCCCTGCGAGTCTCCAATCAGACCCAGTGTCCACCAGGGTCCGCTCTGGCTTGTCCGGCAACCAAGTTAACGCTGGCACAAGTTGACCACCTTTCCAACATCTTCTGCTGCATCGTGGTGTCTAAAGCTAGCTGCAAGCACTTAAACTCTTCCAGGGAATGGCAATGCCCCCCTCGTTACCAGACGGGCTAGTAACCCCTCGTTACTAGACAGGACACCAATAGTCCAGATAAGCGGGTTTGCTGCAGGTCACGCTGCTGCAACCCCTTGTGTGAAGGATGGAAACTTGCAGACATGCTGACTTTAGCAGGACTTGTCCAGGCATAGAACAGAAAAGACAAGCGGCGCAACACTAAGTGCAGTAGAGGGTTGAAAACAACCAATTTATTAAAATTGCACTTACAAGAGAGAAGTGTTTTGCACGTATGTACAGAGTCCAGGTGTCCCAGTCTGGATGGTCCATGTGCTGGGGGTCCCGCCTTCACATGTGTCTGGTCGCTCCGGTGGGTTCCGAGGCTCCAGGCAGGTGGACGAGAGGATGAACCAGACGTGACGAGCCAGTGGAAGGCTGGAGGAAGGGTAAAGAAGGCTGTTCCAGGCGCGCGTTCGGAGCAATCCGTGCTCCTTCGTCAGGCCTCCTGAGGCTGCCCCACAGACGTCTCAGCATACCTCTTTTGGACGCACACAATACCCCCCCCCCCCGATCCTGTGCCTGGCTCCGCGGTACTACCAGAGACACCTGCAAGCGCTACATCTCCCTCCTACTTGTCCAGACATGCTGACCTTACTGGTGGTTACCAGTAGCAACAGTAATTGTAGCAGCCACTGCTGGAAAGAACACCTTTAACGCAGTCTCTCCCTCCCACAACAGAAAACAGTTCCAGGCATACTTTACTGGAAGCAGGAGTTTGAAGCAAAAGTTGAGACAGCACATGTTTTACAAGTCACTGAATTGCAGAAAAATAATTTATAAGTCACCGCCCCAGCGCTGGTTGGCGCAACTGGTTAAGCAGGAACAGGAATTGGTGACTGCTCCCGCTGGTTACTACAGGCAATGGCACTTGTATTAAAGCACAATTTGGTGGGCAGAGTACATAAGTCCTTTCCCAGGTTCAATCCCTGCTACTAGCAAACAGTCCCATTTCCTTGGCTCAGTTCACTTCCGTTGCTAAGGGTAATGACTGGCAGAACTACTTGAAACAGGTGAATCCCCCAAATGTGAGCCCCCAAATGTAGTCAATGGCCCCCTTAGGGGTCCTTACATCCGGAGTCACAGAACAGGATGGCACTTTGTTTTGTTTTTTATTAGCTTGAACTTGGATGGGGTAGGGATGATTATGGGATGCCCAAGAATTGAACAGTTCTTTAAATGGGACCTCTATATACACCTCCGTGTATACACTTCTCCATCTTATTCCAGCACTGACACTTGCTGCACGTTAAACACCTTGTTCCTCTCTCCGGCACAGCACTTGCTTCTCACTGGTGAGACCTGGAAGGATATTTACCAGGCCTCCAAAACATCTCTTTAGGCCTAGCTAGCACATGGTGAGACCTGCTGTAGCTGAAGCAGGACCGCCGGACTGCCCGTTACAGGCAGATCTAATAGCCTCCAAAGTGTAGCAAAGTACTCTGTGCTAGCTAGGGTGAGGGACTACTACTGCCAGCCCTTCTTCTTCCCACACTGACTTCTGCATCCTTCCCAGACTGTCTATCACCCCAATCTGCTCTGGCATGCCTCTTCCAGTATTCCAGGGTATGTTGCTCACTGGCACTTGTAGTTCCACACTGGAGATCTCTCCCAATAGTGCTCTCTCCCACTGTCCTTACCACTCTGCCTTGTGCCTACCACCAAAATCTCTCTCCTCCTGGCTGTACCCGAGCACTCCAGGCCCGGGGTCATCCCCCCCCCCCAGACTGGGAGCTTCCCCTAGGCCACGACAGCTACCACACTACTCCATCTCCAGACTTTCACCCAAACTTCTCCTCCCAGACTGGGCTGGCCCTGGGTATTTAAGGAGGCCTGCCCCCTGCCAATACAGGTTGGGGATTAGTCAGGGCTCCTTAGAACACCCCAGATGGCTAAACCTCCCCTCCCACCTCTCTTTCCAGAAAACACCAGAACCTTCTGGAAAGAAGTGGGAGGTCCTGATGACATCACCTGTGAATCACCCAGTCCTACCTGAGCCACTCCCAGCCCAGAATCAAAACAACCAGGCCTGAACAATGTCAGGCCTAACTAAATTTGCCTTACCTAGCAAAAAAACTATGCTAACATCTACCTAGTGTAGAGGGCGCTACATATGGATTATTGTATATCTTCTCTATAGAATTTTTGAGGTGCCCAGGTAGGTCCTCCCTATGGGCGTGAGGATCACGTGCTGCCCCTTCCTCTGGGCAGGATAATGTTTATAAAGGGAAGTGGATGAGGAGGTGATTCACTTTTTGCTTTATTTATGCATCTAGTGATTTCTTTTTGCCCCACCCTATTAGATTGTAATCTCTTATGAGCAGAGCCCTCTTAACTCTCTTGTATTTAATTGCAATGTATCTGTACTCTGCCATTATAATGTTGGTGCTATATAAATCCTGTATTATAATAATAATAATAATGATAATATTTACTTATTCCCCCTTTTTTTCCTGGGAGGATAGGTTATACAGAATATTGCTGTACTTGTTGTATAATGTTGTCAGTTTTGAGATATTGACTTGTATTCTGAAGAAGCGTGGAGTCCTGCAAAACGCATTGACCAACATACCTCAACCCTACTTACGTCTCTCAATAGAACTTTGTGAATAGGCTGATGTTTAAGAGCGACCTTTTAATATGATTGATGAATCTTTAATGTTTATTGGATTGATTGTGTCAAATGACATGTTTTAAGGTCACATTTTGGAATAAACATTATATGTACTTTAATAGTGTGTTTTGTTGATCATTGGAGGAGTATTTAACCGGTTCCACATCGCCTACTGTATATTCACGACGGCAGTGTGGATGCCGTAAATAAGCGTCGATCTGCGGGTGGCCGATAGGGGGCGCGTGCACATGCCCACCGTACTCCTGAGGAGTGTGCCCGCGGCTCGGGCGGACCCGATGTCCGCTGGCGAGCCGCGATGAGTGGCCACAGCCAAAGAACGGGGAACCGCCGATGTAAACACGGCGGTTACCCGCTCTGTTAGTGGGGGCATAGGAGATCTACTGATCCCTGTCACTGGGATCAGTTAAATCTCTTATGCCCATGGTAGCCCAGTCCCCCCACAGTTAGAACACGCCCAGGGAACACAGTTAACCCCTAGATCTCCCCCTGCAGGTTAACCCCTTCACTGCCAATGACATTTATACAGTAATCAGTGGACTTTTAAATTTCTGATAGCTGTATCAATGTCATTGGTCCCAAAAAAGTGTCAAAATGGTCCAACATGCAATATTGCAGTACCGCTAAAAATCGCAGATCGCCGCCATTACTAGTAAAAAATAAAAAAATAAATAAAAACCCCAGAAATGAATTCTCAATATCCGTAAACGCGGCCACTTTTGCGTAAACCAATCAATAAACGCCGATTGTGATTTTTTTTTACCAAAAATATGAGAAACAATATAAATAAATAAATGAAAAAAAATGTTTTTTTATATTTTTTTTTTAGCAAAAAGTAAGAAATTTGGGGTTTTTTGCAAAATTGTCACTCTTCTTTTGTTTATAACGGTGATCAGAAATGACGCAGAGGTGATCAAATACCACCAAAAGAAAGCTCTATTTGTGGGACAAAAAAGGACGCAAATTTTGTTTGGGTACAACGTTGCACAACCGCGCAATTGTCAGTTAAAGGGACGCAGTGCCGAATCACAAAAAGTGCTCTGGTCCTAACATGGGAAATTCTTCCGGGGCTGAAGTGGTTAAAGTCCCATTTATTTTAGTCTAAAATAAAGTTGTAATTTAGGGATGGTGCCTCCTATGGTTACATTGTGCATTATTATTGTAACACTACACCTATATCCTTTTGGATACCTTTAAATTTTGATTATCCCTATCCATGTTAACCAATGTCCAGCAAACACTGCAGACACTAAAGTTCATCAGTTGAAACCTCAGTCTGCAAAAGTGATCGCTGGATCTGTCTCACAGACTAGAGTACTTGGGCCTGATATTGGACACAGCCCTGTCCAGAATATTCCAGTCCCAGGGCCAATTTTTTTTCCCCTTCGTTCTCAAGTCTGGGCCCTCAGGGACCATATGAGACACTTGCTTCGTGCCTGCATGAGGGTTTTGGGTCTACTGGTTGCCTTCTTTAAAGCTGTACACCTAGTTTCACTGCAGACTGTTGTAACACAACATTCTCGTAGACAAACAGACCTGGCCTTTTCCTTTAAGGATGTGGTAGGTTCTTATGATGGACACCAGCCTATCAGGCTGGGGAGGAGTCATGAATACCCCCTTGATATAAGGGACTTAGTCATTGGAGAAAAAACATTTTCCCATCAACATCCTAGAGCTAAGGGGGCACCAGATGAGAATTCAATAACACAACGCCAGGGCAGTCAACCATGAAAGGGTCACCAGAAGTCACACTATGCAAAAGAAGGGCATCTTAATCTTTTCTTGGGGTATACTGCACATCTCAGCCCTGTTCACCATACACCAGGCGTAGAAAATTGGTAAGTGGATTTTTGAAGTCATCTGTGTCTGGATCTATGGAATGGGCTTTCCATCTGGAAGTGTAGAAAACCGTTTCCCACAGATTAGGAATGCCAGATGTGGATTTTATTGAGGATGGATTTAACAACACACTTAATGTGTTTGATGCCAGGTTCAGGAACTCTTGGGCTTTCACAGTAGATGATCTGGTGATGTTGTAGGATCAGTTCTCTATGATATATACCTTTCTGCCCCCCAGATCCGCCCTTGTCTTCTCTGCAGGATCAAGATTGAGGACATTGTGGTGATTATCATGGCATCAAATTGGCCCAGGAGACTGTGGTACTTGAACATACTCAGGCTCCTGGCATACTCTATGTAGGTCCTCCTAGGTTATCCAGACCTATTATCCTAGGGGCTAGCACTCCATCCTGCTTTTTGCTTGCAGGATTTAATGGCATCACTGTTGAAGTACAGGTCCTAAGGGACTGGGGCTTGTCAGACTTGCTTATCCCTACAAGGCTAGGATTTCCACTTCTTGGGAAGTCTACCATCACACATGGAAAGCCTATTTTGCCTAATGCAAGACACAGGAATTTCATCTGAGAAAGGTATCCTGTCCCCCAGTTTAGTCTGGATCAGCATCTGATTTTGAGTGCTTTGAGTTAGCAATTTTTTCCTGTGAAGAGACCATCTTAGTCTTTTACAAGAACAAGAATATCCTGAGGCCTGGAGACTCTTTTCTTCCTATGGTGGCCCTTACTGCTAGTTCACTGGCTTCTACTGGCACTACTGAGTGGCTCACCTTGATCCTTGTATTGGGGCCAGATATAACTGGTGCAGGAGTACCTGGTCAAAACCCAGGACTACACAAGGCCTTGCTAAAGGCTTTGCTAAAGGACTGTATGATGTTCTGGAGGACATTTCATTTCTTAAACTTTGCAGTGGTTCTGTCTACCATTTGTACAAGAATACCCTTACATATCGGGTTACTTACACCTAACCACTGTGGACTTTGTCTCTGCAGTCCTAACACTGTCAATTTCTCACGTTTGACAACTTTAGGATTGTTGCTTCCTTGCCCTGAGTATGTACAAGACAGCTGTATGGAGAAGCCTTTATTATTGGTATTGTTACTATTTAAAAACAGCTGTACAATATATTCAGGTCTTTCCTCGCCCCAACCTGGTATTGCAAAATAGTTGCAAAATGACATCCTTATATAATTATAGTATTTAATATATATGTAGCCTGGAGTGTAGATTTTCCTATGTTATCAAGTTGTAGGAAAAGAGTCATCAATCAAATTATAATCAAAAGGTTGCACAAACCCAAGGATACTTTATCCAGCATGTTTCATATGAGTATCATAATAATCCACTTGTTTGTTAAAATGTAAAAAAAGATACTGCATGCACGAAGCCCTACTAAATATGGAGGAAATACACACCAAGAATACACTTTCTGAAATGATGTCATACACCTTAGCTCAAGGATTTAAAAACTTAAGTACAATAGACCACGTCTTATGCTTAGAAATGCTTATAAAAAACTATGAACAGTTTATAACACCGTGCTAATAAATATTTAAATAAATTAAGTGTTTTTATGTATTTATTTATTTTTTGCTTAAAGCCCAACTCCAGAAAACCTAAAAATTCTCATGCTCGTTTCTTTCCAGGGGACAGAAAAGTACTTTGACTTAAAGCGGTAGTAAACCCATGCATTTAACAGGTTAAAAACCAGTCACATTTCCGGCATGTGCCGGAGATGTAACACTCCCATTGGTTGTGCTCTAAACCAAACTGTCAAACCATCCAATGGCTGGTGTCATAGCTGATCACATGTGCAGCACCATGGCAGTTGTAGATTAAACAGAGGCAAAGATGGCAGCCTCCTTGGCTGAAAATGATAGGGGGGGTTTACTACCACTTTAACTGATCTTCTACTCTCCTGGCAGACAGTGCTCCCCCATGCTCCAGTGGTAGACTCTTCATCTGTGTATCCAAAGCATGGCTATAGTCCCTGCACCTGTCTCAATGAAGTCAGAGTTTTTTTTAGACTTTTGGAGGCCAGGGGAGAAGAGAATGCAGGGACCAGTTTAGGAGCACAGAGAAGCCTGTAGGAGTGGAGAACCAGGTACAAAAACTGCTTTATCAAAGCTAGCCATACATGGATTGAAACTTGCCTTGTTAAGCAGGGATCGGCTGAATTTTGATCCATGTGTGACCATTGTGGTTGAATAGAAGTCGATCTACTGATTGACTTCTGTTAACCCTGCCCTGTTGGTATAATCTGGACTATAGACTGCAGCACTGATCTGTGTATTCTGATGATGGGGAATCTCCCTGCTATTAGAATATCCCCCATCCATCTTAAATGTGTGGATGGGGAAATAGGGTCCGTTTTTTTCATTCAACCTGCTGGTTGGACAAAAAAACAAACCCATGTATGGCCAGCTTAAGCCACTTTGACCATAAAGAGCAGTTAACCCTTTCAATGCAGGTGAAGCCCTACTGCCAGGGAGGATTTTTAGGTTTACTGGAGTTCAGGTTTAAAGTAAACCTGTCATGAGAGAAATACAATGCATAGTTGTATGGCTGTCAGGAAAACCTACTGGCTTCAGTACTGTGTGAATCACAGACATGGAATAAAAAAATGCAGGTCTGGAAAGTCACAGAAAAGTCCTTATCTGTGTATTTGTTTTTGTATCGAGTACTCCATGAATTCAAGCCAGAAATTTAGCAGGAGAACTAGGTAAAAAAGAATTTCAGTAATAGCAGCCTTCGTGTTTAATGTCATCTCCCGCTGCTGTCTCTGAGCCAATGAGGAGGCAGAGAGCTGGGATAGCAGCCGCTCTCATGCACATCGCTGGATCTGGATTGGGCTTGGGTAAGTCATGGAGGGGCTACAGGGGAAGCTGCATACTGAAGGTTTTTTACCTTCATGCAATGGAGGTAAAAAACCTTCAGGCTTTACAATGAAGATAAAAAACCTAATTTATTTTTATTTTTATTCATTTCAGGTACTTATATAGCGTCATCAATTTACACAGAGCTTTACATATACATTGTACATTCAGATCAATCCCTAACCTCAAGGAGCTTACAATCTATGGTCCCTAACTCACATTCATACATACACATACTAGGGCCCATTTAGACAGGATCCAATTAACCTACCAGCATGTCTTTGCAGTGTGGGAGGAAACCGGAGCACCCGGAGGAAACCCACGCAGGCAAAGGGAGAACATGCAAACTCCAGGCAGGTAGTGTCGTGGTTTTACAAATAGTTTAATGGCCTATATACTCAGTGAAATAAAAATGGGATGGTTATAGATTCCCCAAATTTATTATATATATATATTCATTTGTCTATTCCTATAATTTGTTAACCTACTAAAACTCTGATAAAATTAACAGTGATGATATAACAACAATATTAGCTGTAAAAATAAACACACTGTTTTAAATAAGCAATGGTCTATTTATTTCTCAAGGAAATAGGAATACTAACAATAAAACACTAAAAAGAAAAATACTACAGAGCATATAAAACAAAGATCATATATAATCTGTTATGTAAGACCCTCCTCCACGTTGTGTATCTTCCACTGGCGCAATGTCGCAAGAGGGAGAGCCAAGAGCAAAGAGAGAGAGTTTTTAGGCTGTATTAGTTTTAAGCCCAATCAGACACCACCCACACACACACCCATATAGCCCTCTATCCAATGGAAAATCAATAAGAGGTAGTCCTTCTTTCTTCTGTATGTCCTTCAGGAAGCATGCTTGTAGTGTCCACTAGTGGCAGTATATGTCCATGAATCACTGCTTTTTGACCTGGGTCATATTTCAGTAACAGCTGGTTTTTGAAGTTATGCAATTCAGGAAATTTCAATTCGCACCTTCCCAGGAGGTTTTTTTCTGGCATTTCTCTACCCCTGTACCTCACAGCAGGAGGTGTATGCGATACATTCTGGTAGGACATGACTTCCAATTCATGACTCTTTGTTACCATTACCAACACCCCCGCTGGGTCAACTTGTACATTACAACTTCTGCCAGATGGCTGTTATCAACCAGGCAGTGAAACTCCAGAAATATGACATTAAATCATGTTGCCATCCAACATGTGTCGCTTTGTGCCTGAAGGGCACACATCACGCTCCTTCAGAATCAGCTCCTATGGCACAGTCCATAGCTGTTAGGAAAAAGAACTATTTCCGGCTGAAATCTGTTGTTTCCGCGGAGGTGCGCACATTTGCGCGCGTGCGCGCGCTCCCGTGCGCGTTCGCACGCTCCCGTGCGCGCCCGCGTGCGCGCGCGCTCCCGTGCGCGCCCGCGTGCGCGCGCGCTCCCGTGCGCGCGCACGCGCCGGAAACGGCGCCAAATGGGCCTATTTAAGCCTGGAGACTGCTGGGACCAAGTGCTGCTCGCTCTACAGCGTTCCCGACCTGTAAGCCCCAGCTCTGGATACCAGTTCCCGTGTTGCTCTGCCTCCTGTTGACCCGGCTTGTCCTGACCTGCTGTCTTCTACCTGCACCGACCCCGGCTACCCACGACCATCCGATTGTCTGCTCCCTTGTACCTCTGCTGCCCGCCCGTTAACGAACCTTGCTTGGACTTTGACTACTCTTTCGCCTGATCCTTTGTACCTTCCTGCCAGCCTGTTGCCGACCCAGCCTGAACGACCATCCTTCTATCTGCACGTCTCCTGGAGCATCGCTACGTCATCAGTGACCCTCCAGCCCTCGTGCTG
>BLSH010337758.1:695944-713920 GCA_018402905.1 Glandirana rugosa | reverse complement strand
ACGTAAAAAAAAATGTCTTTCCGGTTAAGAACGGAAGATATACCAATACCACATTTCCGTGGTGGCTGTGGGTTTCGGGTTAAAAGGCGTTTGCTATGAAACATAAGTTTCAGTTTCACTGGGGTCTTAAATAGTGTTTTTAGAGATTAGAACAAAGGTTACGTGATATAGCACCGGAGTAGTATGTGTGACCGAGGAGTCGACAACGACTCGTTTTATTTCCGTCGAACGTCCCTTTTACAGAAAAAAAAAAAACCGAAATATTAACTTTAATAACGACGTCGTTTAAGATCTGTACCATGTCTAGATGTGATAAATTCTGGGGTCACTTTGACTTTGAATACAAAGTATCGTTTGCGGAAAATTGGGCTTTGGGTGTCGGTGGTGCCTTTACACCATAACCATATAGAAGGCAAGAATTGGCCTTTCTGTAAAAAAAAATGCAATGATATGAACCTCTCAAACAGGTGCAGAAAAATTGGTCTTTGGGTGTCGGTGGCGCCTTCCTACCGTAACCCTTTGTGCCCCTTTTGTGTGGCTTTTAGGTGCTCTTGCCAATGGGCTGAGTGATTGGACGTTAAATGCCTTGTTAAGCATGTGGTACCCAAATGGCTGGTGTTTTTGCCACGTTTGATGTGCCTGAGACACTGTTTGCAGATAGCAACAGTGCGATCAGCTGCAGATGTGCTGAAAAAGGCCCAGACAGCTGAGCTTTGGGAAGTAGGCTGGGAGATAACAGTTGCAGAATGTGATGGAATAGGGTGGCTGCTCTCTGCTCTTTCTTGATGTTGGCCTCCTTGAGGTTGTGCCTCCTCACCTCCAGTTTCCACCTCTGCTCTATCTGGCACTCAAGTCGCATCAGTGACCTCATCATCATCATCTTCATCCTCTCCATCTTCATCATCATCATTACCACTGGAGACAACTTGGCAATACAACTGCGGCTGGGGGAACATGAATGCCAATTTGTCTACCAGTGTTCTTTCTCTAGGCTCATGCTCCTGTCATCCTCAATCTCAGAACCAACATCTGAACCCAGTAACGGCTGGGCATCATCAAGGCGCAAGTGGCTGACGCTGTGCTCATATAACTTAGCTGACTCATCCATGGCTGATGTTGGGGCTATGGCAGGAATAGATGTGGAAAAGGAGGCAGGTTTATCCACTCTGGCAAGTGCAGGGGACTGCACACTTGTCTCTGCTTACGTGACAGAGGATTAGGAGGATGTGGAAGGTTTAGTAAGCCAGTCCACCACCTCCTCTGCATGCTGTGGCTGGATAGCACGGGCAAACTCTCTAAAGAGAGGAAATGATGCCCTGCCTGAGGACTAACCACCACACCCACTTTTGCCTGTGGACACATTTGTTGCTCGCCCCCTTACAGTGCCAAGGGAATGTCTGCCTCTCCTTCTTGTCCTCCCAGCCATTATTGGGAGGGAGGGGGCGGGCTTATTAGCAAATGTAAAGAAGAAGTGGAAATATGTATGAAGATGCACTTTAATCAATGTAAAGTGGTGTTTGGTGCATTTTAATTTGAGTACTCACACTACACAGACACACTCCACGGATACAATATAATATACAGCAATATAATGCGTCAAACATACAGTGACACACAGAACTATATGGCGTTAAAGTGGCAGTAACGCACACTGAAGTAAATGGCGTTAAAGTGGCAGTAACGCACAAAACTATATGGCGTTAAACTGGCAGTAACGCACAAAACTATATGGAGTTAAACTGGCAGTAACGCACACAGAACTACAGTATCTCACTAAAGTGAGTACACCCCTCACATTTTTGTAAATATTTTATTATATTTTTTCATGTGACAAGTCTGAAGAAATTACATTTTGCTACAATGTAAAGTAGTGAGTGCACAGCTTGTATAACAGTGTACATTTGCTGTCCCCTCAAAATAACTCAACACACAGCCATTAATGACTAAACAGCTGGCAACAAAAGTGAGAACACCCCTAAGTGAAAATGTCCAAATTGGCCCAATTAGCCATTTTCTCTTCCCGGTCTCATGTGACTCGTTGGTGTTACAAGGTCTCAGGTATGAATGGGGAGCAGGTGTGTTAAATTTGGTGTTATTGCTCTCTCTCTCTCATACTGGTCACTGGAAGTTCAACATGGCACCTGATGGCAAAGAACTCTCTGAGGATCTGAAAAAAAGATTTGTTGCTCTACATAAATATGGCCTAGGCTATAAGAACATTGCCAAGACACTGAAACTGAGCTGCAGCACGGTGGCCAAGACCATACAGTGGTGTAACAGGACAGGTTCCACTCAGAACAGGCCTCGCCATGGTCGACCAAAGAAGTTGAGTGCATGTGCTCGGCATCATATTCAGAGGTTATCTTTGGGAAATAGATGTATGAGTGCTGCCAGCATTGCTGCAGAAGTTGAAGGGGTTTGGGGGATCAGCCTGTCAGTGCTCAGACCATACGCCACACACTGCATCAAATTAGTCTGAATGGCTGTCGTCATAGAAGGAAGCCTTTTTTTATAGATGATGCACAAGAAAGCCCACAAATAGTTTGCTGAAGACAAGCAGACTAAGGACATAGATTCCTGGAACCATGCCCTGTGGTCTGATGAGACCAAGATAAACTTATTTGGTTCAGATGGTGTCAAGCGTGTGTGGTGGCATCCAGGTCAAGCATGGCGGTGGGAGTGTCATGGTCTGGGGCTGCATGAGTGCTGCCGGCACTGGGGAGCTACAGTTCATTGAGGGAACCATGAATGCCAACATGTACTGTGACATGGATTCCTGGAACCATGTCCTGTGGTCCGATGAGACCAAGATAAACTTATTTGGTTCAGATAGTGTCAAGCATGTGTGGTGGCATCCATTTTCTCTCCCCAGTGTCATGTGACTCGTTGGTGTTACAAGGTCTCAGGTGTGAATGGGGAACAGGTGTGTTAAATTTGGTGTTATTGCTCTCCCTCTCATACTGGTCACTGGAAGTTCAACATGGCACCTCATGGCAAAGAACTCTCTGAGGATCTGAAAAAAAAGAATTGTTGCTCAACATAAAGATGGCCTAGGCTATAAGAACATTGCCAAGACCCTGAAACTGAGCTGCAGCACGGTGGCCAAGACCATACAGCTGTGTAACAGGACAGGTTCCACTCAGAACAGGCCTCACCATGGTCGACCAAAGAAGTTGAGTGCATGTGCTCAGCATCATATCCAGAGGTTGTCTTTGGGAAATAGACGCATGAGTGCTGCCAGTATTGCTACAGAAGTTGAAGGGGTGGGGGGATCAGCCTGTCAGTTCTCAGACCATACGCCACACACTGCATCAAATTAGTATGCATGGCTGTCGTCCTAGAAGGAAGCTTTTTCTATAGATTATGCACAAGAAAGCCCACAAATAGTTTGCTAAAGACAAGCAGACTAAGGACATAGATTCCTGGAACCATGCCCTGTGGTCTGATGAGACCAAGATAAACTTATTTGGTTCAGATGGTGTCAAGCGTGTGTGGTGGCATCCAGGTGAGGAGTACAAAGACAAGTGTGTCTTACCTACAGTCAAGCATGGCGGTGGGAGTGTCATGGTCTGGGGCTGCATGAGTGCTGCCGGCACTGGGGAGCTACAGTTCATTGAGGGAACCATGAATGCCAACATGTACTGTGACATGAAGCAGAGCATGATCCCCTCCCTTTGGAGACTGGGCCACAGGGCAGTATTCCAACATGATAATGACCCCAAACACACCTCCAAGACGACCACTTCCTTGCTAAAGAAGCTGAGGGTAAAGGTGATGGACTAGCCAAGCATGTCTCTAGTCCTAAACCCTATTGAGCATCTGTGGGGCATCCTGAAACGGAAGGTGGAGGAGTGCAGGGCCTCTAACATCCACCGATTCCGTGATGTCCTCATGGATGAGTGGAAGAGGACTCCAGTGGTAACACGTTAAGCTCTGGTGAAGGCAGTGCTGGAAAATAATAGTGGCCACACAAAATATTGACACTTTGGGCCCAATTTGGACATTTTCACTTAGGGGTGTACTCACTTTTGTTGCCAGCGGTTTAGACATTAATGGCTGTGTGTTGAGTTATTTTGAGGGGACAGCAAATTTACACTGTTATGCAAGCTGTACACTCACTACTTTACATTGTAGCAAAGTGTCCTTTCTTCAGTGTTGTCACATGAAAAGATATAATAAAATATTTACAAAAATTAGAGGGTGTACTCACTTTTGTGAGATACTGTATATGGCGTTAAACTGGCAGTAACACACACAGAACTATATGGCGTTAAACTGGCAGTAACGCACACAGAACTATATGGCCGTAAACTAGCAGTAATGCACACAGAACTATATGGCGTTAAACTGGCAGTAATGCACAAAACTATATGGCATTAAACTGGCAGTAACGCACAAAACGATATGGTGTTAAACTGGCAGTAATGCACAAAACTATATGGCGTTAAAATGGCAGTAACGCACAAAACTATATGGCTTTAAACTGGCAGTAATGCACACACAACTATATGGCGTTAAACTGGCAGTAACGCACAAAACTATATGGAGTTAAACTGGCAGTAATGCACACAGAAATATATGGCCTTAAACTGGCAGTAACGCACACAAAACTATACGGCGTAAAACTTGCAGTAATGCACACAGAAGTAAATGGAGTTAAACTGGCAGTAATGCACACAGAAGTAAATGGCGTTAAACTTGCAGTAGCGCAATCAAATAGACGGTGTTCAACCCTCACTACGCTGATGCTATCTGAACTGTCCCTAATCTAGCTATAAACTAATGTAAAAATTAGTGACACGGTCTCACTACACTACACTGAAACTATCTGAGCTGTCTCTACTTTAGCTGCTCACTATGCAAAGCTGAATGATGGTCCTCCTCACTACACTCACACTATCCCTAGACTGACACTAAAATAATATTCTACACTGACAATTGAAGCACAATAGCACAGTATAGCACACTAACTAACTAATGGCACTGAACAGAGCCCTGTTCTATCTCTCTCCAGCCAAAATCACACTGAAAATGGCTGCCATTGAAAGAATACTTTTATACTATATGAGTCATGATTGGATAAAGTCATGATGACAGTGTCCAATCATGACTCTGACAGTGCTCTGTTCCCTGATTGGCTTTCACTGCTTCAGCCAATCAGGGCTTGCAATGCACTGTTCATTGCCGCAGTGCATTTTGTCCGGTTCGAGGGGGCCAAACAAAAGTTTGAATGACCTGTTTGTTCGGCTGTTCGCCGAATGACCAAACAACGAAAGTTCAGCCCGAACTCACGCTCTGGCCGAACCGTTCGCCCATCCCTAGCCAAGACCATACAGCGGTTTAACAAGACAGGTTCCACTCAGAACAGGCCTCGGCATGGTCAACCAAAGAAGTTGAGTGCACGTGCTCAGCGTCATATCCAGAGGTTGTCTTTGGGAAATAGATGTATGAGTGATGCCAGCACTGCTGCAGAGGTTGAAGGAGTGGGGGGTCAGCCTGCAAACAGTTTGCTGAAGACAAGCAGACTAAGGACATGGATTACTGGAACCATGTCCTGTGGTCTGATGAGAGAGAGAGAGAGAGAGATAGAGAGCTAGAGAGAGAGAGAAGTTCTAGTGCTAAAATGACTGCTCTCGCTCTAACGATCGCGGCGATAGCTCACATGTGTGGTTTGAACACCGTTTTCATATGCGGGCGTGACTTACGTATGCGTTCGCTTTTGCGCGCAAGCTCGCAAGGACGGGGCGCTTTACATTTTTTTTTCTTATTTAATTTACTTTTTATTTTTTAATTTTACACCGTTCTTTTAAAAAAAAAATTTTTGATCACTTTTATTCCTATTACAAGAAATGTAAACATTCCTTGTAATAGAAAAAAGCATGCCAGGACCTCCTAAATATGAGATCTGGGGTCAAAAAGACCTCAGATCTCATATTTACAGTTAAATGAAAAAAAAAAAATTAAACAAAATGACAGTTCAAAAAAAAAAATGGGCCCTTTAAAACCGTTGGGCGGAAGCGATGTGTGACGTCGCTTCCACCCTGCAATGTTATGGAGCCGAGTGGGCGGCATCTTCCGCTCATTCGGCTTCCTGTGCAGGGGGGGGAATGGACCCGATCATCTCCGCCGCCGCCACTAAGTGGCGGAGATGACGGGAAAGTGGCGGGGGGGACCTCTCCCGCCACCGATAAAAGTGATCTTGCGGCGAATCCACCGCTAAGATCACTTTTATCTTGGAGAATATCACTGGATGAAAAAAATGGTATCTGAATGGTGCCTGTAGCTGCAGGCACCATTCAGATATCTCCACTCTAACCCAAGGACGTCATATGACATCCGGCTGTATGGAAGTAGTTAACAACTTGTATATGAACAGTGTGTACAGCATGCTTTTTCAAAGCATCTCCAAAGCTTTGACAATCTTCCATCAGCTGTGTTAAATCCTTTAAGGGTCCATTTACATGTTGTGGTGTGTTAACATTTTGTTGCTCTGTGCTTTGCCTTGCTGTGCGTTGCAATGACTGGTGCAGCAATGCAGGTAATGTACACTGCCACGTATTACCAAAACACAAGATGTAGATGGGAAATAAAGGATAAGTATAATTTGTCCCTTCTCTATCAAATTATATCTACAAATGTCAAAGTTGCTTTTCACCCTTCTTCTCTATTTAGGTATTTGTAAAATATACCATGCAACTCTGCTCATTAAGATCACCAAGAAGGAGTGGCATACACTGATTGAAACACCATCACGCTGCCATGGCTGTACTATGTATCACATCTATCCTTGCAAACAACATACTGTAGGTGTGTCACATTTATTGACGTATGTTGACATCTATGCAACAAAAGCAGATAGCCCCAAATGAGGGAGTGGGGGAGAATCAGCAGCACTGGATGCACAATATGCACAGTGGCTTAGTGGTTAGCACGTCTGCATTGCAGCACTAGGGTCATAATTTTTTAATCCCAAATATGACACTACCTGCATGGAGTTTGCATGTTCTCTCTGCGTGTATGTTTCTGCACACTCCAAAGACATGCTGGTAGGTTAGTTTGCTCCTGTCTAAATTGGTCCTAGTATACAGTATGTATGCATCTGAGGTAGGGACCTTAGATTGTAAGCTAATTGTGGGCAGGGGCTGATCTGAATTTACAATATATATATATATATATATATATATACACTATAAAGTGGTGCATAAATTGCTGGTGCTATATAAATGTAGCCAATGGCCCCCTTAGGGGTGGCTGGTGGTTGTGGTTCACCTGTCACTCTGCCCTCAATTTTCCTTTCAGCCATAGTCACTGAAAAGGCTGGTACTTTGTTTTTTTTGTTGTATTATTGAGGGGATGAACTTGGATGGGGCAGGGACGACTGTGGGATGCCCCAAGAAATCCGAAATGGACCATTCTACCATTCTGACCGTTACACTCCTTCGCTTCTCTCCTACACAACACTTGCTTCTTGCCAATGAGGCCTGAAGGAATATTTATCAGAACTCCATCAAGTCTTCCTCCACTCTAACTAGTACATGGTGAGGCCTGCATTACTGACAGCAGGACCTCCCATTACAGGCAAGGGTGACAGGCCCTCGAAGTGTAGCTGAGTACAAATGTGCTAGCAGGGGTTGATGGACTACTGCTGCCAGCCCATCCTCTTCCAGGCCTGCTCCACTGCCCAGTGACACCGCTCCCTTGACTGGCTCTTCTGACCTCTAAAGACTGTCCATTATCTCCTCCCAGCCTGCTCCAGTCCTCTTCTCCAGCTCCCAGGGTGCTCACTCACTAACAACTTCACCGGTGGATCCTTTAAAGAGCCTTTCCTGTAGCCTCTCTGTTGCTCCTCTGCTCCCTTGTGCTGCTCCAGGATCTCTTCTCCACTCCTGGCTGCACCCGAGCCACCAGGCCTCAAGGTCACCCCCCAGGACTGGGGGCTCCCAGGTGAGGCCTCAACAATCTCTGCAAAATCTCCACTCTTCCACCCGACACACACTCCTCCCAGACTGGACTGATCCTGGGTATTTAAGGTGGCCTTCCCCCTGCCAATCCAGTCAATGCTCCTTAGAAGACCCCAGATGGCTACACCTCCCCTCCTACCAGAAAACACCAGCACCTTCTAGAAGGAAGTGGGAGGTTCTGATGACACCATCTGTGATCCACCCAGTCCTCCCTGACCCACTCCCAGCCCAGAACCAAAACAATCAGGCCTGCACAACAGTCAGGCCTGGATAAATTTGCCTCTCCTATCAAAAAACCCTATTTACACAGCACCTATCACTATAGGGGCGCTATACTAATGTCTACAATAATATTATATTTTGCTGTTCTCTTAAAGCGGTATTAAACCCCAAACAAAAATGTAATATGCTACAGCTTATCAATCATTTTTTTTAGTTTTCTTTTTTTCTACTTGTTTTCACCTTGTGATCTGGCCAGTAACTCACCTCCTGTATTAGAATGCCTCCACTTTGGATGAAAGAGCACAGGGGCAGCTTTGGACAGTAGCATTGTCAGTCTGGGGGGAGGGGAGTCTTAGATTTACTAGCACATTTAGATACACTAACAAATTGAGGCCAAACTCCAGCTAACAATGTATAAGCTGGTACAGCAAACTGTTTTTTTCTTTAGAGTTAAAGGTTTTACAAGAATACATAAAAGTTGATCATTTTAAACAACCCTGTCAGTAGTAAATGCTTTGTCTCATCCCTGTAACTAATACATTTTCTGGAGAGCTTGTTCTTTTGAAAAACAACGGAAAGCCTAAAAAAGAATACTAATGTAGCCATCACATCTAATGATGGGTAACTTGCGATATAATAAGTGTATGATTTTGGGTTTATTGCTGCTCCATGAATCCCTCACACTTGGCACCCGCAGTTTTGAATTTCACCTAGATATATGTTTACTTTGCAAAGTCCCTGAAAACTCACCCCCTGGGCAACTCAATGTCACCTCCTTAGGCCCCATGTACACTCTACGTTTAGCCCCGGTGCATGATGCTCCAGCATTTAGATGCAGGCAGAGGGCGCAACCTTGTTGCCCCCAGCCTGTTAAACTCTATGAGTGTCTGACAGCTGCTGCGGCTGGACACGCCCAGACATGTAGTTTAGGACAGTATGTGCAGAGGGACAAATGCAAGAAGTCCACACTCTGGGCCTCTCAGAGAGTTTGACAGGAAACCTGTACTTTCCACCCGCACCTTAAACGCCAGAGCCTCATGCACCAGGGTTAAATGACCAGTGTGCATGGGGCCCTTCTCTGCACACACACAAAGCAGCTTAGCCCCCTACTGCACACACATTCTTGGAAACTCAGATCCCCAGCTATGCCTGTGCAAGAAAGTGAAAAATGCTACTCACAGCCCTGACAGCAACTACATACCATGTATACACCTCTGCCTTGATTGGTTGGGAAGAAATGGAGACTTGGGTTGATTTACTAAAGCTGGAGAGTCCAAAATCTGGTGCAGCTCTGCATAAAAGCCAATCAGCTTTCCAGTTTTGTTGTCAAAGCTTAATTGAACAAGCTGAAGTTAGAAGCTGATTGCATACCATGCACAGCTGCACCAGATTTTGCACTCTCCAGCTTTAGTAAATCACCCCCACGGTATTATGTGGAAGGAAGCATAGAGGTGCACCACAAGAAGGACTTCCTAGTAGAGCAGGCAATACAAAATTATTCATTTATTTGTTCTGCTTCAATTGCTACAGTTCTCATATCACAGCTCTCTTGCATAACAGTTGCGAAACGCTATTTAAAGCTTAAACAGCCTGGTGTTTCAACTGAGTAATAAAGGTTTACAATAGGCTTAACATGCATACAAAATTGATGGAGCCTCCTGTAATCCTACATGCAAAATTTGTGCTTCTAAATTTCAGATCTTACCAACTCACAATTTTGACTGATGGTCTATATCCCTACAGATACTAAACAGACAATGGCCAGGGCCTAGAAGAGAAATCCTTCCCAGCTTGGCAGAGAACAGATCCAGGATAACCCTTCCCTTCACTATAATCCCCTTCTGGTTTTCACTGCACCTTTCTTCCTTCATATCAATATCTTTTCCCCTGCCGCCTATATCCCATGGAGGTATTTTCACTTTAATTTTGAACTCTTATTCGGTTATGCTATATTGTTGACTGTGAATCCCAACATCATGGCCTATGCTGGTTTGGCTAACTTACGTAAAGTTCACATTTGCAGCCTCAAATATCTGTACATATATTTGTTCTAACTTCAATAAAATACATTGAACAGAAGACGTTTACAATAGCCTCAATGCACAGGTACTGTTGATTGGCACAGATTAAGGAAGAGTAATGGTCACTTTAAAGTGTTTGTACAGCCAAAACATTTTTCTTTAGTAATGGATATAGTCTGGAAGGTTTGAACCTCTATCAGGTTTTTATTTGTGTTTGGCTCTGCTAAGTAGATTCACCTTTCCTGTTTGTCCTGTTGACCATTGTCAAGGTAAACTCAAAATGTTAAGAGTTTTCACAAGCACAAGAGTTACATATTTAAAGCTGGATACACATTGTCCACATTTCTGTAGATTTTTTCCTTCAGATTTACCAAAACCATATAATATGAGGTCAAACCTTAGGAGTTTCAATTTGTATGTAATCAGGCAGGCCCTTGCACTACATGGGTTTTGTAAATCTGAAGGAAATCTGACAACAAAAGTTGGATAGTGTGTATGGGGTCTAGAGAGGAAACCTTTTTCAGTGACAGCTGTCTAATGAATTCCCCTCATTTTGTCGAGATGTCCTCACATTTCCTGCTGCATTTCTGCAATACAAAGTGAAGGTAAAATTCCCCAAAAAGACACTGATAGTAAAAAATAAATTGTCAGGAATTTTAACATATCCCTTTGCTATCCAAAAAAATAGGTTTTGGCTATACATACTCTTTAAAGTGGTTCTAAAGCCAATATATGTACTGTATTATCTTAATGCATTCCCTGTGTTAAGGTAAATAATGTCCCAGTATTTGTATTGTCCCCTCACTGGATCCAGCACTGTGCACATCTGTAGCGGCTCTCTCCTCTCTCCCCGCATTCACAGGACAGAGAGGCAACAGCGGAAGCCATTGACTCCCACTGTTCTCGATCAAATCCTGTGAGCAGAAAGCAGAGGGCAGGGCCAAGGCACACTGTATGGGTCTATGGATGCACACACCCCGACTTGGGAGCAAGCGCACATGTCTACTCCCATAGGAAGTGGCTTGCTATAGTGGCAGACACTGAAGAGGAGGAGCCGAGAGCAGGATCCCAGAAGAGGAGTTTCAGGGCTGCCTTGAGCAATTCCATTGCACAGAGCAGGTAGGTATAATATGTTTGTTATATAAAATAAAAAAACAACAACTTTACAACCATTTTATTAAATAGGGAAGGCAAAACATTTGAAACCACCCTGGTTTAGGTTAGTTCAACTGCGCACCAAATAGAGAAAATACTAATTTAAACCAACCCTAAATTTGGGGTGATTCAATACATTTGATCTAAACAATGTAAGTTTTAGGTAACATACAAAGGATACCGCTATCAGCGGGTACATTGAATGAACAGTAGTAATATAACATACAGAGCATGGAAAAAGTATCAGCAAGAATTAGCATAGCAGTTGGTACACTAGTTCTCCAAGTCTGTGCATTATGAGGTAATCAGTAACATTCAGATTACAGTATATTCTATGTTATTATTTGTTGATTCAGGTAGACCATGGCTCCCAAAGGAATTCAAAGTTCTTTATCCACCCACTCCATGTCGCTAAGGTGTGTACGTATGACTGGTGGATTTTGGTAACAGCCACTACTTCTGACGGATTAGGGGCATACTGGGCTTTCCAGTTTTTGGCAGTCTGGCTGGCCGCAACGAGTATAAGCTTAACTACCATGCGTAAAGGGTTAGATACCATAATTAATCCCATTATCTCAGACAGTTATTGGAATCTTTTTTCAAAATATTACAATGCATTTGCAGGACCAGAACATGGGAATGAGGTTTCCTGTTTGACCGTATCCTCTTCAACAGAGGGGAAACTGTGCAGAAGAGATTTGGGCTAGACGTAGAGGTGTGAAATACCAAGGTATTACACCACTGTGAGGTGAAGAAGACAGAATCTAATTCCTCCTCCCATTGCCAAATGGGTTTAGATTTATGGAAGATAAATTTCTCCTGTAATATATGTAGCACACCCCCGTACACTTCAGGGGCGTCTTCCTATATACACCTATTTATAGTCTTCTTCACTTTCCTCCTGAACATTCACTTGTTTGTTCCAGCTGAATCACTTTCAAAGATCTGACAAGCTCCCAGTCAGATTAGCAATAGTCCATTACAGGCAGGAACATATAGCCCCTTTTTATGTAGCACAGTTGTAGTGAAACAGCTTGTAACCTCTCCTCTGTGGCCACTGATCCCAGCACCACATCTTCAGGTCCTGCCAACACACCTGGCTGCAGCTGCCCCTTTCACCAGCCCTCATGGCTGTCTCTCTCTTCCTGTAGACAAACCAGAAAAAGTACCGTATATTTGTAAAAAAATATTTGGTAACATGCAATACAAAATTATTCATTCTAGCCAAGCTAAGAAACTGTCAATAGCTTGAGGGGTAGGTTGTGGAGTATGGGGATCATCCTTAAGATTATATAGGGAACTGTAGTAATCAGTGAAAGAGTTAGCAACATCTTGGGGGCTGATTATCTTGTAGCTGGGGGCAGGTTGAATGAGGTTTGAAATTTTGCCAGGGAGGACAAAAGGTATAATCTCTCTACACGCCATGCTGACAGAGCCAGACATCATACAGATCTTCGGCATGGAGCAGTGGGCCCAGAGTGGGAAGTGTTCGTTTGGGTGGATTCGACGAGTCTATTGCTGAGTCAACTAGGGTGTTAAATTCCCTGCAACTTTGTGAATTTTTGTACAGTTTTGCAGAGAAAGCAAAGTTCATAGGAATTTGTAGCATATATGTTGTAGGGATGTGTGTTGATATCACAGGTGAGTATTATGAACCTGACATGAGGTTCTAGGATGGCATCCTTGAGCTTGGAAGGCTAAAGAGTTCTTAATAGCAGTAAGCACTCCTCGTATTTTACAGGGAGGGGAAGATAAGAAAACATACGGGTATTCCTTGCAGGAACACTTGGGCATGGAAGTGGGAATAAACTGACAAGCTCTCATCATAGTTTGAGAGGGTTGTGAAGCTGTAGTCACATTCTTTCTCTCTTTATGGGGCTCTCTCGGTGAACTGCTTTAGTCTGGAGGACTGAAAATATTGCTCAATTTTAAAAGTATATTAGATAACTTCCTTAAAGGAGTTGTAAAGGCAGAAGGTTTTTTTTTATCATAATGCATTCTATGCATTAAGATTAAAAACCTCTTGTGTGTAGCAGCCCCCCCAGCACCCCTCTAAAGCTTACTCTGAGCCCCTTCTCTCTCAAGCGATGTTCACGATCCCCTCAGCTGTCCAGGACACTCCTTCTGATTGGCTGAGACACAGCAGTGGTGCCATTGTCTCCCACGGCTGTCAATCAAAGGGAGGGTTGGGGAACTAAGGAATGGGACTTTAAATGAAGCTTATATTATCCTGGTAAGGATGTAGCTTCCATCCCTAAATCATAAGGTGCTGACGCCATCGGCTGTGTGCTTCAGCCGGTGTGTGGACGCTTCCCCCCTCCCTCTGTCCACGTGCGTGACGTTGGCGGCACTTGGGGCGGCACCTATATATGGGCGACCTTCCTGGATGGGGCAGCCACCGGGACCTTCCACTTCACCCCAGTCATCTGCATGTCTACTCTGAATACAGGTTTAATACCACTCTTCCCAGCCTGTGCCTCACACTATGGGTATTCACTCTCACTAATCATTCTGTAATATTTGCCATGGTTCTCATTCCCTCACTTACCACCTCCCACCCTCCTCCCTTTGCACCTTCTCCCCCTCCACTCACATCTGCACTCTATACAATTTCATCCCAACTTCTTTTATCTAATTTTAGAATTCACCGTCCACTGGTTCCAAATTTGTTTTGATCCTTGTGTTCTGCCCCGTCCCGGTCTGGTGCCCTTGTTGGGTGATCCTGCCTCAACTTCCACCACAGCTCCCGTGGGTGACATTTCCGGCCGGCCTGCTGCCTCCATTGTTGTGCTGCCAGTGCACAATCTATGTGAGTATGGTCTGCTAGCTTTGTGGGGGCCTCTCTACTTGAGCTGCCAGTCCCACCATTCTATACAGGTCCATTATTAATACATTTTTCAATATTTTAATTTTAGCCCACTCACATGTTTGCTCCTGACGAGTGGCCTGTTGAAGCCACGAAACACATAGAACTTATATCTATTGTGTCTTGGGTACCTACAGGTGTTACTGGTCTTTGGTTGTTCATCATTCTTCTATCAATCAGGGGAAACACCCCTTGGAATCCCAGGCTATGGGCCATGCAGCCTTATTTTGCTTTATACTGTTTGTATATATATGAAATTCGTGGATGGGGAACTCTTTTCATGTTTCTGATTATGTTTAACTGTTGATTATTTTTATTGTTTGGATCACTTTTGTGACCACTTTTAATCAACCGTATGTAACTGTATCAATAAATTATTCATTTTTACCTAAGCCAATCTATGTCCATCAATGCTACCTTACGACCACCACACTCTTCATATAAAGTCCCACCCCTTGTTCCCCTGCACATCGTGCAACTGTTTTCGGCTGTCAATCAAAGTCAGCCAACCAATCAGGGGAGAGGGAGGATGGGCTCAAGTCGGGGCTCCATGTCTGAATGGACACACAGAGCTTTGACTCGGCTCGGGTGCCTCCTGTAGCAAGCTTCTGGCTGAGGGGGCACTCGATGGGAGGAGGGGCCAGGAGAGCCAAAGAGGGACCCGAGAAGAGAAGGATCTGGGCTGCTCTGTGCATAAGTATAATATGTTTGTTATTTTTTTTAAAAAACAAGCCTTCTCAATCACTTTAACTGTGATAAACTGTATGTTTCCATATGTCATATCAGTGATGGCGGCTCATGTAGGGCGCAGGGGCGCCACTTCTCTAATCCATGCACCCAGCCCCCTTTTTTTAGAAGCACATGATTAGAGCCTGAGGCTCTAATTGGCTTAAAAGAGTGTTGGCTCGGGGTACAGAGCACTGCACCACCCAGAGCCTACCCAGTTGTGTGACATTATTGAATTAATATGTCTTCCTATTTCCCCTTTCAGCCAATCAGGAAGAGGGTCCTGAGACCCGATTGACCCAATTTTCTGTGAGTCCTAAGTCCTGATTAGCCGTGAGGAGAAGCGACCACTGGGACTTAAGAGGAGAGGCGGGGGGGGGGGGAGCCACTGAAGCCGCAACCTGGATGGGGTAAGTGCAGGAGTGGCGGGAGGCCAGGCGGGCGAGCGATGCGGCGGGCGAGCGATGCGGCGGGCGAGCGATGCGGCGATCGAGCGATGGGGGAAGTGGCGATCGAACGAGCAAGTGCCAGGGGGTGGTTGGTTGGCTGGCTGGGGACCCCCCAAGAAAATTTAGCACCAGCCGCCACTGTGTCATACACTGTATACAATCTATACTATACATGTTGTTCAACCCCCCCTCCCAAAAAAAATACTAAAATGTATAATTTCATTAAATTTGTTTAAGTTATTGGTATTTTATTTTGTGGCCACAAAATTGATTTTTTATAATTCTGTTCATGTGTTATAACTGAAGATTCTGTATTTACAAAATAGTTTTTTTAATTATGAAGCTGATTTTAATCATCATATGTTCGTTTTGCTATTTACCTGGTCTACTAGTTTTGTTCAACTCTCAAAGAAACAGGTGAATACTTATTCTTGTCTAGGGTTTCACTTTCACATGTACAAACGTATCTACTGAAACATTGATTAATTCATGTATTAACACAATTCAGTTTGGTATAAAATCATATATCATACTTTAACATCTCGTCATCATACAAAAGCATGTTAACACAAGCTGTAATACTAGAAAAGATATGGGAATTGCTTTTAAAGGTTGTATCTGACCTAGGGGGTTCCCTTTCTTCCTACGCAAACATATGGCGACATAATTGTAATACCAGAATGAAGAGTTAAGGGTTTCCCTTGATGTGTGTAGGTGTATAGCTTTCATAAACAACAGTGAAAGAGACAAATATTCTTAGATTTGACAAATATTGATTTTGTACCTGTAAAAAATAACATAAAAGGGGTATTAAACCCCAAAACAAAATGTAATATATTGCAGCTTACAAATCCTTAAAGTATGGTGCCTGCATTAATTATTTTAGTTTTTTCCTTCATCTTTACCTGACGATCTGGCCAGTAGCATACTTTCTGTATTTGGAACCATGAAGACACCTTTGGACAGCAGCATTCGGGGGAGAGAGTAGTGTTAGATGTGCTAACAGATTTAGGTAGACTTGACTTAACAAATTAAAGTTGAACTCCATCTAAGACTTTATAAGCAGGTACAGTGACGTTTTTTTTTTCCTTTTAGGATGAAGGTTTTACATACATAAAAGTTTAAAAGTTGACTATTGTAAGCACCCCTGTTAGCAGGATAAGTGGTAGGAGTACAGATATATTATTATGCCCCTAGAGACCAACAGTGTTTACAAGCAAGCACTTGAGGTGGCATTAAGGCAGCACTCTACTTGACAGTTTAACCACTTGACCACTGGGCACTTAAACCCCCTTCCTAACCAGACCAATTTTCAGTTTTCAGTGCTCTCACATTTTGAATGACAATTACTCAGTCATGCAACACTGTACCCATATGAAATTTGCGTCCCTTTTTTCACACAAATAGAGCTTTCTTTTGGCGGTATTTAATCACCTCTGGGTTTTTTTCTTTTGTGCTATAATTAAAAAAGACCCAAAATTTATACTGCTACGTATCTTTGGTAAAAAAACAAAACAAATTAGTGTATATTATTTGGTCTTTGTGAAGGTTATAGAGTCTACAAGCTATGGTGCCACTCGCTGAATATTGATCACACCTGATGTACTGACGGCCTATCTCATTTCCTGAGACCCTAACAAGCCAGGAAAGTACAAATACCCCCCAAATGACCCCTTTTCGGAAAGTAGTCATTCCAAGGTATTTAGTGAGAGGCATGGTGAATTTATTGAAGTTGTAATTTTTTTCCACAATTCTTTGCAAAATTAAGTTTTTTTTTTTCTTTTTTATTTCACAAAATTGTCATATGTTAACAGGTTATTTCTCACACCCAGCATATGCATACCACAAATTACACCCCAAAACACATTCTACTACTCCTCCTGAGTATGGCGATACCACATATGTGACACTTTTACACAGCCTGGCCACATACAGAGGCCCAACATGCAGTGAGCACCATCAGGCATTCTAGGAGCATAAATTACATATATAATTTCTTGACTACCTCTTGCACTTTTAAAGGTCCTGGAGCACCAGGACAATGGAAACGCCCAAAAAATGACCCCATTCTGGAAAGCAAACACCCAACGTATATTCTAGGAGGCATAATGAGTCTTTTCAACATGTCATTTTTTCCCACAAGTTTTTGGAAAATGTGGAAAGAAAATGAAAACGCATTTTTTTTTACACAAAGTTGTCAATTTATACAATATTTCTAACACACAGCATGTACCTAGCAAAAATTACACATGTCACGGGTAGGCACGGTGATGTGACGAGTAGGCACGGTGATGTGACGGGTAGGCACGGTGATGTCACGGATAGGTACGGTGGTGTCACGGAGTGTTATCACATTTTATATCAGTTTAATCTAAACTTTACATACGGGGATCTTGTGGACTGCCACGAGGGATGTACAACCCGGAGACATACACCGGTCCGACACATTTTCACAGTGTGTACACCATAGTGGTATGAGCCCTCCTCATCGTCTTATATAAAACCCCACATTAAAAACGATCCATGTACGACACACAATCTTTATAACATATTTAACTGTTGAAACACATTTTTTT
>BLSH010337758.1:674610-690559 GCA_018402905.1 Glandirana rugosa | reverse complement strand
AAAAAAAAAACAAATATTAACCCCATCGGGGGTTTTATAAATCCGTATAAGTTTACAGCCAACGTGGACAAGCTAACGTTTATTAAAATGAACCAGGCATGGATCCCACAAGACTTGTCTGTACCTTGTGCAGAATAGACATTTAGATCGGACTCACACAGCCATCCGTATACTTGTTTTTTTGAATATGCCTAAATATTTTGGGGGCTACCCCAATTATAAACAAAAAAAAAAAACAGTGTTGGCTACCTCCTCCTCCTCCTCGACCACCGCCACTTCCACCTACACTGCCACGGTCACGACCTAGTCAACCTCTTGGCTCCTACTCCACATCCACCCCCCTTTCCCATTTTTTTAAATTTGATTTTAATTTATTTTCCCTATCCATATTTTTTTGTAGGGCACTTGCCCTACTCTTACCCCAATTTTACTTCCTTTTGCAGTCCTCTAGCACTTGCCAGGACTTTGTTACAGCCATTTTTGTGCCGAAAAGTTCGGGTCCCCATTGACTTCAATGGGGTTTGGGGTCCGGGATAAAGTTTGGGTAATGTTCGGTACCGAACCCGGACTTTTTTCCGAGGTTCGGCCAAACCCACCGAACCCGATCAACTCTAGAGAGGATGGCTGGGTGGGTGAGCATGGATGGGGTGAGGATGGCTGGGTGGGTGAGCATGGATGGGGTGAGGATGGCTGGGTTGGTGGTGAGGCTGGATCGATGGTGGGGCTTGCAGCCTGTCACTTAGCAGTGCTATGGGCACTACACATCGCCCACAGCGCTGCAGCACGTCCTCTCTCCCCCCTCTCCTCTCACAATGCACCGATCGGTTCGGAGAGGGGAGAGAAAAGCCGGCACTTCCACCGGCTTGTTTACATGTGATCGCTCCGTCATTTGATGGAGCGATCACGTGGTAAAAGGCCGCTCATAGAGACCATTCACCCTGATCTGTGATGCGCCGGGTCTCCTGGACCCAGCGGTCATGGATGTTCCCGTGTGTGCACCCCAGGGGGCGCGCGGGAAGCGCGTTCATGGTAGGACGTCACTGTACATCCTCCCAGAATTAAGCAACTGCCCTGTAGCCGTCATTTGACTATAGGGTGGTTATTAAGTGGTTAAACACGGTTCTCTCCTGTTGGCAATAAATTACTCAAGTGCAAATAGGAGAGAAACAAGTGGTTGACAGATCTGTGTAGCAGCCAGACAAAGGCTGGTACACACGGGCCGAATGTTGCGTGTAATCGGACAGTTTCTGTTGACATTCCACCAGTGTGTACAGCAGCCTTTCCCTAATGTCCGGCTTCTCTCAAACGGACATGATGGAAAACTAGCAGCCCACTGGCATCCAATCAGCGCTCTCAGCCAATGGCTACGAGAGCTGTTATGTGTGTTTGGGCGGAGGGGAAGCAGTACCCCTGTTAGAATACAATACATCAGTGGGGAGTTCACTGTACTAACATTGCATAGTTAGTACAGTGAGCTCCTTAGTTTTCTTTGTTCAGCCCGCTGGCTTGAAAAAGCAACTACCTGTGTAGTACCTGCTTTAGAGGCATGCTAAATCCTCCAAAAGCAGCACAATTCACATACTATAAACAATTCCTGCAGAGCTCACACACAAATCCTTAGTGCAAAAATAAACATAAAAGAAACAAATGACATATATAACAATAAAACAAGACACTCATGCTAGCCATACACTATACGAAAAATTGTCCGAACCCACTTTCGAAAAACAAACAATCGGCTGTGAGAGCAAACGATAGTGCCATCACGTAATTACCGATGAATCATTCAATGGACATAAATGAATCAGTTTTTTGTTAGTTTTTCAAATATACCTACCAACTGAAGAACCCCTGTGGGTGGGACTTTCAAGGTGGGGGAACCAAAGATCATCAAAAACACATCTACATATATATCAAATCCACATTTATTTTCACAGGTATAAAAATTACAAAAATATTTTAAAAATGACAAATAAACCAATTTGTATATAAATGTATTCTGTTAAAATATTGGATTGTTCAAATGCAGCCGGCTCGCACACATCTGCGTGTAGATTCCTTAACATCATTCTGCCATCCTACGAAAGGATCCTCCATAAGGGCTAACTTAGCTTCACATTTTCACATAGATTTCTCCTTCCCAAACCCCAGTTTGTTGTGTGATCTCTCCCCAGAGGATACTACTTAACACACCATGCATACACCACTATCTACTTTTCAGTAAACTTGGACCAGGCAAATATTCTCTTCAATGGAATACTTTTACTGACAAAAGTTCTGAACACCAACAGAATAACATATCCCCATATTTACATCAGTCAGTGCCTTTACCCTGGTGCCACTTCCGTATGGTCCGTTTTATACCTTGGTTAGTTAAGTCCAATCAATCAGCAAGTATCCAATTCCTGGAACCCTAATCGTGTTCCCCCCAAGGGGTTGCAGAAAACAGCGTCCAACCACATAATAGCACAAGTCCTCCTCATTCTTCCCATAAACAGACTGACAGACCATCAGAAGAGGGAGGTGTCATGAACACCGATAAGCAGGCTGGCAGCAAGCCTTACCCTTCCCTGACCAGAAGGAACCATTATCCAGTACACTTACATTGTACAGTGCAAACAAAGGTAAAACATACTGCAAAGAAAAGAACATGATGTGACTATCGGGTAGGTACCTGCCTACACCCCTCAGAGTGGTAAATGGTTTGTCTTACCCCTATATCTGCCACTTTTTTTGGACAGCTTGGTCTGTTAAACTTACTGGCTGGCTCACCAGGTGAAAATAAGGGGAAAAAAGGTTTTTAAAAGAAAACCCAATACAACCAACGAGAGTTGTCACTGTCAAGCTTGTGGACATCCTTCCTAATAAATGTGGGCAACAGTGATCCCTCCGGTGTGTGGTGGCTTTCCTTTTAGCATAGTTGCAATGGTACATTTGTAAAGGTATGAATAGGGGTGGGCCCACGGTAACATCATCAAATTTAGAACATTATGGGGCATTCGCAGCGACTTCGCCGCCGCAGAGCACCCCATAATGCATTGCACGCAGACAGCACGCACAGCTCCTCCCTGTTGGGAAGGCTCCTGCTGTCATGTGACGTCAGAGCGGGCGGGTCACACGCTTATGTCACCGGGTGGCCGCACCCTTACATATAGATAAACTGTCACAACAAACAGCAGTCAGTCGGCGGGAGCCCTCCCATGGAGGAGGAGCTGTTGTGTTTTGGTTTTTTTTTCGGGTCTGTTGCTTGCTGTGATTGACAATGGATTACAACGGGGACACTTTTTTTTCTTTTTCCTTTTTTAATAAAATAATTGTCCCTAATTGTCTCCTGTGTTTTTTTTTCTTTTTTGACACTTTTTGGTGAAGTAGTAGGAGTACAATGTACCCGATACTAATTCACATAGGGGGAGTCAGGATCTGGGGGCCCCCTTATTAAAGGGGGCTTCCAGATTCTGATAAGAAATCCGCCCGCTGACCCCCACAACCACAACCCAGGGTATATATTATAAATTGGTATATATGTGTACACTCATATACCAAACCCGCGCTGATGTATGTAATAAAAAGGGTCTAATTTCCCTCCTAGATTGTAAGCTCTAACGAGCAGGGCCCTCTGATTCCTCCTGTATTGAATTGTATTGTAATTGTAGTGTCTGCCCTAATATTGTAAAGCGCTGCGCAAACTGTCGGCGCTATATAAATCCTGTATAATGAAAATAAATAATAATTTCCTGCAGCTGCTATGTGTAGGAGTAAAAACTCCCAAAAGCTGATAACAATAAAAGAAAACACAGCGCTGGCAGTAACCCCCACAGTGCGGTGTGACCTGTGCTGAGACAATAAAATAAAGTAACTAAGAAATATGCTAGGTCAAAACCCAATATGTGCTAGGTCATAAGCTGTGAATTATGCTATATCACACACAAATATTCGTATATAACAAATCCTGTGACATAATAATAAAGTGCTGGTTATGGAAAAAAAATAAAGTGCTGGTGTGCTAAAAAACTGTTCATTTGTGCTTCAAATCAATCCATAAATAAATTCAGATGGTATGACACGCCGATAACAGTTCATAGAGATTCAGATCCCAAAAAGTACTCAGTGCTTCAATCATACAGGTAAACAAGTGCTGGTGTGCTGTAAACAATCCAAACGTGCTTTGTGCCACTCTCCCCTTTTGTCCTCCAACTCACCAGAAATAGATGACTCACAGCTTTTCAGTCTGGGGTCTAAGAAGCTTTTTCTGGTGTTTAAGTAATACCAGGGTGGTGGTGCCTTTAAGAACGATAATCCTTTCAAGATCGGTATAGGCAATTTCCTCAAATTAAAATAGGGCAGACATAGTGAAGTATTGCTTAAATCAGCCTTTCTCAACCTTTTCAACACAGAGGAACCCTTGAAATAATTCTCCGGTCTCTGGGAACCCCTGCTAAAAATTAAAAATCTACAACTTATGATACATTAGTGTGATGGTCAATGGGAAGAATGCTCCTTACACTTGTGGTCATTGGGAAGAATTACCCCTTACAGATGGCTAAAAAAACAATTAGGTCAGTGGGAATTTATCTGAGAGGTAGAAATTGACCACTGCTCAAGGAACTCCTAGCAACCTCTGGAGGAACCCTGGTTGAGAAACCCTGGCTTAAATAAAACAGCTTTATTGCGCAAGAATAGGATAAAACTCACAGGAGATCCAAATGATACAGGCAGATATGCAGGTAATCAATGCAGCGCTTTTACTTCCTCCAGGAGGAAGTTATCATGACAAATGGATGCTATCATTTCCACTATAAAATAGATAAAATAACCTAGCACTGTAGCGCTGCCTACTTGTGCCAGAATAAATGCAATATATCAAAAACAACATTATATCAAAAAATAAATAATGTTAAAAGAAAAAAAATGTATACATCAAATACACATAACATACATCATATAGTGTGTGTGTAGTGAATGAATAAAACTATGAGGATAAAACCACAGAAATATCCCAAATTCCACAATCCACAAAAATTAGCACCAGAGAATCCATGGTGAAAACTATTGTGTACTGGTGAACAGCAAGGGGTTGCAGAATCTGCATCAATATATTGTTTTCCCAGTGTGCAGACAAGGTAGACCAGCCCTTAATGGAAATAATTAGGCTTTATCTCCAAAGTAGCTATGGGGAAGGGTATTTTAGGTGCATTCTCAGGTCATGGGAATGCTCATGGCTATATACCTTCAGATAAATAGTTCTGAGAATCTTCTGAAAACATCTTAAATTCTATTTCCAACTCTTACACAAAACAACCTATAGTTTATATTCAACAAGATTTAGGCTTTATGCACACAGGACGTTAAAAAAACACCCCAAAAACGTCAGTAGCTTATCAGTGATTTTTTCAGCTTTTATTAGCGTTATATTACCGTTTTTTTTTGCAAGTTTTTTTTTGCATTTATAAAGGGCCAGCATTTTTTTTCTTCAATTGATCTAAAACATCCAAAAACGTTGGCGACCGGCATTTAGCCGCGTTTTTGAGTGTTTTCACAGATGAAAAACATCTCTCAGAACCCACTGGTCTTGGTTTTTTTTTTACAGCTCAAAAACATCCCAGCCAAAAACAGTTGATAACAGCCTATGTGTGCATGAACCAGGGCCGGCCCTACCATGGGTCCCAGTGGGTCCATTGGATCCAGGCAGCCCTTTAAGAGGGGCAGCAAATTGAACCATGGCCACCTTTCCTTCTCTTCTATTTACCCAGCAAATTGACGACCAAGATTTTTTTTCCAGCAGTTTTGTGTGTCATGATAACAACTGCCCCCGGGCTGCTCTGCCTGCCCCTATACTACCCTAGCCTGTCTATATACTACCTAGCCTGTTTATATACTACCCTAGTCTACCCCTATACTGCCTTAGCCTGTCCATATATTACCCTAGCCTATCTATATACTGCCATAGCCCACCCCCTTGGAATTGAACATATTGGTATGTCATATAATTTTGCATATAGACAAGGTGCTGTTGAATGTAAATCCGACTTCCTGATAATTTTAATTTTAGTTTTAATCATCATGATATAAAATGGATACAGGGGTCTTTTGGTGGGCGTGATTTTTTTTTTTTGGGGGGGGGGGGGCAGCATTTCATTCATGGACCCAGGCAACACAATGTCTTGGGCCAGCCCTGGCTTGAACACATAGGATAACATGATGGAGAGTTTATTGACTGTAGAAAAAAAATGTCTACAGCTAAAACAGTCAAAAAACGTCCTGTGTGCATGAGGCCTACAAGCTTTGCCTTTGCATTTTCAGTATATAAGAATTCCAGAGTGTGGAAATTACTAACACATCTACAGAAAAATAAGCAACAGAGCTGACCAAACTTTGGACTTAACAGAAGTATATAAACTGTATATATTTGCCTTTTGACAAATGTTATTGAGACCTCATGGACTCATTATGCAGCAAGGCAGTACTGGGTCATCTGCACTTCTGGCTCCTGTAGGCTTTGCATAACTTGCCGTATCTGTGGGTAAGTGTGTGCTCGCTCCCAGTTAAGGTCCTCTAATAGCCAACAAGTACAATTTGGTATATTAATTTCAAACAATATAAAAGTGTGATTAGAACCTCTTTATAATGTGTATGTTGTGTGACAACAACACGAAAAGGTACCTGTATTTATTCCTATGTATGTGTTGCACCCAACAACATAAGACCTTCAAAAGCGGTAAAAGCCAATAATTAGAGCTACTGTATCTGACTGATTTCTGCCTCTGAGTGACACATACCTTGGTGAAGGTGATCAGTGAAGGTTTTAGCAATCTATATTTTCAGAATTAAGGTGGCCCAGATCTGCCAGAAGAATGCAAACACTGGACGAGAGAGTAACAGTGGTAAGTATATGCCTGCAGAGTGTAAACTTTTATCTTTTTTAAGTGCCAAGAGGTTTGCGTACTTATTAAATAAAGTACCAAGCCAAACACTGTGAATGGTACAGTGGGGTACAAGTTTGGAACTCCAATTGATCTATCTTACAGTTGTCTCAGAAGTATATAAGAAGCAATGTCAGCAAATTTATTTAAATTTTTTTCTATATGCTTGCTGTGCCCAATGTTTTCTATTGTATTAGGTTGAACACTAGCTGCAATGTACATTAGTTATTACAATCACTTTTCGATTCATCTTAACAACTGCTAAATCAAGGTATTGGCCAATGTGGTTACATTTTAACCACTTCAGCCCCGGAAGGATTTCACACTTTAGGACCGGAGCCCTTTTTGCGATTCAGCACTGCGTTGCTTTAACTGACAATTGCGCGGTCGTGCGACGTTGTACCCAAACGAAATTTGCGTCCTTTTTTTCCCAAAAATAGAGCTTTCTTTTGGTGGTATTTGATCACCGCTGCATCATTTCTGATCTCCGCTATAAACAAAAGAAGAGACAATTTTGCAAAAAACCCCAAATTTCTTACTTTTTGCTAAAATACAAATCCAAAAAAAAATATAAAAAAACATTTTTTTTCATCGGTTTTGGCCAATTTATATTCTTCCTCATATTTGTGATAAAAAAAAATCGCAATCGCCGTTTATTGATTGGTTTGCGCAAAAGTGGTTGCGTTTACGGATGATGAGAATTCATTTTTGGGGTTTTTATTTTTTTTTATTTTTTACTAGTAATGGCGGTGATCTGCGATTTTTAGCGGTACTGCGATATTGGGGCAGACATGTCGGACCATTTTGACACTTTTTTGGGACCATTGGCATTTATACAGCGATCAGTGCTATAAAAATGCACTGATTACTGTGTAAATGCCATTGGCAGTGAAGGGGTTACCCTGCAGGGGGCGCTCTAAGGGTTAACTGTGTTCCTTGGGCATGTTCTAACTGTGGGGGGACTGCCCTAACAGGAGAAGGGAAGTAATCACACCTTCCGTGTAGAGGAAGGCTGTGATCACAGCCCTTCCCCCTCTCACAGAACGGAGGTCCGTGTTTACTTACACGGACCTTCGTTCTTTCACTCCGGGGGGGCATCGCGGGTGGCCGGCGGAGATCGACTCCGCCGCACCCGCTCCCTGGCCCTCTACGGACACAGTGAGCGTGCGGGCGCGCCTCCAGCGGCGCGCGCGCTCACTAGGCTCGATCTCGCGGCGGTCGTCGTATGACAGCGATCCGCGTTACAGAGCCACTCTGTCGCCGTACAAACTAAGTACAGTGGAACCTTGGATTACCAGCATAATTTGTTCCAGGAGAATGCTTGTAATCCAAATCACTTGTGTATCAAAGCATATTTCCCCATAGGAAATAATGGAAACTCAGATAATTCATTCCACAGCACTGCTTTTCAATGCAGTTCTATATGTGGCCAGAGGTCCGGGGGCACCTGCTGTATGCAATACTGTATGTGGTGGCGCTGGTGAGCCTCGGAAACCCTCGGCAACCATCGGAAATGCTCTGGAACTGTTTACAATTTTGGTATTTAAGAGTATTTCCAACGGCTTTTGAGGGCCTCCGAAGCTCACCAGCGCCCCCGCACCTCTGGCCACATGCAGTATTGCATGCAAATAGGCTTAATTCTGCTTGTTTTGCGAGACAGCACTCACAAACTTGTGAACCAAGGTTCCACTGTAATGAGTTGGAGATGCCTCTAGAGTTGTGCTGTCATAAAATAAACCCGTCTGCATGAACATCTGTTCATTGTGTTACTGATTCAATTGTTCTTAGCTTGCTTATAGTGGAACTTCACTCTCTCAGTCAACATTGACCATTTTAACCCTTATGCTGCTAACATTAGTAAATAGATAGAAAAATATATCATATTTACTTATTTTATTTATTTAAGGTACTTATATAGCGCTGTCAATTTACGCAGCGCTATACATATATATCTATATATATATTGTACATTCACATCAGTCCATATCCTCAAGTAGCTTACAATCTGTACTTGTTTTTAAACTATTTTTTTTTTTTATGTCATACATGCCTGGAGTCTTCTGGAGGGGTGGAGGGGTTTTCTCAGCTAAGCACACCCTCCTGCGTGCATGTCTGAGCTAAGGGAAAATGGATTCCAGGAAGTCAATGCTACATGAATGATCTGCCCCTACTCAAGATGGCCATGGCCAAAAATGCTAGGAGGTGGTTTTCAAATTGATTTCTCCGCAAAATAAAGCATGGAGACATGGATGGATGGGGGGACTTTGCTTTGAATATTTTATTTTATTATTTTTTTCTTCCCCCTCTCTCTCTCTTTCTTTGTTCTCTTTTTTCCCCTCTACTTGAAATGAGAAAAATACTTCTCAATTTTGAACATAATAAAGTTGTTGGATCACATCATAGAAATAATAATCAATACATATTCAATAGAAATACAATACTAACACCAAGTATCTTGACGGACAAAACAACTTCTTTTATTAAAAATTTATTATAAGGTAACTTCATAGATATTTTGAATATTGACATTAACATATTGTTGCAATAAAACCAAAAACTGCATTTGATTTAAAACGGATTGTACAGTTATTTTACAATTATATACATCAATATGCTCAAGATGTTGTTGTAAACAGTAAATTGTAAGATTACTTCTCTATGCCTAGTAAAAATGTTACTGTTTACATTTTTTTGTACCTAAATAGCATTTTTGCTTTGTGGTGTTCATATGCAGTGTAGTTCTGCTTTAAGTTGGCACAAACCATCTGCATGGTGGAATTTTTTGGGTCCATCTAAATGTCTAATTTCATCATAGGAAGATGCAGTAAAGACTAACAGCAGTGGGAATTAAAATGCTTTGTTCAGAACTTACACTTGCCATTTCTATTAAGAAAAAAAACTCCTACAGCTTGTATGTACCCCCCCCCCTCCTTTTTATGTTTTGACTGTTTTTTTTGGAGGGGGGAGGCAGGTACCCCTGGCTTTGACAGGTACCCTCTTTCATTTCCAGTTGGATTGCCATGATGAAAGCTCCCTTGCAGCCTAGTCCAAGAAAGCTGCAGGACCATTCACACATTGCAGCATGGCTCACCAAGCCGGCTATGAAGCCGCAAGCAGTCACAGCTGGCTTCCCAAAGTAAGCATACTGGGGGAAGTCGCGCTGACGTCACTGCCATTGAGTGTTTGAAGTCTACAGCCGGCCGGCTTAATGTTCTTGGACGCCCTTGTTGTTTTTAATCTGATGTAAGTGCAATACTTTTATTTTATTAAATCCACTGAAACGGTATCACACTATCAGTACCTTCTCTTTCTTTGGGTGCCGTGGTGAGTTTACCTGGGGGTGTAAAGAACCTTATTGGACTGCTATCCTACAAACGCCGGGAGGCGGATCCGGTTAGCCCTTTCCACTACCTCTGTGGTTCACCCAAGCCAACTCTGCTACATCAGGACCCCAAGATTGTCGTATTCATCCCCAGGAGGAACCCGGGCTGGGGTACAGCCAAAGCGCTCATGCGCTTACATCTGGTAAGCAGTTATTAGATGTGAGGTGGAGGTATCACTACTGAATTTGAACTATCACACGGTGGTCTATATCTGTGAAGATACATCTACATCTCTACTTTCATCTACACCATTTATGTTTATGTGGACTGTATGATTTACATGTATTCATGGGATGCATGCTGTATGTATCTACCTACCGTCATTTTAGCGCAACCTGTTGTTTATAAAATAGTGTGTTTGTAGTACATGGTTAGTACTGTTTGGTTGCAGCTGTGGTTGCTTAGTGCTTTTACATAGTCTAGCGCGGCGTTATCCTCCTTTGTAAAGCATACTGACACTCAGACCAGAAGGCGGAGGAAAAACTGGCTCAGGTGGGGACAGCGCTGGATTACTTGATAGGTACAGTAAGTGTCCTATTATTAAAAGTCAGCAGCTACACTATTTGTACAGTAGCTGTTGACTTTTATTTTTTTGTTTCTAGGTTGAAGAGCTGCTTTAATCTGAAATATCTGAAAATACAAAACCTCTAATAAAAGTTAATAGTATAGTAATAGCAGATAAGGAAATATACAAAAATGAATTTGACTTCGAATGGACTACTGTGATGGGTAATACTTCTTGTAACCTTTAAGCATTCTCTACATAATCCTAAAATATATATTTAGAAAAGAGAGAAAGTATTGAAACATTCCTAGTTTTATCAGCACACCCACTAGCTAATTCTGAATTTGTATGTTGTCTGCCGATAGATCTAGTTGTTTCACTAGTTAAGTGTATGGCCTTAGGGAGTTTTGTAGCAAGTGGCATGCATAGACAGTTGTGACTGGTTAGAGAAGTCAGATGACTTTCTTTTCTATATAAGGGACAAGATCGGGGAAGAGGTTTTACCTGAAACATTCTGATAATACTTGAGAAGCAGACTGAAGAGGTTGTGCCTGTTATCCACAATGGGTTCACAAATATTAATATTATTTATGGCATATGGTAAGTTTTCACTTTTATTGATACTTTAAAAACCGGTTGTGTGTTTGCTCTTATCTTATTTGCACCATAGATATTTCGACATGTATCAGTATCAGTATCTTGTAGGTAAATTGCCAGGTGGTGAATGTATCCAGTTAGGAACATTTCAGTTAGTAAGTAAAACAGAAAACAATATTTTGTACTGACCTGACTGTTGGTGCCCACATATTTGGTACATGTGAAATGGCTATTCAACTTAAGACTAGTACACACGATAAGAATATCGCACAAATTATTTTTTTGCATGCTAGTCTCATATCGAAAAACAATAGGTTACTAAAGCTACGAAAATTCTCAAAAGACAGAATACAACTTCAGAAGTGATGTAATATGTTGTATTGTATTGTAATGTATTCTTTCATTTCCGAGCATGCGTGGTCTTGGTTACATGTTTTTTTTTGTATATGAAGTTACAAATTATTTTTTTTGCTATACTAATTACACAAAAATCGTTTGTTCCCTTATCTTATGCAAAAAATGTTTGTGCTTGTCCCTTCGGATATTTTCGCATGAACTGTACTGATCGACTCTCGAAAGCTCTATACTAATGAATAAATTATTGGACGATTAGTTTGAATACGTTTTTTCTTTCGTCCGATATTCTCATTGTGTGTACCGACCTTTAAAGTGTAAGCCAATTCTATGGTTATTCCCACAGTAGATTTCTCCCTTTAACTCCTCATGATTTTGTCACCCTATTACAAAATGAAAAACCACAAGGCTGGTAGTGTATTCATTCTCTTAGTATGTGTACACAATAAGGCCTCATACACACAGGACATTTTAAAAACATCAGCGCTACAGCAGAGCTAAAAACGCGTGTTTTTCCATTAGTGTTTAGCCGCGTTTGCGTTTTTTGATGTTTTTATATTAAGAACACTCTCTAAAATGTAAAAAAGCCTATAAACATCAAACACGGCTAAACACAGCTGACATTTTTAGCCGTGTTTAGCAGCGTTTAGGCACATTTTTGACGTTTTTTGTTTTTACAGCTGCTCCTGGAAGCACAGGCTGTCGTTTTTTTCTACTGCCCCTAAACGCTAATGCCTCCAAACGCCTCTGACAGTTTATGTGTGCATGGACACATAGGCTAAAATGGAGGGGCTTTTAGAGGCAGTAAAAAAAATAAATGTCAAACACCCCTAACAGCAGCTGTAAAAACATCCTGTGTGCATGAGGCCTAATACCAAAATGGGACTTCCATATGCCTTGTAAATTCCAAAGCAGTTACAAATTTACATAGTTAGTCTGGTTGAAAAATGACACAAGTCCATTCAGTTCAACCCACAAGTAGTTGCAGTTGGAGTAGTATAAATCCAGTCAGCACGTTTTCATATTTTTGCTGTTGTGTATCTATGTTTACAACAGCACTCAAATATATCTAGAAAAGGCAGTTGTACAATTGATTTCTGGAACAATGAATGTGTGTAGACATCACGCAGTCTTCATTCAAACTCTTGAGTCTGGGTTTTCAAAAATGGCAATCACATACAGTATCAGCATGAAAACTGGACTTCCAGCGTCTCCATGTTTCACAACCCCTGCTGCCAGTTCCTATTTTTATTAGATGACAGCAAAGCCATTAACTGAAAAATTATTGCTGTTGAACACGTATTTCTGTTAAATGCCATAACTGGAGCACAACGATTTTTTTCATCTGTACCTATTGCAATTTTTTTTGATTGTGCAAAAAGCGATTTTATTGCAAATAAAACAGCTGGTACAATCAGTCAAGATGGTAGTAACAGGATACCTATAAAGACCATGGTTGTATAGGTGGGTCCAGTTGACATACATATAAAACTTTAAAATGTTTACAGGTTGAGCAAAAAAAAAATATATAAAATGACATTTGGTTTACCAAAAGGAAAGTAAAAAAAAAAAACATTTATCCTCCAATCGGAGGTCAGATACAGGTAGCTGTGCTATTATTATAACTTAATTAAGCGCATGTCTCCCCATTCAAAGTCCATCTATCCCAAACTTTAGAGTACTTTAGTGGGCACCCTCTGTTCATGTATATTCATTTTTTATAGGGCAGGATACTATTTACCTCCCCCTTCCACTCTTGAATTGTAGGAGGCTGGGCCCACATCCAGTTTCGTGCAATGGTTTTCCTAGCAAAAACCAATGTCTAATTAAGGAATATGTCCAGGAATGTATAAAGTCTAGATGCAAACCCAACAGACACAATTTAGGGTCTAGAGCCACGGGGATCCCATAATGCCATGCAGAAAGTGGACAATTCGGATCCAATATGTTTGTACATTTGGACAGGACCACAGCAGATGAAAAAATTAACCAGGTGTCAAGTTACACATTGGACAAAGTGGGCTGTGTGTAGGTTGGAAACGGGCGGGTTTCAATGGTGTTAGATATGCCTGGTGGATTATATACAACTGGGTTAATCTATTAGACAATTTAGGGGATACAAGTGTGATATTGATAAGAATTTCCTCCCAGTCATCATCCTCCAGCACCCCAATCTCAGCCTCCCATTTAGTTTTAACAACATATGCCAAAGTTGTGTTTTGGGGGAGTCTCAACATAGAATATAGGGTTGATATTAGTTTGGTAGGTTTGGTAGGCTCCGTACCCGAAATAATATCTAGCATAGGAGGAGTATCTAGAGGTGGGGGGGGGTCGGGAATTGGCCGTGTAAAGCGTGACGTAGTTGTAAATGGCAATACAGTAAGAATTTGGAAGGACTTAGGTCCCCCGGTAGTCACATCTTGGTATGGGTATATTATGCCCCGCGATATCCATATACTGGGGTCTGGTACTGTTAAAAGTTCCGGTAGGTGGGCATTATACCACAGTGGAGTATGTGAGTGGATCAGTGGGATATTTATTTTACTTAATGCAGTGGTATAAATTCTATGATGGTGTGTAAGCATGCCATCATTAAAGCGAGGGGAGCTTTCTTATGGGTTACCTTAAAGAATTGCCTGTAGAGGCGTGAAGGCAGGATGATCAGGACGATGACATTCTAAAGATTGATAACGCTGGAGTTCCATTTTAGTGAGGTAATATAGATGGGATTTTGGAGCCCATGTAGTAGTCACAAAAGTCGGGTACGGCGGCTCATCCGAGGTAAGTGAGTTTTTTTAACACGTTCCAAGCCAATTCATGTCTCCCGTGACCCCAGACAAAGGAGTTCATTTGAATAGCTATGGCCAAGGGCTCTGCAGCCAATGCATAGAGTAGGGGGGAGAGGGGACATCCGTGTTGGGTGCCTCTTTCTAGGGGAACTGGTCAGATAACATAGAGTCCGCCCCACCCGCTGATTGGCTCGCCCGCTTGGCAGTGGGCGCATGCCTCCGGCGGCGCGCAGGTACCCACGGTGGCTCGTTCCTGCGCTGATGTACAATGATGGCGATTCGTGGGAACAAGCCACATTGCTGCAGTAAAATGACGGCGGGCCGTTGTTAAGTACTTAATCAGTCAATTATAGTCTTCTTTAGTGTTTTTAGTAGTTATGCTTTAAGGGTTATTTACATTTAATAATATATTTGTAATTTACATTACTAGTTCTATATATTAGATGAATAACATAGAAAACTATGTTTGTATGTATATATACTTTATATATCTGTTTCTAATATTAAATCTCATGGGAATTTTAACAGTGATGACTGTGCTGAGTGAAGTTACCCTAGGGCCATCAGTTCCTGATAAAAGAATTTTCACAAAAGGTAATTCTAACAATGTTGGTTGCTTTTAAATTAAGGATATTATAACAGTTTAGCCACAAATATTTTATGACTACATGTAAATGTTATATGCTGTTTTTAATTGAATGCCATCCCTGAAGGCTTCCTTCTGTTTCTGGATGGGGTCACTCTGCAAAACCAATAGTTGTGTTTACATTTTAAAGTATATCTTAAGGCCAAACTCTTTGTAGTTGTTGACAGAGTATTTTTTTTACTATATGAGTCCCACTTGGGAAATTTACCTTCACTTCCTGTCCTGTAGATACAGCAGGAAGTGAGAGGAAATCTCTTTAAGGTAAGGAAATCCCCTCATAGGCAGTAATCACTGGAACATAAGTACTCTATAGCAGTGTTTCTCAACCTTTTAGGCCTCATACACACGGGCGTTTTGCCCGCCGGCGTTTGTAGGCGTTTTTTTGCAGCTCTCCATGTTATTCAATGGCCCTCTAAAAACGCCGGCGTTTGTGGGCAGTAGAGGGCGTCGGCGTTAGTGAGCTGTAGCTAGAACGCGGGACCAGTGCGTTCTGAAGCTGCAGCGTCATGGCGTTTCTTGACGCCGGGCCGGCAAAACGCTCAATAACGTTGCTTAACGTTGTATAGACAGCGTTAAGCCTCGTCAGGCGTTCTATTCAAAATCAATGGTTCCCTATGGGAGCCCATTGATTTGAATAGAAGCCGCACCAGAAGTCGGATCGCGGCGATCCGACTTGCGGCGCGACTTGTGTGCCGTGTCTTAAAGGGGAACCCCCCGCAAAAAAAATTTGCGTGGGGTCCCCCCCCCCAGAGCAT
>BLSH010337758.1:646638-667423 GCA_018402905.1 Glandirana rugosa | reverse complement strand
GTAGTCCCAGGGGTCTCTCGGGGGGGATAAATGTAGTCCCAGGGGTCTCTCCGGGGAAGGAATGTAGTCCCAGGGGTCTCTCTAGGGAACTCTCTGGGGACCCTGATGTAAGGAAGGGGCCTCTCTGGGGACCCTGATGTAAATAGGGGGGGCTCTCTGGGGACCCTGATGTAAGGAAGGGATCTCTCTGGGGACCCTGATGTAAGGAAGGGGCCTCTCTGGGGACCCTGGTGTAAGGAAGGGGCCTCTCTGGGGACCCTGATGTAAATAGGGGGGCTCTCTGGGGACCCTGATATAAGGGGGATCCGCACTCAGAAATGCAACAATATTTATACTTTTATATATATATTTATACAGACGCATATTATATACATGTGTATGCCTGCTCAAGCGTATGACTCTACTTCACTGCTATGGGTTCTAGCCCCAGATCTTTTGTAGACCTAGCAACGCCCCTGTTAGGTGGTCACCCTTATTAGATCACCAATAAGAGGGGAAAGGGGAAAATGGCCAGTTAATTGCCACCATTCCAGAGGAGACCCAAAATTGAGCACTTTCAAGAGGTGCTTTGTAAAAAAATAAAACTCTTTTCCAAAATTTCTCACGGTAGCAGGATCTGTCTGATGACCAATGTGCCTCAGATCTGATCCCTGAAAGGAGAAGCAGCACTGGCAGAGGCTGCCTCAGTGCCCCTTTCTAGATTTTTCATTAACCACAGTGGCCCGGCCAGGCTGCAGGTATTTCTCACAGTGTAACTGGTAGAAGCCAAGTTGACAAGAACCCGAAAGACAGTCTGGGAGTTGCTGTGCTGATGGAAATGCTTATACCAGGTCTGCACAGAAAGCTAGTTTGCCAAGTGAGCACAGGAACTTATAGGTCAGAGTCATCAACAGTTGGGTAGCAGAGGTAGCATATCTGAAACAGGAGCCAGGTCAAACCCAGGCCTGGGTTGATAACAGACAGGCAGCAGAGGTACCAAGACAGCAGACAGAAGGCATAGTTAGGATACAAGCCAAGGTCAGCAACAGGAGCTCAGGATACAGCAGAGTCTGAAGGCTAACCGGGTCAAACACTGGATAGACCAAACAAAATGGAGGTCAGCTCATGGGTCACAGGAGCTGACAACCCATCAGCAACTCTCCTCAGTTGTGCTGTGCTTTAAATAGGGCTCTGTGTGACAAAGCTAGTTCTGGACATGTACACTCACTCATGTGTCTGGGGAAAGTACACTTACCCGTGTTCCAGTTAATTAGTCTGCTGCACTTCTGCACACTGCTCTGCTAGGACTGCACTCCTTTGAGAAAGTCCCCTTCAAGCAGCATCACAGGTACACGTTTAAGTAAGCACATCCCAAGCAACCCGTCTATATGTTAGCCCTACATTACTGTTCTGCCTTAAGAGGTACAGTATATGCATAAAGGCCTTGTTGTATAGAACTGAACTTTAAAAGAAGAATAATAGTTATATTGCACTAAAATGTTTAAAGAAGAAGGTGTGCTGCCTGTGAAGCCAATAAGTGTACAACAAAACAACCTTCTAATGTATCTTGGTTACACCAGCAGAAAGATCACTATTACAATTCTCTACTCTCTTTCTGTCCTCCTAGTAGTGTGCCTGTTCTTTCTTTCCAAACCTTGTGTGTCCTAGCTATTTGGAAGAGTGGGAACTCCTTGGAATGGCTACTGGCAATGCTCAGTCCCAGGATCTCAAAAATAGATATATTAATACAGTTCTTATAGACATATAGGAATTTGTGTGGAGATTTTACTGTTTAGGCTTTAGGCACAGGAACACTCACATACCAGGAAGTGCACTGCTATTTTTATGAAGGAATTTAAGACAAATGGTGCATTTTCAGGGTATTACTTAGGTGCAAGTAACATTTCTAGATGTTCCCTATAGCATACTGAGGGGATGTGCAGAACAGTTAGCAGGTGTTTTTACTGATATATTTAATTTGTCACTGAAGCAGGCTGCAGTACCTTCTTGTTTTACATCTACTACTATTGTCCCAATACCTAAAAAATCTGCAGTAACATGCTTAAATGATTATCCCCCAGTTGCCCTGACTCCTATCATTATGAAATGTTTTGAGAGGCTCGTATTATCTTAAGGCAAGCATTCCTGTTGATCTGGATAAGTATCAGTTCGCTTATCGTGCAAACAGATCCACAGATGATACAATTGCTATTGAAGTGCATGCTGCCTTGACACATCTTGAGCACTCAAACACATATGTTAGGATGTTATTCATTGATTTTAGTTCAGCTTTTAACACAGTAGTCCCTGACAAATTAGGGAAAAAGTTAAAAGCTTTGGGCCTATGTCCATTGCTGTGCTCATGGATTATGGACTTCCTAACAAACAGGCCACAAATCGTGAGAATAGGAGATCAGGTGTCTAACAGCTATTTTGAATACAGGGGTACCACAGGGATGTGTGTTAAGTTCAGCCCTGTTTACATTATTTATGCACGACTGTACTCCCATACATGCGTCTAACACTATAGTGAAGTTTACCACTTTAGTGGGACTCATACAAGACAATGATAAGATGGCTTATAGGCAGGAAATTCAACATTTGGTTGAGTGGTGTAGAAAAAATGATTTAATACCGCAAAAACCAAAGAAATAATAGTGGATTATAGGAGATCAAGAAAGATCAACCATTGCCCGGTATATATAGGTGGTGAGGAGGTGGAAAGGGTGGATACTATTACGTTTTTGGGAGTGCATATTACAAAGGAGTTGTCATGGTCTCAAAATACTTTTTTTCTAGTGAAAAGAGCGCAGCAGAGACTGTTTTTCCTTTGGAGACTGAAGCAGGCTGGATTGCCCTTAAGGCTTCTGGTCAATTTCTATCATTGTACCATTGAGAGTATTCTTCTCCACTGTGCTGTAGTGTGGTATGCTAGCTGCAGGGCGGAGGATAAGAAGTGCCTGTCTCGCGTGGTAAAAAACAGCACAGCGGATCATAGGAACAGAGCTACCGAATTTGAACTCGGCATATGCCAGGCGATTAAAAAAGCGAGCAAAAGCTATTAGTATTGATCCAACCCACCCAGGTTACAGTGAGTTTGCCCCATTGCCATCAGGGAAAAGATATAGGTCACTTAAAACACACATTAATCGTTTAAAGTATAGTTTTTTCCCTAGGGCTGTATTGTCCATAACCCCACCAGGTACAGTGTTTTAGGAATTTTATGTGGAATTTTAATCTTTTTAGATAACATTTTATATTTTGTTATATTTAAACAGATATGTGGCCATGTGATAGGAGTATGCATGTGTGGTTTTGTTGAGAAGTGTTTTATTGCTGCTGTAAAGAGTATCCAGATACATTTTGTTGTACGCATACAATGACAAAAAAGTATCTTATGTAAGGGAGGTTAGCTCGGCAGCGGGTGTGTGTGACCCCCTGGAAGGGTTCACTACACAATTTTAGGCACAGCGAGACAGCAGTTGCAGGTGAAAACAAAAAGGTGACTTATTTACACTATTTACAATGTGAAAAAACAGCAAAACAAAAACAAACAACAAAATAAATCCTAGGCCACTTGGCCACTGACTGCACAATAGGTTTCCTTGTCTGTCAGCTGTACCTAGCTCCTATCTCAGCCACACAGGCCTTACCAGACAAGATGTACACTCCCCAGGCCGCTGACACAGAAACTGGTTCCAGGGTGGAGCACTCACCTATGCCTGCTGGGAGTTCTTGTAGAGGCCTTAATGAGCCAGCTTAACTCAGCTGGGCCCATTACCTCTACTCCAGCAAGACTCCCACTCCCCCTAGTGTCTGTATACACTTTAAATCTTGGGCAGATGTACCTGCTATCCTGCACGCAACCAGGCGTCTTTACCTGCCTGCTGTCACATACCCCCCCTCTGGTTTCAAACTGGGGTTTGTAACACAGGCAGTCAGGCCTGCAGGTACCCGAGACAATGCATCCACATTTGAACACCAGGGCGATACTTCACTGTGAAGTTAAACTCCTGCAGGGCCAGGAACCATCTATTTACCCTTCTATTGGTCTCCTTGTTTTGAGCCATCCATTTTAAGGGCGCGTGATCCATAACCAGATCAAAGTGTCTACAGATAAATGACTGGGTGTTCTTCCCCCTTCCAAACCTGGGACAACACTGCTCCTAAGCCTACGTCTGACACATCAGTCTGTACCACAAAGACCTTAGTGAAGTTAGGGGAGTACAGCACTGGTTGGCTACATAAGGCTTTTTTTAAAGCCTGGAAGCCTGCTTCAGCCTCCGGGGTCCATTTCATCATGGTAGACTCTTTCCCTTTTGTCAGGTTGGTTAGGGGCACTGCCTGCGAAGCAAAGTGAGGAATGAATCGCCGATAATATCCAGCAATTCCGAGGAACGCTCAAACCTGCTTCTTGCTGTTGGGGCGTGGCCAACTCTCTATGGCTTCCACTTTGTTGACTTGGGGTTTTATTACTCCCCTGCCAATAGTGTACCCCAAATATTTGGTCTCTTCCTGTCCAATGGTACACTTTTTTGTATTGGCCGTGAACCCAGCTTCCCTTATGGAGTCTAGTACGGCTTGCACTTTTGCAGATGTGAGGCCCAATCCGTACTGTGGATAATCACATCGTCCAAGTAGGCTGCAGCATACTTCTGATGGGGCCTCAGAATTTTTGTCCATTTTCCGCTGGAATGTGGCTGGTGCATTTTGTAACCCAAACTGCATTCTTTTATATTGGAATGCCCCCCTCTGAGGTTACAAATGCCGTTTTCTCCTTTGCTGACTCAGCTAGGGGAATTTGCCAATACTCCTTGGTGAGATCAAGGGTCGTCATATATCGGGCTGTTCCCAGCCGGTCGATCAGTTCATGGGGTAGGTGTCAAATTTTGTAACTTTATTCAACTGCCGGAAATCGTTACAAAATCGCCAGCTCCCATCGGGTTTGGGCACTAAAACGATCGGGCTGGACCAGTCACTCTGGGACTCTTCTATCACACCTAATTCAAGCATTCGTTGAACTTCCCCTCATATTACCTCCCGTCGGGCCTCCGGTATTCTATAGGGTTTTAGTTTTACCCTTTCACCTGGCGGGGTGATAATGTCTTGCACTACCCCAGATGTTTGTCCCGGCAGCTCAGAGAACACCTCTCTGTTGCGGAGCACAAACTCTTTCACCTCCTGTTTTTGGGGTTTTGATAGGGTGACTGCTATTCCCACCTCAGGAATTAAGCACTCAGACTGAGTCGGTGATACCAAGGTTTCTGCGACTAGGGACTCCCTATCCCTCCAGGCTTTAATGTGGTATATCTGTTCTGTCTTTCACCGTCCTGGTTGTCTGACGCTGTTGTTCACCTCACTCACTTGTTCAATTATCTCATATGGGCCCTGCCATTTGGCCAGGAATTTGCTTTCGACCGTAGGGATTAGTACCAACACCCTATCCCCGGTGAAAAAGTACGGGTCTTGGCCTTGCGGTTATACACCCTTTGCTGTGCTAACTGCGCTTGAGCCAAGTGTTCTTTGATGATTGGCATTACTTGTGCAATTCTATCTTGCATCAGAGCAACATGCTCAATCACACTCCGGTGGGAAGAACTCTCACTAAGTTTCCTTGGCGATACCCAACAGCCCTCTTGGGTGTCTCCCATAGAGTAACTCAAAGGGCGAGAACCCGGCAGAGGATTGTGGTACTTCCCGAATAGCAAACGTCAAGCAGGGTATTAAACAGTCCCAATACTTTCCATCTCGATCCACCACCTTTTTTAACATTTGTTTTAGGGTTTTGCTGAACCTTTCAACCAACCCACCTGTTAGAGGGTGATACACGGATGTACGTAATTGTGTCACTTTGAACAACTTGCACAACTCTTTCATTACCCTGGACATAAATGGGTCACCCTGGTCTGTAAGCAATTCCTTACAAATACCCACACGGCAAAGACCAGAAATACAGTAGCTCTTTGGCTATCGTCTTGGCGGAGGTATTTCTAAGAGGGATCGCTTCGGGATAGTGGGTGGCATAGTCCATTATGACCAAAATGTACTGATGCCCCCTAGCAGACTTCAGTATTGGTCCTACCAAATCTATTGCGATCCTCTCAAAGGGGACCTCAATGATGGGGAGAGGTACCAGTGGGTTGCGGAAATGCGACAAAGGGGCCGACTTCTGACACACAGGACAGGAGGAACAATAGTTTTCTATTTCCTTCAGGACCCCAGGCCAATAGAACCTTTGCATAACTCTCTCTCTGTTTTTTTCCGCCCCCAAATGACCTCCCAAAATGTGCCCATTTTCTAATTCCAATACCAACTTCCTATAGGGATTGGGTACCACAAGTTGCTCAATGGTTTCATCCGCCTTTTGGGCAACCCGATACAACACATCCCTTTCAACCATAAAGTATGGGTAACTGCAGGACTGATCTAGGTTCACGAATTCACCATCTATCTTTACCATATTTTCCCGTGCTTTTATCAGGGTAGGGTCCTTTACTTGTTCTGTGGCAAAATTTTCCCTGTGAACCTCTAAATCAGAGAACTCCACAGACGGTCACATACCCCCCCTCTGGTTTCAAACTGGGGTTTCGTCTGAAGATGTTGGTTCCTCCCCAGTTTCCTGAGTGTCTCCGGCCAACACCGACAAGGGAAATTCTGGAGAGGTCGCACCATTCTCAGAGGATACCTGGGATTCCTCTTCCTGGCCTCTAGGGGCCTCTGTGGGGGGTTCAGGTCCATCCCAGAGTTCCCAGAATTTTGGAAAATCCCTCCCCACAATGGCATCATGTGGTAAGTGAGGTACCAATCCCACCTGATGAGTTAGGTTACCTTTGGGGGTCTCAAAAACCACTTTAGCCACAGGATACACTCTGGTGTCCCCATGTACACAAATAACAGCCACCTTGTTATTCCTACAGACCTCTGTAGTAACTAATTCAGCTTTGATCAATGTTACCAGACTACCTGAATCTAGCAACACAACAAATTTTTTACCATTAATACACATTTTGCATAAATGTTTTTCAGTTCCCCGAGTGGCAGTGCATGCAACTGTCGCAAATAGCGACTGACGTCTATCTTTTATATAGTCACATTCCATAGGCTCACCCACAACTGGGCAATTGGCTGCAATATGTCCCTCTTGCCGGCAATGGTAACAAATAACCTTTTTCACTGCTTCCTGCGAACTTGACTGTAGTCGCCATACATTATGCAAACTTCCCACTCTCTCCACCCTTACCCCTTGGAGTCATCTTACCCGCCACTGTGGATGGTCTGGTCTTAGGGTGGAAAGTCAGTGAGTCCCTTGGGAGAGGCAGTCAGGTTCTGTGTAGCCAAGTACATCTCTACCAGATCCACAAGCTTGTCGGCCATGTCTGGGTTTCCATGGTTTACCCACTTTTGGATAGCAGTAGGTAGAGATCTCAGGAACTGATCCATTACCACACGTTCCACAATCTTTGGTGCTGTCAGAGTCTCTGGTTGCAGCCACTTCCTGCCCAGGTGAATGAGATCATACATTTGGGACCTGGGGGGCTTTTCAAATTGGAAAGTCCAGTTATGCACATGCTGAGCCCGGACAGCCAGGGTGACACCCAGCTGTGCCAATACTGCTGTTTTTAGCACAACATAGTCTTTTGCTTGGTCCGGCTCTAAGTCATGCTTTCTGCAATTCCCCAGCTAATAGAGTAGCCACCAGTCCAGCCCACTGCTCCTTAGGCCACTTTTCTCTCTCAGCAGTCCTTTCAAATGTTGTCAAAAACACTTCAGGATCATTCATTTTTGTCAGTAAATGGTTCACATAAAATGATGACGTATTAATCAAACCACTTGCCTCACTGGTCTGCGGACGCTGTTGTGTTATGGCATCCATTTGCTGTTACAGTCTCTGCTCTTGCTTCTGCAACAGATCAATTAAGCGAGCCTCAGATTGCTTCTGGGCTCGTTGCTGATTAGCGTTTGCATGTTGTAGACTAGCATTCGTTTGTTGCTGATTAGCATTCATTTGTTGTTGGTTAGCATTTGCTACAGCAAGCTGTCTCAGTAACTCTTCCATGCTGGCCTTTCAAAAGAACTGCCTGCATCCTCCACCAACTGTAAGGGGGTTAGCTCGGCAGTGGGTGTGTGTGACCCCCTGGAAGGGTTCACTACACAATTTTAGGCACAGCGAGAAAGCAGTTGCAGGTGAAAACAAAATGTGAAAAAACAGCAAAACAAACAACAAAATAAATCCTTGGCCACTTGGCCACTGACTGCACGATAGGTTTCCCTGTCTGTCAGCTGGGTACAGCCTACCACTGTACCTAGCTCCTATCTCTCACTGGGCAACTCAGCCACATATGCCTTACCAGACAAGATGTACACTCCCCAGTCCGCTGACACAGAAACTGGTTCCAGGGTGGAGCACTCACCTATGCCTGCTGGGAGTTCTTGTAGAGGCCTTAATGAGCCAGCTCAACTCAGCTGGGCTCATTACCTCTACTCCTGCAAGACTCTCAGCACTCCCCGTAGTGGTATAAGTCTGTATACACTTTAAATCTTGGGCAGATGTACCTGCCATCCTGCACGCAACCAGGCATCTTTACCTGCCTTCTGTCACACTTATCATAGCAAATCTTCACTTTTTGAGATTAGATCCACTCTGGGGTATAAAAGTGGCTGCTTTGGTGGACAACTGTGGTTTTATTTTATTTATTTATCATATTAGCCCCCTCCACTCTCCCGAGTGTTGTTCACTGGGTTTATACTTACCTTCAGCCCCAATCCAGTGATCCTCACTGTGTTGCCCTGCTCAGAACCGCACAGCCAATCCCTTGAAAATGGCTGCTTTTTACTGCATTTTCACGCTGCAGCCCCATTCATTCCTATGAGGAAACCATACTTCAAGCAGTCACTGAGCACAACCTTCCAATGGTAAAACTAGGGATGAATCATGCATGTGCATGCTGTTTCCTAGATTGGGCTAAGGGGAAAAAATAAGTCCAGGTGGTGGGGAAAATGATTAAAAAAAAAGTACTACAGTTGTCCTTTAAGTTACTTAAATGACATCCACTGTGTATTTCATACCTTTCACAGAGCAACTGGATATTTTGATTCAAAAGTAATATTTGCCAACCCTAATCATATATGAATAGAATGTACATAGGGGACTTGATTAACTTTCTACCATGGCCTTATTGAGCATCGGCATCCAGAATCTTCAAACTGAGATTGCTTAAAATTAATGTTATACAAAGCAAACATAAAATATTTCAAAGGTAACCAAATATTTGTCTCACATTTTACATGTTTTATTAGATAAGGACTCAATACTACTTTCAGAAGAGGAGTTTGCCTGTCCAGAAAAATATACAAGTTTTTGCATTAATGGTGGCTGTATATTTCATAAAGGTCTAGATATCCCTATATGCAGGTATGTATGTCATTTTGCTATACAGAAGTTAAGCAAAGGCTTGTCAATTCTCTTTTTTTAGTTTTGACCATGTATGGGTTATCTGTTTCTTAATCAGGTCTTCAATAGGTGACCATTCATAAACTAACAGCCTTAGGACTCACACCAAGTTGATCAGGTGTGGTGTGCATTAACACACATATTGTAGCCAGGGCCTCTGATAGGGCAGTACAACCAGCCCTGCTGTACCAGGCCCGCCCAAACCAATCCCCTTCAACTGTTTCCCTCCAGCGACGTGCCAGTACGTCTCTGGATTGGAAGAATGATATCTTGGTCATCACTACAGCAATGATCAAGATATAATTTTTTAGCCCCAGTGATTCTGCACAAAGTAAAAGTAATCCTAGTGGCTAAGAAGCCACTGGATCACTTTTACAGGCAGTGGAAGGGAGTCCCACCACCACTTTTACTGCCTTTAAGATGTGACCAGTAGCATTCGGTTCCTGGGGCACAGTGAGAGGGATGGATGTCGTTCCTCCCACTGTGTGACATCAGAAACCCGGAAGTGACAAGGATTTCATCACTTCTGGTTTTAGTCTCATGTAAAGAAGCCATCACCAGCTTGAACAAGCATTTGATCAACTTTATCTTGGTTTGACCAGATGTTTGGAGGCCAGAGACAGATATGGGGTCTTAAAGACGCCAGATCTCTCCATAAGGAGGACCTCTCATGACCCATGCTATCACAAGGGATGTTGTTCATCCCTTGTGAAAGCAAAAGAGAAAATAAATGTAAAGATCCAGTGTAAGATTTTTTGTTATTTGTAATAAAATATATATAATACCATATAAAAGAAATTTAAACTATCCCCACTCCTTCGTGCTTATGCGCAATTGTGAACGCACACGTTGGCTCCACATGCATATGAAAACAAAAACAAACCTGTATTTTGTTTCAAGGGGCGGGGTGGGAGTCAAGGGCATGGTTAAAGGGGCCCTGTCAGGTAGGCTGCACGGGGCCCCATAATTTCTAACAGCGGCCCTGATTGTAGCGCTTTAACGTATCTTGCATTAGGTCAGCTAGTTAATTTCAATAGGCTGCTTGACGCACCATAATGGACCTCAGATAGTACCTGCTGCATTTTTTGTTACCCAAGGAATCGCATTGTGAAATTGCATTGTGGAAGTGCATTGTGGTGCCATTTAGAATGAGTATATCACAGCACACTAATGCACATAACGTGCGTTACTGCAATGTAACTTAGGCTGGCCATACATTATACAATGTTCTTGTACAACTTTCCTTTAGATTTATCAAAAACATATAATATGAGGTCAAACCTAATCACTATAAATTTGTATGCAGTCAGGCAGGCCCTTGCACTACATAGTTGAAGGTAAATCTAAAGGAAATAGAATAAGACAATTGGATAATGTATGGCCAGCTTTAGAAATGGAAGTTACTAAATAATCATGTTAGAAGAGAGTTAACTGCATTAATATGATTGTGCAAAACCAAAAGCAGAACTAAATTCTACAGGCTGAAGAAGGGCACTTGCCATAAAGTGCAAGTATGCACAGCACAGAATACTTGCACATTAAAGCACACTTATCTGACAGAGAGCCTTTCTCCAGCAGTGACAGGTCCAACCTCTTGTCCCCATTTTGTCCCCCACCACCACCATCTCCCCTGCTGCTTTATCTATTGTAGGTCTTGTGAAGCTCCTCTTCATCCATTGGAAGTCCACTGACAATGTGACTCTTGCACATCCATACAGAAGTTACATTCTTCCTGGCACTCAGCTCTATTCTCAGCATGCAAAAATGAGCTTGGATATACTCTGCAAGGTGCATGCAATACAGTAGTACATAGAGACTGAAAAAATGCTAGGAGTAGGGGGCAAGGGTTTATACTGGCGACAGATTTTGCCTGTCTTTTTTTCCCCCGAAAACTCTAGCTCTAAGCATTTTTTCACAGAGGGACTTTAGTTCCACTTTAAGTTAGTTAAATATAGTTAATATAGCATACTTTACTCAAGTCATAACAGCAAAGAAACTGGGTTATTTTAACCCTGACAAAGTAAACCTCGCAATAAATATGACAAAATAATGAAGTAAAATCAGAAAGGAGGTTGGACGAATGTGGATATCAGATCCCTGCCCTCCTCACTAACTCGTGAAAGAGGACCGGCCAATCTCACACCGTGCTGTCACTAATGTAACAATGCCACTCTCAGCTGCATCCAGCACAAAGATTTTCCAGCTTGCGAGACCACAGTCTAGGTGCCAGCAGTCTGAAAGCAATTGTTACTGTGCTAATTTAAGCCATTAACCTTTTCACTGCCACCACCTCTTCTTTTGACCGAGCAATAATACCAATTATGATATTAGAGTAATCGCCTGTAACACACACTGTCACCACAGACAGATATATTCAGATGATTTATTCTAGACAGTAGCACTTTTTCAAGAGCCAGGTTTGTTATAGTTTGCATTAAGAGCTTTAGTGACAAGATTAACACTTTTCATAATAAGGTTTTAATAATGAAAAGGTTAAAATTGATGCAAAACAAATATTTACAGAAAAAAGGTGTTTCAAAGCAATAAAGACATAATATACAGCAACAACAAGATCAGGTAGAAATTAAGGAAGAAAGACACTTGCAATTAATATCCTTGGTTAAACAACTGGTTCTCAACGTGTCCGATATTCGTGGTATGATGGTAAACGGAGAACTGACAATTGTTTTGGCATTCCTTTTTCTCTGTGAGCCAAGGGGTGGGGCCATATGCCCCTGACCACTCACATGGGTAAGGAGGGTCTGTGGGCTGTCCGGGTGAAAGATAGCAATATGACCCTCCCTGACATACAGTTTCTATACTAATATTCATATCTGCCAATATGTACACGGTGCATTCCTGAAACTGAGAAATTATGTTCCAGTATGAAAGTGCCATTTCAACAATTCTAAACATGTCAGGTTTCCAATGTCTAATTTATCTAGGAGGAAGAAGTGTTACCAGTGGTTCCCCATATGATCGGACCTTTAGGTGTCTAGACTTAATTTGTTCAGTATAAAATTCAAATATGCACTTTTTTATTAAGGTGTCATGTTCCTGTCTGAATTTATAAATCATGTGTAGATTTCTTAAGTTTTGCAGGAGGTAGGGGGTCTCTGGAAGGTCACTTGGCTCTCAGTGTCCTTTTACAATCCTCAGTAATTCTGAGCCTCCCTTTGATGCCATGCTCGGTAGGTTTAATGGACTATCTAACCAAAACCAGACATCCTGGGGACTCACTTAGCTAAGATAACAGTTCTGTTAAAGTGGGCTTTTGTAATTCCATGCTAAAAGGAGGAGGGAGGGAGAACTCTAACTGTCATGGCTGCTTTTTGAACAAGATGGCCGCTAGCTATGCTTTTCGTGTGTCTAGCACGTGATATCATTACAGGAAACTTGTCCAATGGCTTGAGGAATGTCGGGTCAGTGCTACTGTCCCCTACACCTACTGAAGTAGCCCCCACAATCCTTCCCCTTTGGGAAGGCAGTCAATGACTTTCCACTTTAATGCATATTCAGGAGGCCGGAAGCATATCATGACACTGAACACCATGTCATGTTTCCATCAGTCAGTGCCAGCTTAAGGTGCCCCTTCAATTTTATTTTCATTCTTAGTGTCCCTAGAAGTGCCCAATTTCCTCATGGTAGATATAATCCTGTAAATTAAGGACATAAAAGAATTTTGTTACCAATAGTGAGTAATATACTTTGATATATGATAGGAAAAAATTACATTTCAAATTACATCCTTTTCACTTAGCACCTATTGTGTTAAACATCATTTGTTTTTGTAAGTTTTCATGGGTCAAAAAGGTGTAGGCACATACCTTGAATTCTTCTTCTACAGCAGGAGGGTGTATAAAACTCTACCTGGAGTGACATAGCTGCATAGTGATGACATATTTTGAATGCTGTACTTTCAGTTAACTATAAGCTGGTTTCACAGTTAAACATTACTTCAGTGTTAACTTTTAAAGCGGCTCAATCACAAAAAATGTAAAAAAAGCAAAGAAAAAAATGTAAAAAAAAAAAAGTAATAATACTTACCTATCCCACAGCCCATGCTTTCAATCTTTGCTCTTTTACAGAGCTATGGTTGATAACAGAATCTTCAGCATCCAATAGTTTCAGGTCTGTCAGATACCTGCAAGAGAGTGATTGGAAGCACAAAAGCTTGGGCAGATAAGAGGGATTCCTGTCCATATGCGCCCACAAAAAAAAGGAATAAAAAAAAAAAAAGGAAAATAAAAATAAGAGTAGTGCTATCCCTGGAAAAGCCGTCTTCTGCTCTTGGTCTAGCCCTGTGTGAGGCCTCACCCTCACTGACACCAGTATAACTTTCTGTGGACCTCACAAGAATTAGACTCTTAACTACATAAAAGATAAGCAGACTGTACTGGCAGATCAAAATTGTAAAGTATAACAAAGCATGTTGGCACATTATTGTCAATCAGCATAAACACGAATAGCTGTTTAATTCAATTTGCAGGGATGCTTATGGAAATTCTGATTCCAGCTTGCTTTGTAATCCCCAAGAGCATTAGCAATATCTCTCTATATGAGATGATACACCCTAAGTGACCAACAAGTGCAACAACTGTAGGCAGAATATGCCACTTGTGAAAGTTCATAAAAAAGTTCATAAGCAATCATGAGAATATGCAAATCCATTTCCCAATAAAGTGACAATGTGCATTCATGAAGAATTGAAAGTCTGTGGCAAAAAGAGTGACCTCCACAATAAGACACTATGGGGTTGATTTTCTAAAGCTGGAGAGTGCAAAATCTGGTGCATAAAAACCAATCAGCTTCCATGTTCTATTGTCAAAGCTTAATTGAATAAGCTGAGGTTAGAAGCTGATTGGCTACCATGCACAGCTGCAACAGATTTTGCACTCTCCAGGTTTAGTAAATCAACCCCTATGTGCCGCTCACCTTCACACCGGGACCCCTGAATCAACAAAAGGTCATGTAAGCTTTTACCTAAGGACAAATTCCTGGAGGATATCAATACACCTCTTCTGAATGCAGATCACCACACAGGCTCATAGGTAAGGGATGACAGCATCAGATCATCAGTGTACCGAATATATGCAAATGAAACAGGAAACATTTAGTGCTCTCTGCTAGCATATGCTTAATAGAACAAAAAGGCACTTCCATTAAGTGCCAGCCAACAAGCGCTCTGTCAAATAAAATCACATGGAATCAGCATAGGAGATATAACAGAGCGTTTGGCACTTAATGGATCATCGTATGGAAATTTCTGGGTCCCGATCCCCCAGATCTCTAACTCCTCCAACTTCCAGAGTGGTATGTGTTTCAGGTAATCTTCATAACGTTATAATGCATGTGCTTCTACTATGGAGGCTCTCGAAAATATAAATAGTTAGTACAATACTGGAGTGCCGTGAAGTGGCTCTGCAGCTTACGCATGTATTTTCAAATGTTTTGAGGCTGGTTGGTAAGTTGGTTGGTAAGTGGAGCTGTGAATTTTCTTTGGTTTTGTTTGACATGCGTCACCCTTCCTTGTGCTCCTTGCTGCGAAGGCCAGTTATAGGTGGGGGCAGTAGCCAATTGTTTGTACTGATGAAGTTGTCCTCCCCTGATGGGGTGAGGGTCCTTCTGGAAAACAACCTTAACTTGGGATAGCTGTAGCTAGTTGGCGTGGCAGAATTCTTCAGAAGACTTTTTATAAACTTTCTGAGATTCCTGAGCCAGGAGGGTAGCTGAGAGTCCTTCACAGGTCATGAAGGAGGCAGGGGTCGCCATCTCTGGGTCAGGTGTGACCCACCCAGGGCTTTTTGGTTTTGGCCCTGACCTGTTGAATTAATTGGGCCTCAGTTGAATTGGTCAAGTGATGGTGGGTCTGTGACTCTCTCACTACTCCTTTCTCGGCAGTCCTCTGATGGGAATGGCTTAGATGAATAGTGGGGGGCTCCCTTATCCTGTAGCCGGAATGGTGGCAACTTGTGTAGTGGTGACCTCCTCAACAGATCTGGGTGATGATGTCCTGGATCACAGCAGCGCAGAGGAGTAGCACTCAGACAGCCAATACTGCAGAAGACTCTCTCCAATCCAGTTTCCTGGCTGTTAGGTGCAGCAGCATCCAGTGAATTCAGCACCAGGCCCACTCACCAAGCACAGCATAACACAGCAAGTCTTCTTCCTTCCTTTTCTGGTTGGCGCACTTCCCACCTGCCCAGGCACTTTCTGGGGCTTTACCCTTTATGTGACCTCGCCTTCTTTCAGGTGCACATGGGTATTATAGTTGCTTCCCAGGGATAGTTATGGCTTGGATCCTTCTTTAAATGGCATCTCCCAGAGTGCCCCTGAGTAAAGCCAGCCACTAAATAAACAAGGCATAACTAATCATGTGAGAGAAGAAAGTTCTGCAATCAGTAACATTGCCAAGTGTTACATAAGTGTGAGTAAGATGTATGTTAGACAGTGTATGTTTGTTAGATGATGGAGAATATTTCACAGAGACCCCCGGGCTGAGCTCCCTGAATTCCTTCTCCCCCACCCCCACCCTCCTCTGCCCCCTTCTGTCTGTCTATCTTCATAATTCTCCATCCCCACATCCTCTGCTCTATGGTTTGTCTAACACTAACAACTAACATATCTCATAACCTGCATACACACACAAGGATGTAATTGTATTGTATAGATGTAATTGTATAGCAACGTAACCTTTTGACTTTTCTTAAAAAAAAGAGTAGGTTAGAAGTTTGAATTAAAATCACTTAGTTGTTGACAACCAGCGGAGGGACTAAAAAAAAGAGGAGAAATATTTGTAGAAGCAAGGCGTGAGATTGTCAGACAGCAGAATTAATACATTTTTCCTGCGTTTTTACCTTGCAAGAAAAACGCAAGAAAAATGTTTCCCTTTAAATCCTATGGGAACTGCATTACGGGTGTGGTGCATTTTGAAAAGTCCTGCATGCTGCATCTTTGGTGTAGTTTTGAAAACTGCACCAGAAATGCAGCTCCTCATTGAAGTGAATGGAAATAGTGGAGAGAGAGAGAGAAGAGAAAGAGAGAGAGGAGAGAGGAGAGAAAGAGAGAGAGAGACCAGTAATTGTTATTTTCAGCTACATTTATCTGACCAACTGTCCAGTAAAAGTGGCAGTTAGGGGGTTGGGAACAATTAATTTAATACTTAAATGGGTGCTTCCAATGATAAGCTTGTATTCATTTATATAATACCTTTATTTCAAAAGGAAAAAAAAAAATTTTGCTGTAACTGTAACTGCTGTAATTGTTAGTCAAGTCTATCTGAATCTGCTATAGTGCTTGGAACACTACCCTCTTACCAGATTTATAATGCAGCTGTCCAAGGGTGTCTCCATTGATCCTCCACCTTAAGCCCAGGTTCACACAGAGTGCAGGAATGAAATGGTGCAAGTTCAGCTGAATTCGCATTTCATTCCCGCATGTCAGTCCCAATTTCAGCGGCGATTTCACAGGCATCTGTGCGGGTTTCAGCACAGATGCCTATGGAAATCGCAAAAAGTAGTACAAGAACTACTTTTTGAAATCGGTGCAGCCCCGCAAGTGTGACGTCGTACCGATTAGGATGGTTCCAGTGTCGGCTATTGCCACCCATTTGGCATGCGATTTGACATGTCAAATCGCATGCCAAATCGTGTCAGTGTGAACCAGGGCTCCGGCTATGTTTACACTGATCCAACATGAAAGTCATACGAATTCCAATCTGACTTTGCCCTGTGACTTCATGTCCGACTTTCATGAGACTTTAGTGAACGGGATCCGACTTTGATCCGACCATACTACCCGGCCCTTTGAGTCTGGTATGAATCTTATAGGGGGGAACCCCACGTCAAAAAAAAATAAAAACAAGACAGCGTGTGCCCCCGCCCCCCAAGACCATAAGAGACCCTTCAGTCTGGTATGGATTTTGAAGGGAAACGTCACGCTAAAAGAAATTTAAAAAAATCCATACCAGATTCTTACCCGATCATGCAGCCTGGCAGGTCAGGAAAGGGGGGGGGGGGACAAGCGAGCACCCTATTCCAGACCATACCAGGCCCTCAACATGGGGGGATGGGTGCTTTGGGGCAAGGGGGTCTCTTGCGCTATCAACATGGGGACAAGGGCCTCTTCCTGACAACCCTGGGCGGTAGTTGTGGGGGTCTGCGGGCAGGGAGCTTACAAGGGGGCCCTCAGATACCAGCCCCCCATGTGAATGAGTATGTGGTACATTATACCCCTACTTATTCAACCCTACAAAAAGCGGTGTAGTGCAAATAAAAACAAGACACGGTTATTGGCAAGTCCTTTATTAAAATTGAAGACTGTCCCCCATCGTAGCTGCAATGCGTCTGATTTCTACGGTTCTGCCACCAATGTGTTCTTCCTCCGGTCTTCTCCTTCTGCTGCTATCTTCTCACTCCAGTGATGTGTTCTTCCTCCGGTCTTCTCCCTCTGCTGCTGTCTTCTCCTTCACTACTGTCTTCTCCGCCGCTGCTGTTTTCTCCACCACCGACCCGGCCTCCCTCTGATGCTGGCTCCCGCCATTGTGTCATCTACGATGTCTGCCAGTTCTTATATAGCCATGGTGCGTGGCTACCCAGTGACGTTACCATGATACTCCGCCCCTTGTGACATCACAAGGGGTGGAGTCTCATGGTGTGTGAACAGCCAAAGACAGGAAGAAGGAAACTGCCTGGATCAACAGATGAAATAAAGAAAAAAAATAACTAAAAAAATGAATGCAGCCACCACATATAACAATTGGTAAACTGCAATATAGTCCCTTTTTGTTTTTGGGTTTAAGTACTGGTGCAGGAACAGGGACCCGTTGCCCGGTTATCTATATTTGAAAGCCAATGTAGCATTAGTGGTGGGGACACCTACAAAGTGTGTAGATAGATGTTTTATAGCTACCGCTCCCTCTTTGCCCCTACTTGGTTTTTCGAAGTGAGAAAAAAGTAATTCCATCACCATGCTCATTCTTGTGTTTTTGGTGTAAAAATACATTTCATTTCAGGCCAATACAGAGGAGCCGCAACTCATGCCCAATGGATTACTAGTACTAGCTGGGCCACCCCAACGTATGGTTCAATAGTAATATGGTCTAGGTTTGGATTTAGATAGGTAGATCTAGCAGGATATAAAGCTTCACTGTAATGGCCTTGCTGCTCAGGTCTATGCTACCTGCCTTGAACTCTGCCTTTATTTGCAAACAAGCTCTGGGATTACAATTCTGTGCATACCGTGTTCTGCAAAATAAGTCAGTAATGATCTAATTTAGTATGTGGGATAAACTGAAAAGCTTAAATCAGAACAAAAGTAGTAAAGTAACAGTGTACGTACTTAAATGATGTGCTTGCCTGATAACTCTAAATGATGTTTCATCCAAGGCCCTTTGTCAGCATGACCTTTAAGTTTGCTGACAGGAGAAAAGTAACATCATAGAGGCAACTCCCTTGCTGTCTGGAATGAGTAAGTGAGTGGATAAGAGGTTTTCATTTTCAGAGAGAATTGGCTAAGTATTACCTCTTAATGTAACAACTACCTGTCCAAGAGTGACAATAGACTGGAAGAGCTAGTAATCAGCCTGTTAAAGCTAAACAATTAAATACACATTTGAAGAACATGAGCTGTTTTACCTGCCAAAGGATTTGTATTTCATTCCATCTAGTCATACAATTCACTCAGACTTTCTAAGCACCACAGCTAGCCTTGTGACCTGACTTTTCTCTGTTGAATTTAAGCAGCAAAGCTGGGTCACTGCCCTTCTTCACAGTGAAGAAGCAGCAAACGACTAATGAGGTCTCTACTCTTTACAGAGACCTCACATTAGAATGTTCTTTGACAGTGTGACTAGCCCCAAGTTTAGATGGCAAGCCTTGCTAAAGTGACCTCTTCCTCCTCCTTCTCCCCCTCTAGTGCTTCCCTACTTCCTCCTTTAGATGTTCCTTCTCCTCCCCCTCTCTCTACTCTTCATCCCCTTTCTCTTCACCTCTTGCTGTTTTGGACATACCAGTGTACCGGTGCTCCCTTAGGGGTTGCTGAGTGTTGTGGTTCACCTGTCACACTGCACAGCCTGGCATTCACCTCTCAGACACTCCGAGACATAGAACAGTCCATGTACTTTGTTTTTGTGTTTTTATTGAGGGGATTGAACTTGGATGGGGTAAGGGAAATATGGGATGCCCAGTAAGATTTGTAGAACTTGCTTGGGACAACTATATACGCTCCGGTATATACACTCCAGTCTTCACTCCAGTACAACTCTTGCTGCAGACTACTTCTCAACTCCTCAAGCACTACTCTTGCTGCAGACTATCACGCCTCGGCTCCTCCAGCACTTCTCTTGCTTGAGCTCCCAGGATCAGCTAGCACAAAATTGGTAGGCCCGACACTGGCTCAGCCAGGCCTCAGTGAATTGCCCTTTGCAGGCAGGGACCGTGGGCCCCTATAGTGTAGAGAAATTTCTGATACTAGCTGTACCACATGTGGCTACTGATCCCAGTTAGCCCTCTTCAGGCCCTGCCAGCCCTCCTGGCTGCAGCTGCCCTACTCCACTGCCCACTATACCACAGTCCTCTCCTCTGGTTCTGCACAGATTTCTGACTGCACTCTTCCAGTCCTCTCAGGTGTGCCTCCCCAGTCCTCCCGACTGTGCATGTCACTCATCACCCCCCTCGGCTGCAACCGGTGGTTCTTCTCCCTGGAGACTTGCCGGCAGTACTCTCTTTCCTGCTGTCCACTCTTGCTCCTCCTGTGCCTCTTGTCCAGGGTCTTCCACGATTTCTTGGAGGGCCTTGCCTGCACCTGAGCCCAAGGTCACCCCCCTCCAGACTGGGGAGTTCCCTCAAAAGCCCCGACAGCCTCAGTACTCCATCTCTTGCACTCGACAACTGCCCACAACTGGGCTGACTCCAGGTATTTAAGGAGGCCTGCCAATCCAGGTAGGGGATTGGTCAGGGCTCCTAAGAATACTGCAGGCAGCTCCACTTCTCTCCTATACTCCTCTCTTTCCAGAACTATCCAGAGTCACGTCAGTGTCTTGACATATCCATGTCTCTTGTTTCCTTTATGACCCCATCGTGGGAGATCCATCCATCCACGATCTCTATCCTAAAAAGACACTCTCATACTTTTAAATCCATCTGGATCGTCCGCCGATCCGGACAAACAAAAGTAAGACCCGACCCACACCGAGTCACATCTCGACCACTGAGTGGGACTCTGGAGGGAGAAGAAAGATCTCGAAAGACCTATCAAGACCTTTCTCTCCTCATATCCTCTCTTCACCTCGACGGACGTCATAAGAATCCTCGGGACTGGTTAGGGGATGGACCTAACCGTCCGGAGGAATTTATG